>JAZKJV010006451.1:150000-750000 GCA_037367405.1 Ottelia alismoides
AAAATTGGTATGATATCATGGTGATTTATAAGTGATTTAAATCCCCCTAGGTTTCATTTCAAAAACACAAAAAATCAATGAAAAAAATGGACGGGTGCAGCTAGTTAGCTACACCCCTGGGTGCAGCTTCCCCAGCCCCTATATATATATGAGAAACTTCCAATAAGATGAGCATTTTCTAGATGCATGAAAAGCTATGTTAATTTATGTATTTATCCTTTTTATTTTACAATTTTTAACTCCAAAATTTAATAATAAATCTTACCGTAATACATATATCAATAATATTTTAAGAAATTTTATTATATTAGACAAAAATGTTATTTACAATATAGATGCTATATTTTATAAAACCATACAATCATCATTATTTTACAATATACAGTTTATATTTTACAAAATTGTTACACAATTCACGAATTTGGTAGTGGATTTTTAAATCTCAAGAAAGACTCGTCTTATTGGTAAGGACCTATATATCGAGAAACTTCCAATAAGGTGTACCTTCCCTGGATGTATGAAAAGCCACATCAATTTAGGTATTTTACCTATTTATTTTACAATTTCCAAATCCATAAAATTAATAATAAATGTTAGAATAATATGCATATCAAGAAAAGTTTATGAAAATATTATTATATTAGATAAAATTCATAATTACAATATGGATGCTATATTTTATAAAATAATATGATAATCATTATTTTACAATGTGCCATTTATATTTTACAAAATTCTTACACAATTTACAAATTTGGTACTAGCTTTTTAAATCTTACCATCTCAATGGAAGGGCCATATATATGGAGAAACTTCCAATAAGGTAGGCTTTTACTGGATGCATGGAAAGCCATGTTAATTTAGGTATTTTCCTGTTTATTTTACAATTTCATAAATTAAAAATAAATGTTAACATAATATGTATATCAAGAGAGATTTATGAAAATATTATTATATTAGACAAAATTATTATTTACAATATGGATGTTATATTTTACAAAAATATGATCATCATTATTTTACAATGTGCAGTTTATATATTAAAAAAATTATTACATAATTTACAATTTGGCAGTGGCTTTTTCTTAGGAAAGGCCCTCCTCATTGGAAGGGCCCCATATATGGAGAAAATTCTAATAAGGTGGGCCTTTCCTGGATGCATGGAAAGCTATATAAATTTAGATATTTCTCCTATTTATTTTACAATTTCTAACTCCATAAATTTTATAATAAATGTTAGCATAATATGTATATCAATAAAGATCTATGAAAATATTATTATATTAGATACAATTGTTAGTCACAATATGGATGCTATATTTTACAAAATAATATGATAATCATTATTTTACAATGTGTCATTTATATTTTACAAAAGTGTTGCACAATTTACAAATTTGGTACTAGCTTTTTAAATATAAGGAAAGACCATCTCATTGGAAGGGCCACATATATGGAGAAACTTCCAATAAGGTAGGCTTGTACTAGATGCATTGAAAGGCATTTCAATTTAGGTATTTTCCTGTTTATTTTACAATTTCATAAATTAAAAATAAATGTAACATAATATGTATATCAAGAGATATTTATGAATTTAGTATTATATTAAACAAAATTATTATTTACAATATGGATGCTATATTTTACAAATTAATATGAACAACATTATTTTACAATGTACAGTTTATATATTACAAAATTATTACACAATTTATAATTTGGTAGTGGCTTTTCTTAGGAAAGGCCCTCCTAATTGGAAGGGCCCAATATATTGAGAAACTTCCAATAAGGTGGGCCTTTCCTGGATGCATGGAAAGCCATGTCAATTTAGGTATTTTTCTTATTTATTCTACCATTTCTAACTTCATAAATTTTATAATAAATGTTACCATAATATGTATATCAAGACATATGAAAATATTATTATATTAGATGAAAATGCTAGTCACAATATGGATGTTACAGTTTACAAACAGTATGATCATCAATATTCTACAATGTGCAGTTTATATATTACGAAATTGTTACGCAATTTACAAATTTGGAAGTGGCTTTTTCAATCTCAGGAAAGGCCCGCCTCATTGGAAGGGCCCCATATATGGAAACAACAAAATAACCTTTTCACACATTAGGTAGGGTCGACTACATGGATTCTTTGCCTCCATTTGGATCTATCTTGAGTCATGCTCAGACTTAAATCCAGAAAACTAAGATCCCTTCGGATAGTCTCATTCCAACACTTCTTGGGCCTTCCTCACCCTATCTTAACCGACTCAACATCCCAGCACTCGCATCTCCTAAATAATGCATTAGCTGGCCTCCTTTGTAAATGATCAAATCGCCTTAAACAGTTTTCTCGCATCTTATCCTCGATCGAAGTTGCACCCACTTTCCTTCTGATTGCATCATTTCGAGTCCAATCTTTATCTGTATGTCCATACATCCACCTTAGCATCTTTATTTCTACAACTACCATTCTCTACATATATCTGTGGTTCACATGCCAACATTCAAATCCATAGAGCACATTAGGTCTCATGACGACTTTATAAAACTTAACTTTGATTTTCATAGGAATTTTCTTATCGCATAGAATAGAAAAGGTTCCTCTCCACTTTAGAGAATATGCATTTATTTGAGTAACATCTCCATCGATTTCCCTATCACATTGCAAAATAGATCCCAAGTTTCTAAAAGAATCTTTCTTCTGAATGTTATTATCATCAATCTTTAACTCGATTCCTTCACAGTTGCTTCCATCAAAAGTGCACTCCATATATTCAGTCTTAGTCCTACTTTTACGAAATCCTTTAGTCTCTAATGCATGTCTCCAGACCTCAAGCTTCTCATTTATTCTATTTCTACTCTCATCAATCAACAAAAATATCATCAACAAATAACACACGCCAATGTATCTCGTCTTGAATGTGACTAGTCAACTAATCCATAATCAAATTAAAAAGGAGTAGACTCAAAGATGAACCTGATGTAGACCGATGTTGATGTCAAAATAGTTAGTCTTTCCAACTGGATCCTTACACAAGACGAAGACCTATCATACATATCCTTTTTAAGGTTATGGAGAAAACCTTAAGCGCATCTGATGAACGTCAAATTTGCCTCAATAATAGATATAAATAAGTCATAGTACAGGAGGCGAATTTGGTTCAGCAAAAACCACAGACTTTGAATGCTATGGAATATTTATGCTTGGTAAGTGTACCAAGGTCGAACACAGGGATACGACAACCTAATCAGAGTATAGAATTTATATTCATGAAGTTCAATATGAATTAATTCCAATTTCAGATTCATATGCAATGCACAAGGCAATGCAAAGTGATGCTATGATGCATGCATTTTTATCGGTTTTTATGCAAATTAAAGTGATGCATGGGCAAATAATGTAAAGGAACATGCATGATGAATAAAATGCCAGAATTATACCCTAAAATGTGAGCAACGCAATATAGAATGAAGTTAGAGTCATTTTGAACACATCATTAAAAACCGGTCATCAAATCAAGCAAGACAAATAGAGCATGGTCCCATTTTTAACATAAAAAATCACTTAATTTAAAACATTGTCAAATGAGACAAATAAGTATGCTAGATGGTAGAGGATAAAATAATGATCAAAACGACACTAAAATCATGCAATTTGGATCTATGATGCTCAAGTTATGCTACATGGAATGCAAGGGCATAATTGTAAATAAAATGCATAAATAAAAAGGATAAATATTACAAATGGGTCCCTAGAAGGACCCATTTGTAAAATACCAAACCCGGAGGGGCCCCTGTGTAATTGTTCTTTTAGCGCGGGGGCATTTGTGCAAATATAGTAATCAGGCAGGACCTCCCTGTAAATAACCCAGGCGCGCACGTGAGGCACGCGCCTGGGGACCAGATTGTAAATATCAGATTTTCAGGGTCTTAACTTGTAAATTGCCCAAGCCCTCACGCGCCATGCACGCGAGGGGCCTAGGCTCGGGAGGAAGCGATGGTTCAGGACACGTGGCAGCAACATGTGGCTCGGGTCAAGGTTTGGGGCACCCGAGGCTGCTGGTCTGATTTGAGGCTTGGGCTGCCATGCGTCTTCATCACAGCCGTCCGATCCATCTGGATCGGACGGCACCTGTAGCTGCAGGTTCCCTCGCAGTCCACCGGAGAAGGCTGTGCTCCGGCGGACCTGCTGGAGCTCCTCCGTGGGCCACACGCTCGCCTGAAGGTCGGCGAAGATATCTGGGCGCCTGGCGAAGGCCTTGGAAGTGCGGCGAGGCTCCGGAGCTGGTCGGAGGTGAAGGTCGGTGAAGCCTCGTCGGAGGAGAGAAGCTCGAAGGAGAGCCGATGCCAACTCCGGCCATTGAAGCTCGGAACACCTGCAAGTGTTAGATAGTCGAAGCGTGCAGTGAATGGTGAGTGAAGTGAGGTGAGTGGGGGCCGTGTGGGGCGACGGGAGTGAAGGCCCAGTGCTCCTTCTCCGGCGAGGCAGAGGAGGAGGTGGCGGAGAGTGGTTGGGGTCGTGGAGAAGGGAAGGTGCTGTCGGAGGGGGTTGGCGAGGATCGACGTGGTCGGGTAGAGCTTAAGGGATGGTTAGATGAGGGTGAATAGGTCGGAAATAAGTGGCAAAATTCGAAGAAGAGAAGGAGGAGGAGAACCTCATCGGAGAGGGGAACCCATGAAGGAGGAGGTCTAGGCTGAGGGTCGGTTCGACCCTCTGGTCGTCGCACGACAGGGTCGACCTTTCCCTGGTGCTCGGAGGCTCGCCATTGGCTGCCGCGACGTGGCCGGGGGCCACGGATCACACCGGGGCTTCGGCCGTCGATGCCCCCTTGTAAGGGCTCCTCCGCTGTCACCGGAGAGACAGGGGCTCGGGCCGAAGCTCCCAAATGGTGGATCAGGTGACTGGAGGAGGTGGGTGAGGTTTTATAGGCGGAGAAGAAATGGAGGTTTCATGGTGGTGGGACGTTTTTGGAGTGGAGGATTAAAGGCGTAGGAATGAAGGTGGCGTTAGGTGATGGTTGCGCGGCGAAGGCGGAGGCAAGGGCGACGTGGGGGAGGCGTTACAGGCAGGAGAGGTGGTCGGAGATGGTGGCTATAAATGGAAGGGGGAGCTGGGTCGGCGAGGGGTAACGGCTGAGGAAGGGGGGTTACAGAGGTAGACGAAGGCAGAGGACCGTTGGATCTGATGATCCAACGGTTGGGATGGGGTTGTGAGCGGAAGGCTACGATTAGATCCTTGGGATCTGATCGTGTGGCTAGGAGATAGGCGAAGGTGAGCGGTTGGGATTGAAGGACGTGGGACGATCTAACGGTGATTGATTGAGAGGCGACGTGGCACGTTAAGGGGCGTCGGATGAAAATAAGATCGGAGGGCTGAGATATAGGCGGGAGGTAGCGGCCAAGATCAGATCCAAGGGGACGATCGGGCGGCTGGGAATGGAGCGGCGGTGGACGGAGGAGATGGAAGTGGAGGCGGGTGGATCCAACCGTCCAGGAGGGTGCCGCGTGGCGGAAGGGGAAGCGGGCCACGTGGCCGGCCCAGGGGGCGCCACGTGGCCCAATCAGAATAAATCAAACAAAAATACAAAGAAAAATATAGAAGAAATAGTTAGGGGTCGAATCAGGAAAAAGTCAAAACATGAAAGTTGCTCGTCTCGATGAGATCTACAACTTTCGTGTTGGCCAAAAAGCCAAAAGAGGTCATCTGTACAAAAGCTATTTTTGGGGGTATTTTTAAGGGGATAAAAACACCAGGTTTGTGGCTTTGAGATTTTTTTGTATTTTTTTTATCTTTTTAAGGGTCAGTGAATTATAGACAACTTATCTACCTAATGTTTAGGGGTTTTTGAGTGATAAAATACTTACAGAAAAATAAGGGCAATTAAATACAAATATTTAAAGGCTAATTATACACAATATGGTACAAGATAAAATCAAAGAATTAGAGGTGATTTTATTGGATTAATTAAGACAGGAGTGTTAATAGAGAGTTTTTAGCATGATGAATACGAGATTCATCATACCCCTATACTTAAACCATGCTCGTCCTAGAGCATCTAAAGAATAAAGGAGTCGGATTAATTCCTGACAGTGCGCGTGAAAAATTCAAGGCTTGATCCTTCGAAGACCCTTGACCTAAGTGATCCTAAAATTCCGGGTTTATCCAAGCCTTAGTCAGAAGGAATCCAACTTCTCTGATTATCAGACTCTCTTTTTGTACATATAATATAAGGATATGACATTTAGTGTACTGCATTTCATGAGAGCCGAGTTGGTGCATCACCCAAAGTTCCAGTCCCAAAGACTCTCCTCTAGACCTAATCCTCAATACTAGGGAATAAATCTACTCTTGCTTCAGTCCACCGTCTCATTAGTTTGTCAGACTTTGAAATGTTGATGGACAGCCAAATGATGGAGGTACTAGGATTGTGTATAATTTTCTCACCCTCACATTGGAACAAGGGGCCTCTCGAGTGCCTTTTACTCAACACATGTATATTAATACTTTGTTGATCAATGTGTCCGTCAAGAGAGTTGGAGTCGTCTGCACTTGTTTTTCTGGGAATACACTGGGGTGTGTCTTTTCTGAGTATCCAAGATACCTTCGACACCCAGACTTGTATCGCTTACGATGCAGGGCCCTTTTTGTGGTGTCAGCCCGACTCCTTGGTCCTAATTAGCGCTTGGTCCAAGTGGACACTTGAAAATGTTTGGGAGCGCTTGCCATTGGTGGAAGCTCATTTGGACTTTGACTTTGGATTTAGAGCTTTTCTTTGACATTTCATTTCTTTTGTTGGCTAGCTCCACTGCTTTTACCAAGAGATTGGCGCACACTGATCAACAAGTTTCTTTAAGTTTCATCACACCCTGGTACTTTTAGGTAAATATCAAGAGATAGCATATGAATCTTGTTCACATACTGGCTAGGGTTTTTGCTGACACTCAGGTTTTCTGAAGCCTTCATTAACTTTATCCCATCCTCGAATATCATAAGATCGGGTCTAAATTTAAATCTCTGATCCTAGTTCCTCAAGTGATATCTCATCTCAGCTCATCAATCATGCAGTTGTGGAAGTGACTGTGCTGATCATATTTTCTTGAAAGTAGAGATAAAGAGTGCAATATAGCACTCAAATCTTTCAAACCAGAGGAGTGTGAATATTTAAGTCAGGAAAACCCTAATGACTAAGGCATGTTAACTCAGACTCTCAAGATCCCAGAGATCCAGTGTCCTCAAAATCCTCAAGCCTTGCGTGAGTGTGAATGTGTCAGGAATACATCAACTCCTTGGGTTAGTGAATTTTTGTGTGATTTTTATCTTTTGCAAATTTTTATGGATTTTAATTTTTTTTAATTTTTTTTTAAAAACAGGAATATTTACAAAAGTTAAACCCTCAATTTTTATTTTTACAGGTTTTTTTACAAAATGCAATGCAATTTGACTGATAAAAATCTCCCAAATCCTTCACAGGTTCTTTTGCGGCCTCTTCAGCGGAAGTTCTTGACTTCACGCCTCCATGAGGATAAAGCGTCCTCGATCACCATGGGCCCTGCCACAAAAGATAAACGTTAGAAAACCTGGAGACGATAAATCATCAATTAATATGCCAAGAAATGATGCATGAAATGAAGACCTGAAAATTTTTGAAATAAATAAAAAAATCAAATCCAAAAATTAAGCAAATCCGTATCCCCGGCAACGGCGCCATTTGATGAACGTCAAATTCGCCTCAATAATAGATATAAATAAGTCGTAGTACAGGAGGCAAATTTGGTTCAGCAAAAACCACAGACTTTGAATGCTGTGGAATATTTATGCTTGGTAAGTGTACCAAGGTCGAACACAGGGATACGGCAGCCTAATCAGAGTATTGAATTTTGATTCATGAAGTTCAATATGAATTAATTCCAATTTCAGGTTCATATGCAATGCACAAGGCAATGCAAAGTGATGCTATGATGCATGCATTTTTATCGGTTTTTATGCAAATTAAAGTGATGCATGGGCAAATAATGCAAAGGAACATGCATAATAAATAAAATGCCAGAATTATACCCTAAAATGTGAGCAACGCAATATAGAATGAAGTTAGAGTCATTTTGAACACATCATTAAAAATCGGTCATCAAATCAAGCAAGACAAATAGAGCATGGTCCCATTTTTAACATAAAAAATCACTTAATTTAAAACATTGTCAAATGAGACAAATAAGTATGCTAGATGGTAGAGGATAAAATAATGATCAAAACGACACTAAAATTATGCAGTTTGGATTTATGATGCTCAAGTTATGCTACATGGAATGTAAGGGCATAATTGTAAATAAAATGCATAAATAAAAAGGATAAATATTACAAATGGGTCCCTAGAAGGACCCATTTGTAAAATACCAAACCCGGAGGGGCCCCTGTGTAATTGTTCGTTTAGCGCGGGGGCATTTGTGCAAATATAGTAATCAGGCAGGACCTCCCTGTAAATAACCCAGGCGCGCACGTGAGGCACGCGCCTGGGGACCAGATTGTAAATATCAGAACTTTCAGGGTCTTCACTTGTAAATTGCCCAAGCCCTCACGCGCCATGCACGCGAGGGGCCTAGGCTCGGGAGGAAGCGATGGTTGGGACACGTGGCAGCAACATGTGGGCTCGGGTCCAGGTTTGGGGCACCCGAGGCTGCTGGTCTGATTTGAGGCTTGGGCTGCCACACGTCTTCATCACAGCCGTCCGATCCATCTAGATCGAGACGACACCTGTAGCTGTAGGTTCCCCCGCAGTCCACCGGAGAAGGCTGTGCTCCGGCGGACCTGCTGGAGCTCCTCCGTGGCCACCACGCCCGCCTGAAGGTCGGCGATGATAATATGGGCGCCTGGCGAAGGCCCTGGAGTGCGGCGAGGTCCGAAGCTGGTCGGAGGTGAAGGTCGGGTGAAGCCTCGTCAGAGGAGAGAAGCTCGAAGGAGAGCCGATGCCAAACTCCAGCCATTGAAGCTCGGAACACCTGCAAGTGTTAGATAGCCCGAAGCGTGCAGTGAATGCTGAGTGAAGTGAGGTGAGTGGGGGCCGTGTGGGGCGACCGGGAGTGAAGGCCCAGTGCTCCTCTCCGACGAGGCAGAGGAGAGGTGGCGGAGAGTGGTTGGGTCGTGGAGAAGGGAAGGTGCTGTCGGAGGGGGTTGGCGAGGATCGACGTGGTCGGGTAGAGCTTAAGGGATGGTCAGATGAGGGTGAATAGGTCGGAAATAAGTGGCAAAATTCGAAGAAGAGAAGGAGGAGGAGAACCTCATCGGAGAGGGGAACCCATGAAGGAGGAGGTCTAGGCTGAGGGTCGGTTCGACCCTCCGGTCGTCGCACGACAGGGTCGACCTTTCCCTGGTGCTCGGCGGCTCGCCATTGGCTGCCGCGACGTGGCCGGGGGCTACGGATCACACCGGGGCTTCGGCCGTCGACGCCCCCTTGTAAGGGCTCCTCCGCTGTCACCGGAGAGCCAGGGGCTCGGGCCGAAGCTCCCAAATGGTGGATCAGGTGACTGGAGGAGGTGGGCGAGGTTTTATAGACGGAGAAGAAACGGAGGTTTCATGGTGGTGGGACATTTTTGGAGTGGAGGATTAAAGGCGTAGGAATGAAGGTGGCGTTAGGTGATGGTTGCGCGGCGAAGGCGGAGGCAAGGGCGACGTGGGGGAGGCGTTACAGGCAGGAGAGGTGGTCGGAGATGGTGGCTATAAATGGAAGGGGGAGCTGGGTCGGCGAGGGGTAACGGCTGAGGAAGGGGGGTTACAGAGGTAGACGAAGGCAGAGGACCGTTGGATCTGATGATCCAACGGTTGGGATGGGGTTGTGAGCGGAAGGCTACGATCAGATCTTGGGATCTGATCGTGTGGCTAGGAGATAGGCGAAGGCGAGCGGTTGGGATTGAAGGATGTGGGGCGATCTAACGGTGATCGATTGAGAGGCGATGTGGCACGTTAAGGGGCGTCGGATGAAAAGAAGATTGGAGGGTTGAGATATAGGCGGGAGGTAGCGGCCAAGATCAGATCCAAGGGGACGATCGGGCGGCTGGGAATGGAGCGACGGTGGACGGAGGAGATGGAAGTGGAGGCGGGTGGATCCAACCGTCCAGGAGGGTGCCGCGTGGCGGAAGGGAAGCGGGCCACGTGGCCGGCCCAGGGGGCGCCACGTGGCCCAATCAGAATAAATCAAAACAAAATACAAGAAAAATATAAAAGGAAATAGTTAGGGGTCTAATTAGAAAAAGTCAAAAACATGAAAGTTGCTCGTCTCGATGAGATCTACAACTTTCATGTGGCCAAAAAGCCAAAAGAGGTCCATCTGTACAAAGCTATTTTTGGGGGTATTTTTAAGGGGATAAAAAAACACCAGGTTTGTGGCTTTGAGATTTTTTTGTATTTGCTTTGAGATTTTTTTGTATTTTTTTATCTTTTAAGGGTCAGTGAATTATAGACAACTTATCTACCTAATTTTTAGGGGTTTTTGAGTGATAAAATACTTACAGAAAAATAAGGGAAATTAAATACAAATATTTAAAGGCTAATTATACACAATATGGTACAATATAAAATCAAAGAATCAGAGGTGATTTTATTAGATTAATTAAGACAGGGGTTTTAATAGAGAGTTTTTAGCATGATGAATACGAGATTCATCAGCATCACGGAAGCGTGAACATTGCATCATATGCGATCAAGAGCGACTAGTCATACTAGTTGCTCGAAGCAACGAGATCTAAAAATTTTAAAGCGGTGAAACCACATGATCCAAGAACACTTCACAAATCATTCCATCTAAACCACATAGAAGATATAGGAATACCTCTTGAAGCGTGTTTGCGATCGAAGCCTCTAAATGAAGAGACCACCTTTCTCAAGTCCGAACCGACAGAGTAGATGCTTGCAAAGTGCATTGATGAGATGTGTTCTTCTCGCAATCCAAGATGTTGATCCAAGCGATGGATCTCCAAATTTCGTTGAACACAAAATATAAGGTCTTCTTCACGTACTATAAGTACCGAGGAAGATGAAGATCCATGAGCTGTCAAAGTGGCAACACGATATGGCGATCCTCTCTAGGTCACAAAGTGGACGGCCACTTAGAAGAGAGGGGAGGCATGTATGATGAAGATAAAGAGAAAAGAGAGAGAGAGATTGTGAATTCTATGTTGTTAAAAGAAGAGCTAGGGTTGCCTCTTCTTTTATAATATTTTGAGAGTCCATGGATCTCAATCCGTGGGCAATACAATTCTAATGGTTGAGATTGATTTGTTTCTTTCAATAGACATGATTTTATTGTAAAAAATACAACAATATTTAATTTATTTAATTCAGATATATTGAACTATTATCAATATAAATCAATTCAATCAAATCAAGAGACATTAAAGATTAGGAAATGATGCAAGCTCCTTCCAATAAGATAGAGGGATGGCCACCATGATTTAGGACTAGGGTTACCGTCCACCCTCTCCTTATGGAAGGAGTGCCTTTTTTTCCTATTTTGTGAGATTATGAATATCACAAAAATCTTTTAATTATTTACAACAACTTTTGTTGTAAATTATTCACAAAAATAATTCCAAATTAATTTGTGAAATTTCAATCATGACATTGGAAATTTGTGAATCACATTCACAACCCAAAATAAAATGCAAACTACATTTTTAATTAAATTATCCGGTGTGAATCCAATTCACATTGACATTAAAGTTGTGTTATTTATTTACAAATAGCTCTCTCTTGTATATTATAAATCACATTTATAATATGATTAATATGGATAATACTATCCACATTATTCATATCCATAATAATTAATGTATATTTAATCATGTTGGATCATCATTCTCATGCATTTAAATAATATGAATCAAATTTGCATTTTTAATGATAATTAAATCTCATTTAATTATCCATTTCTCAATGCTCGGATATACAATACATCAATGGAATTATTCTTGATCTCTTTCAAGAATAATGCGCTTTCTCCACGAACACTTGGAGATAAGGATGAGGCGATTGTACGCTCCACGTATAGTGATAGATGAAGTTGCTGAGCACGTGTTTTTAATTTGGACTCGTTGTAGTATGTGTACTTAGGGAATCGGTCAGAACCGAGAGAAGGATCTCCGTGAAGAGTGTCTTGGCTTTAATTCATATCCCGGCAAGTCCGAGGTCGAACACATGGAGGCAAAGAACAACTTCGGTTATTTGAAATTTAGGTCTAGGCACACGGTATTTTTTATATTTTTTATGCAAAAAGAATGCAAAATGCTACAAGTGAAATAATTACTAAGAAAGCACACAACTTTGTCAAATTAATTTTTAATAATAAATAAGTTTAAATTAGTCAAATTATATTTTTTCCTAGAATCCTAATCCAGTGATGAATGCAAGACACTTTTTTTTGGATTTTATGGGTTAAAATCAACAATTAAAAATGCACACTTTTATGGGGTTTTAGCAATTTTTCACACAACAGAATGCAAAAATCATGAAAAAAATTAGTAGAATGAAAACATGATACAAGGATACTACAATAATATTTTTGGAATTTTTGATAAAATATGAAATTTTTATGATTTTTTTTAGTGAAAACATAGTGAATGTGAGTAATTAAATCCTAATAAATCCACAATGTCAAATTATACAGACAACAAATTATACCAAATAGATATTTATACAAACAATCCAGGAGAGTTGAAATTTCGCAAAAAATATGATGTGTGGATTTAAATAAAAATCAATTACCAAAATCACTCTATGATTTATTTAAGTGCATGACAACTCCAATTTAAAAGAATTTGAATACTAATTCAAACACATTTCAAGGCATCATCTCAAATTTTTGTGGAATTTTTGGAGCAACAGTGAGTGAGATATAATTTAAGAGCACAAATTGGGTAAAATATGCAGATTTTCAATTAAACAATTTTAGTTAATTCACAATATCTCACAAAAATATAAATAAATGTTCAGATAACAGAGACTAAGTTGCTCAACATAATGCTATTTTTCCTTGAATAAAAAGATGCAAGATTGAAGTCTAATTAAAATATGAACACATGGGTATCCGTGCAAATTCCGTAAATAAAATAAACAGTCAACTATACAAGGACCTTTTTGCAATAACAAAACTTAAATATAAAAAATGAAATTTTTACAATATAATTAAAGAAATTAAACAAATCTTGACCTTCTTCGCAGGAGGCACACGGCGACGGTGGCCCGCGTGCGCCTGCGAGGCACGCGGTGGCGGCAGCCTGAAAGGGGGTCGGAGGTGGAGGGCGACGATGGCTGGAATGGGGGAGTCACATGCAGGTGGCTAAGGTGGAGGAGGAGCGTGGGGGTTCCCTGCGGCTGGAGAGAGAGAGAGGTCAGTGGGTGTGGTGGCTGGCTGGAGAGCAGCCGGCGGTGCGGGGCAGGCCGCACGTGGCTGATGGCGGCGGGGTGGCGGCGTGGTGATCGGCAGCGACATGCCGCTTGGTGGTGGAGAGGAAAGGGGAGGGGCGGCGGGTCGTGGCCGCGGTGCCTCCTCTTTTTTTTAAAATTTTTTAATTAATTTTTTATTGCTGTAATAATTTTTTGTTTTAGATTTTCAATTTTTTAATTTTTCTTTAAACAGGAAACATATATGTATAAAAAAAGAAAAATGGTAGATGAAGGTGTGGGAATAATGAAAATGATGGTGATGGTGGAAAGATGTAACCGGTGGTGGTGTGATAAAAAATTTGTAAAATTAAAAACAATGTAAAAAATGAAAAGACAAATTACCTACAATGGAATCGGACCGCCTATGATGTGCTCACGAAGCACAGTTTTCATTCGAATCACCGACGAGCGATGAGCTCGAGCAGCGCATGGACGCGGCTGCGATGTTGGCCAAAAAGCCAATGGATCTCACCGGAGAGAGGGCCGTCGTCGCTCGACCACGTTTACGTCGCTGTCACCGATTCAACTCTAGGAACTAGGCTTTCCTCACATAAAGATGGATCAAGTGCAAATTGAGGAGGATGAGATGTATATAAAGAGATAGAAAATGGAGGTTAGAATGAAGGTGGAGTAGAATGGAGGTTATTAAGATGGCGGAATTGAATTAGAAGTTAGAAAAATGGTGGAATAATGGAGTTGAATGGATGGTTATCGTAGAGAATAGGAATTAAATAATAAAGTAAATAATAATATAAAGTAGGATACTAAAATACAATAAAATATAAAGAAGAAAAGTAGTGAGAATTTACAAAGGAAGACATACAACATGTACAATTTTTTGTTTGCTTTTCTAATTTATATTTTTGTCTTTTAAATAGAAGATATTTACAACAGAAAAATACAATAAAAAACTAGAATCAAAATACAATACAATGAGGATTTTTTTGGATTTTTAGTAATTAAGAAAGATAAAATAAAAAATGAAGAAAGAATGAATATATACATAATATACAATGTACATCAAGATCCCAAAATCCAACTTTTGCAAACGAGCTACTTCGTTGGATAGACCAAAGGGAGACCAAGTAATGTGAAGGACAGAGAATTTTCTAACTTGAATTTAAAAGTGAGTTTGGTGAATTTGGAGTTCATACGGAGTGGGAATTTGGCCGGAAAGTTGGACTTTATGGCCTTTTCTCTTTGGGATTTAGGAGCATTTATTTGAGGTGAAATATATTTTGTATTTTTTATTTTTATATACATTTTTCTAAATAAGTCAGAGAAAGAATTATCGAAAAAGGAGTTTAAATGAATTTATTAAAAATACATGAAATTCTGGACTATTTACAGGTAAAAAACTCCTTTATTTATGCGGCTTTTTATTGTTAATTTTTTTATACAATATAATATACAATAATTTGTGTATTTTATTTACAAGAGACATTTTGTTAATTTATTGATTTTATGGACATTTATTTGGGATTTTACTTGGGAATTTTGCTAAGATCAAGTTATTGAGATGATGAACCGCGGATTCATCAGTGACTTGGATATTGAGCATATCAAATTTAGATCTCGGGGACCTCTCATAAATGCTTGATTAAATCAAGGCCGTAGATCTAATCTTGTCATTGCATCTGAATCACACTCAAATCAATGTCCAACATTTTTAGACTAATATCAGATCGCATCTTTACTGAGACGAGTCACTAAAATCCAGACTTGTTTCATCACTCTCTTAGATTAGAAGCATCATGACTGTACAATTGCTTATGATCACATCACCCTTGAGTATTCCCAATACCCGTACATCATGCATACTGGAAGACTTAGAATAAACATGAAGATATATATCAATTTTACACTATCATCTTCAGGGTTTTACCACTAAGTTTCTCATTCGATTATTGGGAGTTGGTATCGATCATATACTTTGCAAAAAGGATATATCATACCTAAGTATTGATCATATACTTTCAAAAAGCATATTGATCCCAATATCTCACGAGTGATCTCATGTCTTACGATTCAGTAATGAACATGTATGATCCCTTTGAGAGATTGTATTACTCATATGTCCTTTTATGCACACTAGCTCATCGACTTATAGAACTTGACTAGATCATCAACCTGTCGGTTTGCCAAATGTACATACTCAAACATATAGTAACACATCTATCTACGGTCATAGTATGTGTGCCTATATCGTGATAGTATACGAATAGGTCTTGGTTATCTCAATCTTATTAAGTCAACTCTTTGGCCTAAATTATCTAACACCTTCGAATCTCTATTCCTATGTAGATGACCTACATCAAGAGGTCGGTTAGATAGTAGCCTACATAGAAGAATGACATCTTCCTCTCAGACTGGAGATCCTCTCTTAACAATCACTTGGCGGTGCTTGATGAGTCCTAAATCTAACTCTTTAGATATCATCCAAGCACCAACCTCTATGATTCAACATTTGAATCAACAACTGTATGATCATTAAGACGTCCATGGTACATAACACTAATTGTAGTAAGGGACCTATTATGAAAATTAATTATTCTTTATTTCTGATCAAGAAATCAATTACAATAACATTTATTGCAAAATTGCTCGTAGTGTGCTCGTATGTCCAACAATCTCCCACTCCCTCAAAGATCCATTAATGGGATAATCTTTTTAAACCTGTTCCTGAGAGAGTATGCCAATTCCTTTTATGGTACTTGCATATCTCCTAATAACAGTCCTCGCATCCAATGCGAATGTTGCATCTTATGCAACCAATACTCAATTTTATTAAGGGAATTATAGTGTCTTTAACACTATAATTCAATCATCGTTTATAACCAGTATGTAATTTTTATTATCTTTATCAGAATACCCTTATTCTCGGATATCTCTATCTCCTATTACTAAGACATAGTCTTAAGTCTTATAAGCCATATGCAGTTAAGACCATTTAGATCACTATCTATAAAGTCTTAAGTTCTTAAAGATAAGACTTTGATATCACTATCTCAAAAGTCTTGTCATCTTTGAAAGTGTTTTAATTACTACAATCAGGTATTTTGTCTCCATAGTAGGATTAGTAACACTTTACTACTCCCACTGCATGGCAAACATCTGGCTTTTGTACACATCTAGCATATACCTGGCTTCTCATAAATGTTTTACAAGGACAATCTGTTTTAGTATTCACTTCCTCAACTCTTTGAGGTGTTATCCCTTCAGATAGATCAGTACCATATCTTAAAGAAAGGGGCATTCCTTAGGATTTTCCTAAAAATGGAACATGTCTAAGGTGTACCACTAATGTGATGGTCCCAATACACTCTTCTCTTTGCTTCTGAACAAATGCAGAACTAAGATATAAGAGACATCCTTGAGATCACATCTCAACGTATCGAACAACCAGAACGTAAAACACTCATTATCATCCTTATATCATTCCAAATAATTAGGATTTTATCTATATTTAGAACGATGAACACAATGTCACTCCCACTAAGCTTCACACAGTTCATCAAGATGTTGTATGAAATCATAACCTTTTATAATTTCATTAAATCTGATGTTCCGACTACAAGAAGCTTATCTGAGCCCATAGATGGAGTTCTTCAGCTTTCACACCTTGCTTTCCAAACTATGAAGTCTTGGGATTACTTCATATGAATATCCTCGGTGAGGTATTTATAGAGGAATGCAATCTTGACTTCCATCATTTAGATGTCATAGTCAAGTTATGTAGCTATAGTTAACAATATTCCGATGTGTTTAAGCACGGTCAATGAAGATCAGGTCTCATATCAAGCGATGTCTTCTCTCAGTGTGTATCTTGTGGATACGAGCCGTGCTCTGATGGTTTCCAGCTTCTCATCAGTTTTGCTTATTCTCTTGAAGATCCATTTACCCCTAATATGTTTTACCCTTATAGATGGATCCTCGAGGGTCCATATACAACACATGTATATGAAGTTTATTTTATACTTTATTGCTAACATCCATCTTTCCATGTCATGATCCTTGGAAGATTCATCATACGGAGTCATGTCATTTGTCGGACTTTACTGATACATGGAATCCATACTCTTTAGGTGGTCTTACCACCCTTAAACTAATTTGAAGAGTATGGATGTTTCATATTTAATTAACCTTTTAGTTTCTGATTTCAGGAGACCATTATCTTCTCAATATTCAATGAGATCCTTTACGTTATTTTCATCTTGATTCACAAGGAAGTCATCCTCTAAGAATCATATCCTTAGAGATGAAGTATTTTAAGAATCTCTAAGTCATAAAGTAGGCATCCAATACCATTCTTATATTCCTAATGAAGTAGCACTCTCTGGTGCTAGATTCTAGCTTACTTGCATCCGTGACATGGTTATGGATCAAGTAATTCTAAATCCTCAAGTGTCCAACATTAGGCTAGGTTCCAAATCATAACTTATGAGGGTTTTCGGGTTCATATTTGCATAGAATTTTATTAAAGATATATATTATAGTCTCTACTACATATATACCTGAAACTAAGGGTGCGTTTGGTTAGCGGATTAAGGCGGGTTAAACTGGTAAATGGTAACCCATTCTTGGGTTTTGATGTTTGGATATAGGGTTAAACTGGGTGTGGGTTAGAAGTGGGTTTATTGTGATATGATTGTATTAAAGTTTGAAAAAGTGAATAGTTATTGTGATGTGATTTTATTGAAGTTTGGAAAAGTGAGTAGAAGTGGAGTAGTTTATAATTTTTATATGATATGATGGTATAATATATTATTTTTTGCTCGGATTGATGATGCAAAATTGATTTATTTAATTTTTAAAAAGAGAAATGTGGGACCCACATGAGAGAGAGAGGGAGTGGGTTAAGGGGGTAAACTCCCCAAAGGGGAGTTTAACCCACCTCCCGAATGGGACCTAAGAGGTAATTATGATAAGATTCATCACTGAGAAAATCATGTCACACATGATTCACTTGTATCTCCCTACAACTCCATTTAGTTTAGGTGTATTAGGAGGAATGAGATAGGAATGATATTCCTTTCTCCATAAGGTATTCCTTGAATCCATCTAATAGGTACTTGCTACCTTGGTTAGATCAAATTCATTTCATCTTCCTTCAAACTTTGGTTCTAAACCAAAAATGTGAAATCTTTGAACATTTCAAAGGTTTCTATGGTGAAGGGAAGAATCTCATATCACAAATAATCATCTATACATATCACATATCATTAATGTTCATTATGATATAGATGTTCTGCGTACATTAATTTATTTGAGTTCTTGAATACCTTGGCATCTAACACAATTCCTAGAGAAGGTTGTATTGGACATTTTTACTTTGAATACAATACTTAAAAGTATGTAAGATTTGAAATTTCATATGGTATAAAGTTTCATCTCTTACTAGTCTAGTGATCTTATCAATAGGCATATGTCCAAGGCTTGATGCCAGATCATTGTCAAATGATCTTCATCATCCATAATTAATCTTTAAGGTTTAATTTTTTTAGTATTTAGAAATGTTAATGAACCATTTATTAATTTTCTAATTTAGTAGAGTCCTCTAGATGTTAGATTGCTATCTGAAATATATCCATCATAACTCTTTGTGATAGGTCTATTCCGAAATGCATGTTTATTTCCAACATGTAGAAATAAATAATGAATGTATTCTAATATATAGGTCATAGAGACATTAACTAAGACTAAGAGCTCTCCCACTGAAAATATGTATCCTATCTATCCAATGGAGATTGTTGCAATAATTGCATCAACATCTATGTAGATGACTATTAAACCTTAAGACAAATTTTCTAGTCTGCTAAAACATATGCAACTAATTGCAAGTGTTATTAGATGAAAGAGATACAATTATTAGACTATGACATTATCTAATAAGCAAGTTAATTTCAATGATTATATATAGATGTATAATATGCCATTGCACTATCTGAGTCATTCTAGAATGATCCTAGATAATATAGATAGTAATACCGTCAATACAACAACTTGATGCAATCATATGTGTGGAAATTATAGAAGTACAATCAACTCTTTGACTTTCCTCCTCACTTGGGTCAGACACATGCTTCCACTGTGCTTCCTTCATCTATAAACATCCATTGTTTAAGACAAAAGATCTCTTATATTGAACTCAAAAGTTTTCAATATCAAAGCATTTCAACATTTATATGTGCTTCCTTCAATTCATACAATATGAATATTAATGAAGCTTCATGAAAGACTAGAGTATAGATAGTAGAATAATGGCACTCATCATATGTACAGCTATCTTAGCTCTTAAAGACTTTGGTTCAGGCATGTACTCAAATATTTTGAGTACATCATCTCTTATCAAGCCACCATTCTGCATAATTCAATGAACCATGTCATTCATGACTAAATGTTGAGAGCACATATGTATGCCAAAACTTCTTCTTAGGTTTTATAAGGATTTTCAATAATTACAATCATCATTGACATGATACTTTGAAAGCAGATTCGATGAAAGATCATGATTATAAAGACATACAAATCCAAGGTTATTGTTCTATTGTCTATTTAATTGTCATTCCTCATTATTATGAGGAAACTTGCACATTGCAACCACATACATTATGTGTCCAACTGCAAGTACAATATCTTGATTATGGATCCAACCCATGATATTTTACTGGTTATTGTTGACTATAGTTTTGAATGGGTTTAATGTAGTTCATCTGAAATAAGGAATATTTGCACAAATACACATTTTACTTTGATTAAGGATTTTATATCAAAGTTGTCTTGCTTTGTCAACTCCGAAAGTTCATTCCCTTATTCACTTTCAAAGCAAGAGACATACTTACAATTATATCTCAAGCAAGATCTGGGATCTCCTTACCTTTATTACATCCCAATAATATGAGAGCATGTAACTCAGATAAAAAAAGTGGGAACTCATTCCGCCTTACAAGTCCAACTTGCATTTCCCAATTCGGTCTTTTCATCCGGGCCTACCAACCTCTAAGGTGATGTTGACTCATTGTTAATCGAACTAACCGTCAATAGGAATAGCACTCGCTATGAGACATCTAATATTGCCCCAATAATACGAGGACCCGATATTGGAGTCACTATATATACGCCCTTACTCTTTCAAGAAGCAAAGAGTCCGATCCATGTGTGCTTGTATGCATGAGCTGTCACTTCAGACATGCATCTCCTAACCCTTCACCTTGACGGGAGACCATGGATGTCATTTATATGATCCTCCATATCATGTTCAAATTTTTATTAATCAATATGTATCATATTCACATAGTACATTCTTCCAGGGTAATTACATCTCTATTCATAATAGAGTGTTTATTTTAATTGGATCTAATTAATTAATCATATAAATCGATTTTCAATCCAATCAATCAACCAATAAGTAATTAGGATTTGTTTGATATTACTATATAGGGATTTTATCACTTGTCCCCCTCCGAGATATCGCAATATCAATTGCCCCTATCTTTTTGGTAATATCAGTTGTGCCCCTCACTTCTTTCTCCGTCATCAGTTGTGCCCTTCTGTCAGATTTACCGTCAAAAAATTAAAATAACCATGGTTTATTCAAACCATGGTATGGTTAAGAGGGGTATTATGGTCAGAATAAAACAGTTTGTAAAACTTCCGGGGGCTCAGATGTAATTTCCTCCTAAATTAGGGCCTTAGGGATCTTCTTTGCAATATGTAAAATGTCCAGGAGCTGAGTTATATTTCTCCAATTTTTTATTATATTCTCTAGGGATTTCTTCTTCGTTCATGCTAGGTACGCCGCCGCACACGCCCCCATCGTGCATCCCGCGTCGGTGGTCTACTTCAGCCTCCCACTCTTCGCCGAGCTCCTCCGGAAAGCCGAGGAGGAGAACGGCTTCCACCACTCCGGCAGCATCACGTTGCCGTGTCCCGTCTCTGACTTCGAGCACGTGCGCACGTGCGTTGCTGCCTCGGCCGTCAGAGGCGGCTGCCGCGGCAATAGCAGAGGATGGTAGTGACGGAGAGAGAAAGTATGCATAAATTTGGAGATAAAAACCAGAGAGATTCATAGCTTCACATAATTTTCAGTGTTTATTTCAGCATTTAACTCTCTTTCGCGGATCCCTCCAGATGGAAGTTGAATATCAGATGTGATCATTCAAGATTTTTTTTGCTTTTGCTTGTTTTGAATGGGATTTCTGTGAGCGGGGAGGCGAGGGCAGGGGGCCGTAGGGGATGGGGGAGGTCGGGGCGGCCTGGAGGCTGGGGCAGAGGGGTGGGGGGCAGGGGGCAGCACCAGGGAGGGGAGGTGAGGATGGAGGGGCCGCAGGGGATAGGGGGCGGTCAGGGCGGCCTGGAGGCTGGGGCGGAGGGGCGGCAGGGGGCAGCGCCGGGGAGGGGAGGGGAGCTTGGGGCGGAGCTGGGCGCAGGGGCGGGGGCGGAGAGGGAGGAGGAGGAGCTTGGAGGAGGAGGAAGAGGATGGGGGAAGAGGAGGAAGAAGAAAAGGATGGGGAAGAAGGTGTAAAATGACCATGAAACTTTAGTTTAAAAATTAATGCCGCTTATGTCCTCAAAGTTAACGTCCGTTTGCACTGTGGATGGACGGCCACTAACCGAGGGGCACAAGTGATAAAATAGCAAAAAGTGAGGGGCACAACTGATATTACCAAAAAGATAGGGGCATAACTGATATTGTGATATCTCGGAGGGGCACAAGTGATAAAATCCCTACTATATAAGTATACACCCTCATAAGTATGTATTATTTTATATTTTAATATTTATAGTACAACTTGACTTACTCATATTACTCTTTCCTCAAAAATGGATCCGGCCAATACACTCGAGTTATGCTGGGAGGGAGCATTTCCTTGACATGCAAGGTGCTAATTAGTAAACCAAGCCAACATACCCAATCTAGACACCTTCATCATTCCGATTGAGAACAATACAAAATAATATCAATGTACTTGCAGTTTTATCGATCAACTTTAATGATCAACATTTATACTATATATATGCTAATCACTCAGAGATTTAAGCATCTTTAAAATAATTTTAATGATACTAAATATCTAGTCATATCAAGCAAACATGTTCCTGATTTCGCATGTAAAGATTGTCCTACAACTATTATAGGATAAACTAGGATTTTCATGAAACATACTTTCAATGTCCAATGATGATTAATCAATTATTTTCATAATTATTAGACATCAAATTAATCAAGACAAATTCATATTTTCTATGGTTTTCATTGAATAATAAACACGTTAAGTAAAAAGATTTGATGATCCAATCATCGTCCGACTCATCTCCACTAAATATGGAATATCTGGGGCAAACAGAGTCGGAATCTTGCGAAATAAATTCAAGCGATTTGATTATTTGATTCTATACTTAATACAAATATTTATTTTATGTTTCATGATGGGAAAATAATAAGCAAAAATCATTTTCTTACAGATCTGTGAATACATGCAATAACAATATCGCAACGGGAATTCTTCGAATCTTATTCATGCACTTTTTATACCCAATAAAAAGGCTACTAAATACATTTTAATAACAAAAAAAACACCCAAACAGTGCACAAATAGTAGGTTTTATTTTTGAAAAAACTAATTCAAATCTTGCATCCAATGCAAAAATAATGAGTTCCTGTGCATCCGATTACTAAACCTCGTTCGCCTAGGGTTTTGGATCATATCCAAGATCTAATCCAGCTCTAATATCACTTGAAGGTTATGGAGAGAACCTTAAGAACATCACTGAAGCTTGAATATCGCATCATATGCGATCAAGAGCAACTAGTCATACTAGTTGCTCGGGGTAGCATAATTTAAAAATTTTAAAGCAATGAAACCACATGATCCGATAACACTTCACGAATCAGTTCATCTAAATCACATAGAAGATATAGGAATATCTCTTGAAGTGTGGTTGCGATCAAAGCCTCTAAATGAAGAGACCACTTATCTCAAGTCCGACCCGATGGAGGAGATGTTTGCGAGCGCGTTGAAGAGACATGTTCTTCTCGCAATCAAGATGTTGATCCAAGCGACGGATCTCCTGATTTCATCACACGAAATTTGAGGTATTCTTCACGTACTAGAAGCATCGAGGAAGATGAAGATCCATGAGCTATCGAAGTGGCAGCACGATAGCGTAGCGACAATGGCGATCCTCTCTAGGTCCTAAAGTGGACGGCCACTTAGAGAGTGTGTGTGGGGGGTGGGGGGGGGAGGGGGCATGTATGACGATGATAAAGAGAGAGAGCTTGTGAATTCTATGTTAAAAGAAGAGCTAGGGTTGCCTCTTCTTTTATAATATTTTGGGAGTTCATGGATCTCAATCCATAGACAATACAAACCCAATGGTTGAGATTGATTTGTGTTTCTTTCAATAGCCATGATTTTGTTGTAAAAAATACAACAAAATTTAATTTATTTAATTCAAATATATTGAATAATTATCAATATAAATTAATTTAATCAAATTAAGAGACGATAAAGGATTAGGAAAGGATGCAAGCTCCTTCCCAATAAGAGGGATGTGGGGACCACCATGATTTAAGACTAGGATGGACGCCCACCCTCTCCTTAAGGAAGAAGTGCCTCTTTTTCCTATTTTGTGAGATCATGGATCTCAAAATATCCCTTTTACAATAAATTTTGTTGTAAATTATTTTGCAAAAATGATTCCAATTTAATTTCTGAAATTTCAATCATGCCATTGGAAATTTGTAAATCACATTCACGACCTAAAATAAAATGTAAATTACATTTCCAACTAAATTGTCCAATATGAATCCAATTCATATTGACATTTAGGTTATAATTTTTATTTACAAATAGCTCTCTCTTATATATTATAAATCACATTTACAATATATATGATTAATATGTACTATCTACATTATTCATATCCATAATAATTAAGTCATATTTAATCATATTGGATCATCATTTTTATGCATCTAAATGATACAATAAAATTCACATTATTCATGATAATTAAATCTCATTTAATTATACATTCTCAATGCTCCGATATATAAAATATAAAATGGAACTATTCTTGAATTCTTTCAAGAATAATGCGCTTTCTTCGCGGATACTTGGAGATAAGGACAAGACGATTTTACGTTCCATGTATAGTGACTTGGATACTAAGTTCACATCTCAAATCCAGATCTCGAGGACCTCTCATAGATGCTTCATTAAATCGATGTCGTAGATCTAATATTCTCATTGCATCTGAATCACATTCAAATCAATGTCCAACATTTTTGGACTAAGATCAGATCACATCTCTACTGAGAGGAGTCACTAAAATCCAGACATGTTTCATCACTCCCTTGGAATGGAAACGTTATGGTTATATAATCGTTTATGATCACATCATCCTCGAGTATTCCTAATACCTGTACATCCTGCATACTGAAAGACTTAGAATAAACCTGAAGATATAGATCAATTTTACACTGTCATCTTCAAGGTCTTATCAATAAGTTTCTCGTTCGATCATTGGGAGTTGGTATCAATCATATACTTTCCTAAAGCATATATCATACCCAGGTATTGATCATACACTTTAAAAAAGCATATATCAAACCTATAAATTTATTCAAGCTTCCAAAGTGAGATGACCGTGCATGGTTCCCAATATCTCATGAGTGAGCTCATGTCTTCCGGTTCATTAATGAACCTGTATGATCTCTTTGAGAGATTGTATTACTCATATGTCCTTGTATGCACACCAGTGATGAATCCACATTTCACCATCTTTATTCTATCATTTTGGCCTCAAAAACCCTAGCAAATGCGTATAAATAGCACTAATTCCTGCATTTTAGCGTTCATGCATGTGCATGTAATTAGTGTATAAACACTGTAATTAAAGACAAAATTATAGAATAAATAAAAGAAAAGAAAAAGAATAAAATATTGTGAATATTTTATGACCCGAAACCCCGAGACCTAGGCATCCTGATGAATAGGTCGACAAGGAATAAAGTAGGGGGAGATAAGGGTCAAATACCTATTATTTTTAATTCATTCTTTATTCATTTTGGGACCTATTTTTATTTCCATTTTTTATACCTCAAATAAAGAAACTTTGTACATGAAGGTTGTAGATAATTAAATAAAGAAAAATACAAAATTGATTTCACTCAAAAATAATGTACAGATAAAAAGTTATGATCTGAATAAAAATCCAGAATCCCAACTTCCTAGACCTGTATCTCACAAATGAAAACTCCAAACACATCAAACTCACCTTTAATTGTATATAGTTAAAAATAAGCTATTTAATGGCGGTTGTTTTGCATTTGGCGGAGCTACGGTTTGAAAGTTGAGTTTTGGACCCCTATTGTATATTGTACAGATTAAAATAATCATTTTATTATTTATTCATTATTTTTATAATTTTATATTTTTATAATTCTGTAAATATTTTTTATAATTTATATGTATATTAAAATAAGAATAAAAACACAAATAAAGTACAAAATAAAATACTTGTATATATTATACATAGGTGTCAGACCTATAAATATACCTATATAATACATACTTATATTTTATTAAATATACAAAACAATTCAGAAAAATAAAATAAAAATACATTTAAGTGTATAAAAGTATTTTATACTTTTATAAAATAATAAAATAAAAATAATAAAATTAAAATACACAAAATAAAAATCAATTAATAAAATATATAGGTAATATACCTATAAAGGGCATAATAGGTAACCTGTAAAAATATACTTCATAAAAATAAATAAAAATCACTATAAAATACTTCATAAAAAATAAACATTTTTTATTTTATGATTAAAAATTAAATAAATCGTTTTCTATTTTAAAATGAATTTTGAAAACATTTTTCCAAGATTTTCCTGGTTGATCCACGTGGACCAACCAGGGGGCTGGGACTGTTGACCGAGGTCAACAGTCTGACCCTCCTCCTATAGCCGTGTCAGAGATGCATTTTGACTCCTTTTCACGATTTTTTCGAGGCCGTATCTTTCACCATTTGAGGTTGATGTCTTCTGCAATATTGTTGCTCGAAGACCCATGAATCACGCCGAACGTTTATCTTGGACTTCGGATCATCACGCCGCTCGATACGCCTTGTTCTAGGAGCCTCATCAGTCAACCCTACAAAAACTACCCCCAGACTTCCATTTGAATTTGAACCCCATTTTTTGGTCCTTCGTCCCCATTTCGACCCGCCTTGGCTCCCTGGAGGTGACAGCTCCAGATTGGCTTCTTCAAGGCGGCGGAGCGACGAGGATCTAGGCGTTCCACCACCTCCGGCGACACCCTTCCGTTGAGGTATTTCCAACCTCGGGCCTTGGCCGTTGAGGTGTCTATCTCTATTTCTTTTTGCTCTTTTTATTCTCCATATTAGTAGCATCACGAAGCCACCTTCCATCTCGCTTTTCGCTTATCGAACCGCATAATCAAAGACCTCGCCGGAGCGCACCTCCGGCCGACCGCCACCTTCGTCATCCTCGCGCCCATTTGCTCCCCTCACCTTCGAGGCACTTTGCCCTCGAAGGTCTAACTTTTTGGTACAGGTCTTGTTACGTTCAAGCGTGCCTGGGTCCTTCTTGGTGTTCGCCGGAGAGACCTGGAGGCCTGCAGCTCCTCCGACCTCGCTGGTGCACGCCGGACGTCCTCTGGCCCTTCGAAGACCTCCAGCCGATAGAGCAGCTCGCCAGGAGTATTTTGTGCCTTGTCGTGCCGCCAACCACCGTCGGGGGTGCGAGGGGGAAGAGCTCGAAGTTCGCCGGGCTCGGCGTTCGTCCCAGTTCTTCCTCCCTTGCTCGTCGTCGTCCGATCCACGAGGATCTCCAGTGTCTACAGCTGCCATTGGATCCGCTGAAGCCTCAGCCGTTGATCCTCTCCCGAGCATCTAATCCTGAGCGTCCAGATCGAAGGGGTATCGGCTGTCCCCGTGAAGACATGTGGCTTAAGTGAAGCCCTATCCGCCGTCCACCAGCGCCTCTGTGGGGGTATTTTGCGTCTCAGACCCTCGCACTTTTTGTATTTTATATTAAATACTCAAACTTTCATCTGTAGGCTTATTATTTAGGGGATTTTGCATTTTTGATGTTTGTCTATTCGCTGAACGGCCCCTGCCAGGTCACGTGCGTAGCGCACATGACTTGGCAATTTTGCAGAGGGGCCCCGGTTTGTTTGTGTATTTGTCTTTAATCTACAAACATTCAACTACAGTATTATATTTTTGGACTTTTTGCACTTAAGCCCCGAAGTTTTTTTTGTAAATTATGCCCCTGCCAGGTGCGCATGCATGTCATGTGCACCTTGGGCTTTTTACACTGACACCCTTGCGGCTTTGTTTATTTTCAATTAGTGCTGTAACTTTGCATTCCAGTTATAATATTTTGTGGAACTTTACACTTAGGCCCTTGACATTTTTGATAATTACATTAATACCCCTACTAGGCTTGTAGTTTCTATTTGTTGCTTGTATTTATTTCATGCACTTCTAAAACCCCAAAAATTCCACAAAAATTAATTTAGGCTCCTGTTGCATTGTACATTCACGCCATATTTTTGCATTTCATTTTTGTTGCATTTTTATAATTATTAAAAATCAAAAACTTACATTTTAGCTACTGTTTGCATTAGAAAATACCAAAAAATATCAAAACACCTAGAAAAATTCCAAAAGAATTACCTAAGGTCTATTTTATTGTATTCTAGTGTCAATCCAAAAACCACTAAAAATTTCAAAACAAAAACCTTAAAAATTAGAAAACACCTAAAAACTTCAAAAAATTCTAAAAAATCCTAGAAAAATCCAAAAAATACAAACTCAAGTGTTGTAGCTTCCCTGATTTATTTTCTTTACTTTAAAATTAATTTGGGAAAATTTTACCACTGTTTGCTATTTTTCATTCCCATTTTAATTTCGGCCAGCATTGATATTAATTGTTTTCTTTATTTTGGCTTTTAAAAATACCAAAATATTCTGAAAAATCCCCAAAAATCACAAAAATAGTATAAAAATATAAGAAGACCAAAAACATTTTATTCCCTAATTTTTGAGCATTTTCCCTATTTTTGATGAGAGAGCATGAGGAGTGAGAGAGCATGAGGAGTGAGAGAGTGTGTGTTAGCTAGCTTCTTTTCATTTTTGATGAGAGAGAGATTTATTAAATTGTAATAATAGAGGGACATTCGGACACTCAGAACACTTCGGGCCTAATTTCCAGGTGTTTGTTCACCTGGGGGCTCACCGCAGATTTTTATCGGTTTTCCCGCTGTCATTTTCTGGTTTTGTTTTCATTTTTCCTTTCTTTTGTGGAATGAGCCCTTAGATTTTAGGTATTGCTTGATCGATTAGATTAGGTCCAAACACCCTAATAACCATTGCATGTACCTATAGTGCGTATTAGGACTTAGTTTAATTAAACAGTTAATCATCATTTTTAATTTGCCACGCCGTGAGCTCATCCCGCCAAGCGCTTCTCCTGAACTCAACGTGTCGAGAGGAGGAGGGGTGAGCCTAGACCGGACTCTAGGATTAGAGATTGGTGATTGACTTGTGGTTCTTCACGTTAGCAATAGCCTGCTTAGGACGATTTCCGTGTGCATATCGGCATTTAGATTAGGTTTAAAAATTTGTGCTTTACATCCCACATGGAGAGAGCTGGAGGCGCTGTAAGTCTTCTATCTTAGCATTCATCATTTAGGCACAAAGGTGAGATTTTCATCTTGGTGCCGACTTGCATGGCTTTTCCGACTCTTTTCTCCCTCTGTTTTTGGATCAAGTAGGAATCTAGAAAATACAAAAATCGTTAGGCGCTTGTTTGAATTGACTCAAAAGAAGCGATAACACCAAAAAAATTAAAAAAAGGGACTGCTAAGAAAATTTGACCTAAATAAAATTGGTAATTGGATTCATTGCTTGGGGAGAGTCACACCCTCACTTGTATTCATGTTGCATGGGAATGTCTACTTCCAAGTGAGCAGAGTGCTTCATAAGGATTAGAGCCAAAAACCCAGCTTGTGGCTGCCTTGTGTATCGCCTGGATTTCTGAAGTATTGGCGCTACTATCGTACGTAGACGAGTAGGGCTTGGTCATCATTGGTGACTCACTATTGTGTTGAGCATCGACCTTGTCTGAAGTACCGAGCATAGGCCACTGATGAATCTCCATTTCATCACCTTTATTCTATCATTTTGGTCTCAAAACCCCAGCAAATGCATGTAAATAACATTAATTTGTACATAATAGCATTCATCATTCATTGTATTAATTATACATTAAATAAGGTGTTTAATGCCAAAATTATAGAATAAAGAGAAGAAAAGAAAAAAGGAGTAAAATATTGCAAATATTTTATGACCCTAACCCCGAGACCAAGGCCAGCATGGAATTGGTCGACAAGGAATAAAGTAGGGGGAGATAAGGGCCAGTGTACAATAAATACCTCATTTATTAATGTATTTATTTATGCATTTTTGACACCTATTTTGTACATAATTATTCATTCATCAAATAAAGAAACTTTGTTCATGAAAGTTGTAGATAATAATGTAAATAAAAATAAAAAATTGAGTTTGTGTAAAAATAATATTCAGTGTACATTTTACACACAGAATAAAAAGCCAAAATCTCAACTTCACAGACCCATATCTTGCAAATAAAAACTCCAATCACTCAAACTCACCTTTAATTGTATATAGCTTTTCAAGAACTATTTAATAAAATTGGTTTCATAATTTTTGGAGTCCATCTGCAAAAGTTAGGTTTTTGGCCTTCATTGTGCAGCCTGCCTGATTAAAATATTCAATATATTTATTGTCCATTATTTTTAGCAAATTATATTTTTAGAATTTTGTAAAGAATGTATATAATACATGTACATATTGAAATTAGAATAAAACTAAAAAGGACTTCTAAAATAAAATAAGTAAAAGCAAGATAGTAGGCAAAATACCTATGATCCAATATGTACATAAATAAAAAGGGAAAACATTCTTTAATTATTTTCTTTTCTCATATTTTTATAATGTTGTACATATTATACATAATATATCAAAAATATAAATCTAAAATAAAAACCAGGAAAATACATTAAATAAATAAAGTATATATAATATACAGGTAAAAGACGTACAAGTATACCTACATATACATATCCCTATTTATTTAAATATGAAAGTAAACTCATAAAAATAAAATAAAAATACCCTTACACTCACAAAAATAAATTATAAATTTATAAAATAAGACAAAAAATAATAAAATAAAATAAACAAATTAAAAATAAAATACACAAAATACATGTAAATACATACATATACACATTATTAAAATAAAACTATAATAAAACACTTCAAAAAATTAAATAAAAATCGTAAATAAATACTACATGAAATAATACACATTTTTTATTTTATAAGGAAAAAATAATAAAATCATTTACTAAGTCAAATAAATTATTTTAGAATAGGGTTTCCTATTTTGTCTTCTAGCGGCCGAGGTGGACCAATGGGGCGCCAGCCCTTGTTGACCGCCCGGTCAACTGTCCCATCCGGGACCTGGCGTCTCTGAACCGTCTTTTCCCTGGATCTCTTCCCTTTTTTACGGCCATCTCGTCCATCGATCGAGCTCGCTTTCTTCACAAGAAATGATCTCTGATGATCACTGATACCCGCCGATATCTTAGATCAACTTGATACTCATTGGATTAATCAATAACCGCCAGTCAATAAGGCTCCAGGCCAATGTCTATAAATAAGAAGCTTCGTCCCCCTCCTCAAAGTTGGCCAATTTAATCCACCCAAAAGCCCTGATTTTGATCCTGGGAGGTTCCTCGTGACAGGGGGAGTGTTTCAGCACCTCGAATCGACCGGAGGAGGGAAAATTTTGACGCGGCGGAGCTCCGGCGTCCGTCCTGCTCCCTGGTGGCCCCCAGGTATAAGAGATGCCCTTTATTGTATTTTAGGTAGATTTTAGTGTTAGCTTTTAATTTCTGTTCTTAGTTTAGCCTTTAGACCAGTAGCATAGCGTGAAATAGAAAATTCGAAGTTCGCCGGAGCTCTGCTCCGGCAACTTCTTCACTGTGATCCCGACCGTCTCCGACCGCCACGATCACCCCACTTCATTCCCCATCGCGTTCTCCGTCTATTTATCATCTTTGTTCAACCAAGGACCTCTGGTCTTTGCGAATCGGAGCTCCACCTCCGCCTAACGCCGGAGCTCCTCCGCCTCCCTCCATCTTGCGATAGAGCTTCAAAACCCGGGGTCGAGGAGGTAGCCCTCGCTCCCCCGGTTCTTCCTATGCAGGTCAAACGAAGAAAGGAGCCCATCTGGGCTCGATTCAAACCAGGAAGAGGTTCCTGGAGGTCCCGACCTTCATCGACCTCGTCCGAGCCCTTCGGACCTCAAGGAGCCATGGCGAGACCATCAGAAGATGCGGAAGGCCTCCAGCTACGTGCAGACCATTCCAGATGCGAGGGAGATGCCCGGAGGAGCCCAAGCTTCCCGATCGAAGCTCGCCAGGGGCGAGCTTCTTCCCTGTTCCTCCAGACACCTCCATCGCCATCCGATCAGGAGGCACGACCCAGATTGAATGACAACCGTCAGATGAAGCCCATCCACCACCGTCTGATCCGCGAGGCGGATCTAATCAGAAGCCTTCATCGGCAAACCGGTATCAACCGTCAGATGCGCGACATGTGGCTAAGTGAAGTGATCGACGCCGTTGGATCGCGCGCCTTTGGGGGTAAATTTCAGACATGTCCCCTGCCTTTTTGTATTTATACTTTAATGCTATAAATAAAATTCCCCGTTGTAAATAAATTGTAATATTTGCAATAGGCCCCCTGGAGTTTATATATTTGCATATTGGTCCCTCCGCGCCTCACGTGCAGTCCCACGTGAGGCGCGTGATTTTTGCACTTTAACCCTGGCGGGTTCTGTTAGTTGTAAAATGGCCCCAAAAATAAAAATAAATGTTATTTCTGTAGTAATTTTTGCACTGATGCCCCTGAGAAATATTTTATTTGTGAAAATGCCCCTGCCAGGCTGCTTTATTTTTGTATGCTTTGTCCATTTATTTCATGCCTCATATTAACTTGAAAAATTTTGCAAAAATGGATATAAGCTCCAGTTAGCTTGCTCTTGCATGCTATATTTTTAGTTTTCAATTTTATTGCATTTTTGCATTTATTAAAAATCCAAAACATGCATTTTATTTACTGTCTAGCTTATAAAATACCAAAAAAATAGTAACACACCTTGAAAAATTCTAAAAACATTATCTATTGTCTATTTTATCATAATCAAGTGTCAATCCAAAAGTCATTAAAAATCTCAAAAGAAAAACCTTAAAAATTCAAAAATACTCAAAAACTTCTAAAAAATATAAAAATTTTTAGAAAACCCTAAAAATTGCAAACTCAACTCCTGTAGGTTCTATATTTTATCCTCTTTCTTTTGAAAATAGTTGGGAAAAATTTTGTGGCTGATCTATATTTTTAATTTCCATTTTGCCCCTAGCCAGTAGCTAACTCCCTGTTTTCCCTTATTTTGCTATTTAAAAATACCAAAAATAATTTAAAAAATACCCAAAAATCACAAAAATAGTAAAAAATCATGAAAATACCAAAAAGATTTTATTTCTACATTTTTGAGTGTTTTTATATATCTTTGTAAATATTGTATCACTCCTCTCTCTCCTTTATATATAATATTCCCCTATTGAAAAAGAAAATTAAAAAATTTATATATTCTAATATATATATATCTATATATAATGAATGTATTATATGCTGTATACATGCCCTCTAGGGATATATATCTTTATATATTTATATTCTATAGTTAGATATATATATATATATATAATCCATGAATATATATAAGCATATCATATTATTAATATATATATATATATATATATATATAAACCCACAAAAATAGAACTCACACAAGGATGACTATGTGGTACATGCACATCATAGGCTATTGCATTTGTGTATTGCTCTATGTGGATCGACCTCTACATACTTATTCACTGTGCATTTTGTGGTAGAGTAATAAATATTAGTTCACACTTTTTGAACTTAATTCATTCGTTCTTTTATTGTGGGTTAATTGCTGATCAACATGGTATTCTGCAAGCGGTCGCCTCAGCGACACCATAGATATATTATTCATTGTGACCCTTGTGGAATTATCGTGTTATTAGATGGCGCTGTTGCCGGGGAGCAATGAGCATAGCCTACTTTATTTTGTCATTCTTGTGTAAAAATTTTTGATTCATCATTGATTTTGTGAGCAGCTATTTCTAATGTAATTAATCACCATGCTTTATTGATTTATTTATTGTGATTAATTTATATCTGTTTTAGTTGATTGAATGAGATATACTAATTCAATTTCTTTGTGACTTTGATGCGAGGGCCTGCCACGCGAGGATGGTTTCTTAGGGAGCCAAGGCAGCTGAGCTTGGAGGAGGGTGGTCTTCACCTCATGACCATCTGGAGAGAGCACCAAGGAAGCAAAGAGATGGGTATTAGATAGGTCTAGAACACTTAGGATCATTTTTGTAATTTATGGTAAGAGAGAGAGACAATTTTGGCATGTAATAATTAACAGGACTCTACTCTTCACAATGAGGTCCAGTGCCCGGGTGATTATTCACCTGGGGGCCTCATCGCGGCTTTTCGAGTTTTCCATCGCTTTCTTTTCTTTGTTTTCTGAAGTTTTGAGCTTTCCGCCTTTATTTTACTTTGTTTTGTGTGCTTGGAGCCCCTAGATATAGGTTGCTTGACTCGTTAGCTAGGTCCAAACATTAATAAGAATGCATGTTCCTATAGTCTACTTCGTATGGATCTAGTCAAACTTAAACAAGCCGTTCATTTGTCTCTTAGCCCTTGTGCCACAGCGAGCCCCGTAAAGCGCTATCTCCTAAACTCAAGTGTGTTGAGCAGAGGAGGGGTGAGCCAAGATCGGACCTTTCAGGCTAAAGATAAATGAGCGACTTATGGTTCTTCACGCTAATAGCAGCTAATGTTTAGGGCGATTTTGTGCCTTGCATACCGACAGGTAGATAGGTTTAAAAATTTTGTTTTGCATACCGCATGGAGAGAGCTGGGATGCACTGTAAGTCTTCTAACTCAACATGCATCATTCGGTTCAATGGTGAGATTTCCATCATGGAACCACTTGCATGGCTTTTCCGCTATCTCCCTCTGATTTTGAGCACCTAGGACTTAAATGAGAATCTACAAAAACGTTAGGCACTGGTATGAAAACAGACTCAAAAAAAGTGAAAACCCAAAAATTAAAACAAGGGGACTGCTAAATAAACTTTGACCTTAATTAAAATCTGTAATGGACTATCCTTGTACCGGGTTCATAAAGCCCTCATTGTTTTCAGGTACCTTGGAGGGGGACCAAAACCCTACTCCCTTGAGCGAGTGCGACCTCCTAAGGATTAAAGCCAAAAACCCAGTCTGCAACTGCCTTGTGTATCGCATGGATTTCCGAAGTAATGGCGCTTCTATCGTACGTAGGCGAGTAGGACTTGGTCACCAATGATGACTCTCTGTTGTGTAGAGCATCGACCCTGTCCGAAGTATTGAGCATAGGCCACGCCTTCACGGGGGTGTCTGTCTCATTGTCATGCGTCCGAGTAGGTTCTTGCACGCTCACGGATGATTCCGTTGCGAGCGAGAACCGAAGTATTGGTTTCGCCTATCAGCTTCCTCTCTCTATTTCTTTGGCTGAGTAGGGATCCAGGAAGGGTTGCAAGGACTCCAAAAAGTACAGACTACAGGTTACACAGGAGGAGGACAAGTACGGGATACTCTTCTGGCAGTACTCTCTCTCCTATAGGGTAGCGTACTAAGGACTTGTTATAAGATATGCCTGAAATCACAACTCTAAAAATGAAAAGATAATAAATAGCTGAACCTTCACGGCTTCACATGGCGTGAGTTGGTGAACCCGATTTTGTATTGCGTTTGTATGGATCTAGATTAAGGTTCAAAGATCAAGTCCCACGCCTTTGCGCACATTTTGTTGTTTCTCCCTTTGACCACCCGCTCAACCGAGCCTCTCTACTGTTTTACACTCCTTTTATTCCTCGTTGACCATCGTATCTTTCTTCCAACATCCGACCTTCTCTTGTGCTTCGTGAAGTTGATCCATGGATGGTTTTCGTCGGGACCATGCCGACACCCACATCGATTCCATGGACTCAACTCCGCCAATAAGTTCGAGGTGATTCCCAAGAAACCATTCCGGACTCTGCGGATCGGTCTCCAGACTCCTCATTTTCTACCTTTCTCTTGGCCACCCAATAAACTGGGATCACTTTTGTCCCGCTTTCTCCGTTGTGAATGGAAGTTGATTACAGTTTACATCCTTTTCCATTCACAACATGCTGGGGTTGACCTGAATTCCAGCTTCATCACGACAGATGAACATTCATTGCAAGCGGTCTGATCAGGACTATCTCATTATGCAGATAGAAGACAGAGCGAGCCCTGGAGACTACTCTGGAGTTCATTTCGTCCGACTCAGACCTTGACATGGCTCCCGGAGGAAAAGGAAAGGGTCAGCAGCCACCCCAACCAAAAGGACAGATGCCAGACCAGAATCAAGTCAATGCACAACTACTGGCGTCTATCCAGACCATCCAGCAGCAGCTGACCGAGCAGGCCCTCACGCAGACAGCATTCCAGGATATGTTGAACGATATGATGAACCGAGACGAGGGAGGAGGAGGCAGAGGCAGAGGAGGCAGAGGAGGAGAAGGTGGAGGTGGTGGTCCTGATGATGATGACCCGGAATTACCACCACCCAAGCCTACACTTAAAGAAACTTACAATCCGGGAAACAGCCAGATGACCGAGTGGATCCTCATTCCACCGGTACACGCTCACTTTGAGCTGAAACCCTAGTTCATTGCTCGTCTCCCTGCATTCCATGGAAACACCAGTGAAGAACCGTACATTCACCTGCAACAATTCTCCCGCATTTGCCGCACTACTCACTATCCCAATGTCCCTCTGGACATTGTCAAGATGATGGCATTCCCTTTCAACTTACAAGACAAGGCCCTCTATTGGGTCAACCATCTGGGGAAGGTTGTGACAACCTGGGAGGAGCTGAAGTCAGCCTTCCTGCATAAGTATTATCCTCTCGGTCGGCTCAACCAGATGCGAGCCCGAATCAGTAATTTCTCCCAAGGACCCCATGAGTCAATACATGAAGCATGGGAGAGATTCACTGACATGCAGGAGAAGTGTCCCCATCATGATATTCAGAAGACCAGCTTGGTCCAGCACTTCTTTGGGGGACTGAACATTGAGAGCCAAAGGCTCGTTGACGCAGCTTGTGGGGGTTCGCACTTCAATAAGGATGAAGACGTAGTCTGGCAGATTTTTGAAGAAATGGCCGAAGGAGAGGCCGCCCTCTCTTCATCCAAAGCATATCAGAAGCAGCCCCAGATCCTCTAGAAGCAAGTACACATGGCAGCGTCCAAGGAGGTAGAGAGAGATGAGAGCTCCAACCTCAGTATCATCGGGGGCCATCTCTCGAAAGTTGACATCATCGAGAAGCGATCACAGGACCTCGAAAAACTCGCTGTGATTCGAGAAGATGACTCATAATTTAGATAAGCTTGATCAGATCAACAAGTACCTTGAACTGTTGGTGGGCACCATCAACTCTGTTCAGTCGGCGACACCACCGGAAGCTCCAGCTGAGAAGAAGGACGAGCAGCATCCGCAGCATCAGCCTCAGCCGAGCCAGCAGCCACCGGCAATCCAGCACGTATACTACGTGCAGGCGCCCGACCAGGGCCAGCCGCAGCAGCAGATGGTTGTGTACCAGCCAGAGTTTCTTTCAGGACCTGATCCAGTTTTCCCACCACCACCCCTGATTCAGGAAGTGAATGGGGTATGGACCAATGATGCACAGCCGACCCGTCCTATGGGACAACCCCAGGGTCAGCCACTGGCCAACCGGCAATACCACCAACCTCGGGGTGGTCGTTTTGGGCAGTCCTCTCAGCCTCATCTGCAGTACCATCAGCCTCCCCAGTATGCGAATCAATGGAGGCAGAATCTGCCATACCAGCAGCAGTCGCGGTACCGTCATCCACAACCATTTCATCAGTATGCGGCTGCTCCCTCTCAACAATATCAGCAGTATCCTCCCCCCTCGTATCAACAACTTCAACTCCCTGCACCACCTCAGCACCACCAGCAACAACCTCCACACCCATCCATGCAACATCAGTGTGGTCTGCACGTTGAAACCACCGAGGTACCCCCTGCGAACCCCACCATGGATTGTCTAGCCCAACTTGTCAAAGGGCTAGCAGAAATGACCAAGCGGCTTGACGACCTGACCGCCACTCGAACCACCATTCCTGTTCAGGTCGAAGCCAACCCCAATAACCTCAAAAAGAAAGAGCAGGTAGAATGTGATGTCCTGTCCGTGTCTGATAATGATATTACTGTTTATTCTAATGCTGTTACTCTCAGGAGCGGTAGGGCCTTGCCTCCGCCTGCTACCAAGAGTGGGGTGAATAAAGAAACAGGTGGATCGTCATCTTCCGCATTAGCCGTGCCAGCTACAGGGGCGGGTGAGGAGGAAGAAGGAGAAGCCATTCCAGCCATCGTGCATTTGCAGCAGCCTCAGCTAAAAATACAAAAAAATCAGCAAAACCAAAAACACCAAAAAGAAGTTTGCAGCCGAAGCGAAGCCGCGCCAGCCTTAGAGGAGTCGCCAGCAGCAGCCGATCCCTCGCCAACCGATGGAGCGGACGCTACACTTTTTGCTCGCCCTGCAGCACTAGCATGTCCAGCTACAGTTTGTACTCCTTTTTGTAGTCCGGATGTACAACATTCTATGGGCGATGATTGTGATGTAAATAAGAACTCTAATTTTCCTGCCAATGATGTACATATTCCTTTTCCTCATGCAATAGAAAAATCCAAAAAAAATGCAAAACGAAAAAAGGCATTGTCTAATCTAGGAGTTGTGGAAATATTAGTCAAGTTGACTGTTGAGATTCCTTTGTTGAAGGCCGTGGAGTACATACCAGCTGTGAAGAAAGGATTAAAAGAGGCATGTACTAATAGGCGTCGCCTAGCGCAAGAAAATAGACGCCGAGATGTAGAAAAGCACGTACTCTCCATGGCCACTTTTGCAGCCATCAGCAACCTCCCACAGAAGAAGCAAGATACGAGAGCACCTCTGATTAGTTGTGAAATTTTTGACCAGGTCTTCGAGTGCACTCTCCTTGACAGTGGATCTTCCATCAACCTTCTGCCCTCATCCATAATGCAAGAATTCGGGCTGGGTCCGCTCAAGCAGACACGCATGATCCTTCAGTTCGCTGACCGATCCGTCAAGCGACCCCGAGGTCTTCTGGAAGACGTTGTAGTCAAAGTGCAGGATATGTAATTCCCAGCCGATTTTGAAGTCCTTGATATGGACTCACCTGCACCTCTACTCCAGACCCCTATCATCCTTGGCCGACCATTTCTTCGTACTTCAGGTGTCGTGGTTGATTACGGGTCTGGCAAGATTAATTTTAGCTCGGACACCAAACAAATCACTATCAACATGAATAGAGAGCCGAATGCCACAACTGATGAGAGCCATCCAGCATGCAAAGCAGACTGTGACTTTATTGCTGAGATTAGAGATTCATCTTTGTCATTGAATGATTCATGGACCCGAGAAATTCTCATACTCGAGGAGGACTTGGAAAGCACAGTCAACCTTTGCTCTGATGATTCTTGGGAGACAGATTCTCAGATGCAGGCACATCTCTTTGATCATTCACTCCAGACCGAACACGATCAGCTTAGCTCAGAACCGTTTGGCACATTACTGGGATCTCTGCAGAATGATGAGGATGGTCACCCCTTCAAAGAAGTACATCCCACCACCAGCATAGTGTCTGAAGTGACCAACAAGCTGGACAGATTGATGAATCTCGGATTCACCATTCTAAGTCTCATTAATTAAGCTCAAGTCCCTCAAAATCAACAATATTTCTGCATTTAGTCTGCATAATTAGCATTCAGGCATGATTTCATAAGAATTTCATTTTAGCATTAAATTCTGCATAAAATAAGAAGCCAAAAATCCAAGCCAACAATGACCTGTAAATAGCCTAACTTTCCCCATTTTTAACTCCTTCGTGCTAACTCCGAATGCCACAAAACCACATCCACTGTATGCACATCACTAACAAGAATAAATAAAAAATACAAAAAAATCACTAACCCTGTTAAGTGGACCAAAAACCCAAACCCTAGTTTCAGGATTTTCGGACTAAAAGCCCCATATCTTCCCCATCCAGTGTCCGATTTGATCCTACTCACTTTTGAACTAGTGTACATTCAACTACCTTCAAAACAAGACCAACTTCAAGTGAATCGGAGCTCCTATGTGAAAGTTGGGTTTTGGGCCTCTTTTGTACATTGTATTTTTCGCGGCTTTTGACCTTGTATTTTATGCATATATTTTCTTTATCATTAAAAATCAAAAAAAATAGAATTAGGTGTCTTTTATTCATCTGTGATTTTTCCATATTTTTCTGGATTTTTATCGAGATTAAATATGATAAAAAATCTAGAAAATCCAAAAATCAAGGTATTCTATGTACATGGGATACCCCAAAAATTCACTTTTTACATTTGACCGAATTTGGCTTTGATGTCTTCATGAAAGTTGTAGATCTCGTCGAGACGAACATTTTTCGTGAAGGAACTTTTTCGATCAGAGGTCATTTGCTATTTTTTATTGATTTTACAAAAGATTTTCGTTTCGATTTTTCTGGTGCAATCGGCACCTCCGGGGAGTGGTTGCCAGGCTTGATCGGCCTGGTATCCTGCGCCTCGCGTTCATGATATCTACATTCCACTGTGCCCCGGAGGCCACGTGTCAACGGATTTTGGGCTCCTTTATTACTCGTTTAAAAAAAAATTAAAAAGCCAACGCACGTGCGAGGCACGTGCCACCCAGGCACGCGCCAAGCACGTGCGCGCCCTTTGCCCCCTTCCTCGCCACGTGGCGTCCATCTGGCCGCCCGATCTCGGCCGATCGGACGGCCAGGGGTCGTCATCGTCAACCTCCCGCCACCCGCACCAGTCTGCTATCTTCGCAACGCCCGCAACCGCCGCGACGACCCAACGCCCCCCCGGGTTCTTCTCCTCTATCCTCGCATCCCCGACGTTCTCGCGCGCCGTCAAACCACCTCCCCTATCGGCCTATTAAAACCCTCGACGCCCTCCCCTGAGCCTCATCCTCCGACCTCTACCCTAGGAAGCCTTCGAGGTGGTGACAGCCCTCCGACGACTCCACGCCGGTGAGATCCAAGCTCCTCGAGCTTGTCGCAGCCTCCCCCTCCAGCGAGCTGCTTCGCTCCGGCGCAGCCGTTGAGCCCCAGGTACTCTCTTGCTCTCTCTCTCTCTATTTCTCTCTCCGCCCCCGAACCCTTCGCTCCGCTCGGAGCTTCGCTCCTCCATCCAAGACTTCGCCAACCACGTTCCATCTTCCACCTCACAAACCTCGTCTTCACCGACCTCATCACCTCCGCGCCTTCGCTCCGGCCACGTCTCAACGCCTTCGACTCAGCCTTGCGCCACCGGCGCCTCACCAACATCGCCAACCACTTCAGACGCCGCGTCACCAACTACGGCCAACGCTTCTACAGTCACCAGTCGCCACCGCCATCCCCTGGCCGTGTGTCGGCCCGACGATCACGGCCTTCAGTTCCGAGACCTCCGCCTGCGATCGAGCTCCATCTCCAGCAACTTCATCCTCCCCGCCACCTGCTGCATCTCCAGCGCCCCCAGCTCCGCTCGCCGGCCAACGCCTCAACATCCACCGGTGCTCCAACCCCCTACATCGGAAGCCGCCGCACCACCAGGGACCAGCCAGGAGCGTCGAGCCCCTCCGCCTTGTTCCAGCAACCATCGCCGCCGGGGGCCGACCCGAGGCCCTCCCACGTGAGGCGCACGTGCGGAAGGGAACGCCCACGTCAGCTGACGTCAGCCCAGGTCACGTGCTACGCACGTGACCGTGGGCAAATTGCAAAGACGCCCCCGGAGTTCCGCCAAATTGCATTCAAGTCCCATCCTGAAGGTCACGTGCCCCGCACGTGACCCCCCGGAGAAATTGCAATCACAACCCCCCTTCTGTTGGTAATTTCAAATAGGTCCTCTGCATTTTAGTTGTTTATTTTAATTATATTGCACATATACCCATGTGTTCCCCAGTCATTTTAGACCTATTCTCTGCATTATTTTATTTATCTAAAAATTGCATGATGTCCTTCACATAATTCTCTGCATCTAGGTGCATTGCGACTATTTTTGTGATTAACGGTTAATTAATAAATAAAGATTTTGTGGAAAATTGCAGACTTTGCCCATTTCTTGCTCTTTAATTTTTATATGATTAACCGTGACTCTAGAAATTCCCCAAAAATCAAATATCGTAGAGATTATTTTGATTAACATTGTGCCCAAAAATCATTGCATTTGCATGCATATTTTGCTCTGTAAAAATCATTTTGCATATTTCACTATTTTATTTTTAATAGGTATTAAATCTCACATTTTTGAGGTCTAGGATTTTTCTAAGATCCATTACCTAGTGATAGATCTTAAATAATTTTAGTTCTCGAAAATAAGTAGGTTTAATATTTATTAAAATTAAATATTGGAAATAAGTTTTTTGCATTTAAAATCCATAAAAATTCATATTGCATCTAAAAATTCCAAAAAAAATACAGTGCACTCATTTCATCGTCATTTATATTGTGGCCAAGTTTCGTATTTTTCGGACATCGTTTGATCGAAATTTACATTTTAGTCCCTAAAATAGGCCGAATTTGTATTGTGCATCCCTTTATATCATTAAAAATTCAAAAAAAAAAGACCGCCTTGAAAACCGAACCCGAAATTGGATAGACATTAATCTAAGTTGTTCCTTTGCCTCCTCGTGATCGACCTTGGGACTTGCCCAAGTAAAATAAACATAAAACCACTTGAATAAAATTGATTAATAATTTGTGCTATTTCTTGACCGTTTCTGATCGCCGCCTACAACGAACGACACATCATTATTACCACGAACAAAGATTAAAAATACATCCTTAACTCGGCGATTGCGGACCCGTCAGATGGTGCCGTTGCCGGGGAGACAAACGGCTTAGTTTTTTTGTTTTGAAAATTTTTGTTCGGTTTTCCGAATTCGGGTAGTCTGACCCCCGAATTTTTCACTGTAAATCCCATTTTATTTCCTGTATTTATTTTTCAGCATTTATTTCATTTATTTTATTTTTGATTATTTTCTGAGTCACTCTCTTACACCCATCTCTCTTATTTTTCTTGCGAGGTACCCGACGCACGTGGAGCGGTTTTTCAAGGAACCAACGCATCTTCACCGACACCCGAAGAAACCACAATTAAATTAAGACCGAGTCGAGTCGTGAGAGAGAGTAGGGTCTAGGTTTTAATTTCTGCACTTTTAATTTCTGCTCATTTATAGCAGTGTCCGTTTGGAGTCTCGCGGTGTAAAAAGACCTTGAACTCTATTTGTGGTGTGTCGTGGCCTGTTTCACTCTCCGGAGAGTGTGGGGCCCGACTTGAGTGGCGATTAGGATAGACCTACACATACGGCTCTCAGAGCAATTTTATTTTTTGATTGTGCTCGTAGGATCTTAAGCCACACTTCACTTTAATCAAGACGCACATTAGATCGTTCAACTTAGCCAAACTTAACTCAATTCTTCCCGCTAATAGAACTTTCTGCTTAGGTGCGGTTTTCATCGGCTTGCACGCATTTAGTATAAATTTTTCAATTCTGTATTGCATCCCACATGGAGATTGCGAGGAGGCACTGTAAGTCTTCTAACTGAGCATTCATCATAGTTTTCTGCGTGCATCGGCTTTTCCCGAAATTCTCTCTCTTGTTTTATCACATAAATCTAAAGGAAATTGGGACTGGACGGTAGACGTGCATTTTTGTTCATCTAAATTCTTCAGTGATCGCCTCAATAAAATTGGGACTTCTAAATATAGCCGATCTTAAAAATCCATAAAATCAAGAATTTCTGCGGGAGAGCAACCCCGACATTGTTTGATTTTATCTTGCAGCGAGGAGAGAGACGCACACTAGGATAGAGCCCAGCTCCAAACCTAACAGCTCGTTTAAACGGCTTGCAAGATTGAATTCATCACCAAATAAAATTGACATGATAATAGCCGAACTCTTACGGCTTCATTGTGTGAGTTGGTGAAACAACCCTTGGATTGTGTTTGGATTGTGCGTAAAAAATATTAGTTCATCAAACGAATACCGCACAATTATGTCTACATCATAAACCGCAAACATCTTGTTGACCCCGAGAATGGAGGATTGTGGTAACTTTTGTTCAGGCTCATCTTTCTCTACCATAAACTCCCCAATCTCAAAAGCCCAGAGAGACTCTCACTCTGGACCTGCTTGGCCTCCGGGAAACCCTTCCCAAGAACCCTATTCCTACGATTCCTTCTTCTTCCTAGAAGGAGGACAGACTCACACTGTCTCTTTCTCACCAGAAAAGATTAAGGATAACTGCTACATCAATTCTTTCCAATATATTAACTCAAACCCTTTATATTCTGAAGGTGAAGAAAAGGAGATGCCACCCAAGATGTCTTCCAAGAAAGACCCTGAAGATGAACATGATGAAGATCCAATGAAGATGATTCTCGCAAGACTAGCTGCATCTGAGCAGCAACAGCAGTTACTGAGGGAGCAGCTCGAACAAATGAATGATGGGGGAAAAGTGCTAATGGAAGCCGCATACAACCCTGGACAGTACAGAGTGTGGAACTATTTGCAACCACCACATCCAGAGATCCACTATGAACTAAAGCCACATTTTGTCAGTCAATTACCTCAATTCCATGGTAATACGACTGAGGAGCCATATGAATTCTTGAGAGACCTGGAGCTGATATGTTCTAACCTGAGGCACCCACAAGTCAGCCAAGACTACATTCGTCTCACTGCACTACCTTTCGCCTTGAAAGGGAAAGCAGACTACTGGGTGAAAAACTTGGGGGTGACTGTGACGACTTATGAGAGGTTCAAAAACCTCTTTCTGAAGAAATTCTATCCCTTGAGCCGGACCAATCAAATGAGGACCCGCATCACCAGTTTCTCTCAGATGCCCAATGAACCACTCTGTGAGGCATGGGATAGGTTTAAGGACCTGCTACAAAAATGTCCCTGCCATGATCTGGACAACAACATCCTAGTCCAATCACTCTACTCTAGCCTCAACCACGAAACTCAAGGGTTAGTTAGTGCTGCATGCGGAGGGAATTACACATCACGTGGAGCTGAGACCGTCTGGAAAATACTGGAGCAGATGGCAGAAACAAGCCGGTCTCAAATTGCCAGTAGAGCATACACTGATTCCCTGAACACCCTTCAAGCCAAAGGCGGGAAGCAGACGGTTGCAGAAATAGCTGAGGACTTGATTCCAAGCATGCACTTTATTTCTGATAAATTGACAATTGTGGACAAGAGAATGAACGATATCGACAGTAGGATTTCCCAATTCCCAAAGCAGATGGAGGAACTCACCGAGAAGGTGTCCAAGATGGGGATGCTTAGTGCACCTACTGTCCCGATCTATCATGTGCATCATGTCCAGGAGCAGCCAGGAGAAGAGCAACAGCAAACATGGGCTCAGGATCAATCCTATGCCCACTTGTCCCAACAACCGCCCCCACTGACTGAGACAATCAAGGAAGCCCCGCCTCTGACATTTGAAGTGAATGGCATCTGGTACACCCAGGACACTACCCGACAGGGTAATATGGGGGACCGTCAGACTTATCAGCGTCCACCCACCTTCTATAATGCCGCATTTCCTCCACAGCACACTACACCTTTCCAGCAGCCGAAGCAGCAACAACCCTACAATCGCCAGAACCAACCTCAGCAATACCATCAGCAATCTCAAGCCCCCAGACAATCAGCTCAGTCATCCAAACCTCCAGAAGAACCGATCGACATCCAGAGACAAATACTTGAAGAGTTTGCCACTTCCGAGATGAGCTGCAAGACTACGGGTTGATGTCAACCGCTCGTCCCGTTGGAAGGATGAGCAGACAGCTCCAGCCACAACCATTCCCGCCCAGGTTCAAGCTAAAACCCCAATAGCTTGAACAAATTCCACTCATCTCAACACAATAACCATGTATACTATTCAGACTTTTCCACATCTGAACATGAGATCCTTTCATTTGACAAAATCAATGCCATGTCACTCAGGAGCGGAAGGACCATGGACGTACCTGACCGAGCAAGGGAGTCGGACCATGAAGACTCGGAAGATCAACCGGAGGATGTTTCCGAGGAGGAAGATGAAGGACGCCTGAAGATCCCAGCAGTAGATAAAGGGAAAGCATCTATGGAGTCTGCAGAGGACCTTGAACCTCTAGTTGCTGCAAAAATACCTTTGTCACCTTTTCAGCAACCTGATTTTGATTATTATGATTGTAATAAAAACTCTAAGTCGAATAAAGATGCTCTTATTTTTTATTCTGATCCTCTATCTCCTGTCTCAAATGCTTCCATACCTTTCCCCCATGCCCTAAAGAAAGGAAAACAAAAGAAAAACATCAAAGATGACCCAGTCATGGAAAAATTCTGCCAACAAAACATCACAGTCAAAGTACCTTTTGATCAGTACGTGGCCGGTAATCCAGCCTTTCAGAAATACTTGAAGGCAAAATGCACTCCCACCAGGACTCGTACAAAGAGAACAAGTCAATTTGTGGAGACTCATATCTTGACAGTTGCCACCACCAAATGCGTCAAAAACCAGCATCTGCCAAGAAAGAAAAGGGATCTGGGTGCCCATTATGTGGAGAGTCGCATTGGCGGCATAGCATTCACACGCACACTTCTCGACAATGGATCCTCCATAAATCTTCTACCCTTAGCCTTATATTATCGATTGGAGTTGAGCCCTCTAAAGAAATCATCATCGTTACTCCAATTTGCTGATAAATCCACTAAAAGACCTAAGTGAGAAGTGAAGAATGTCATCATCATTATCGAGGGTACATAATACAAAGTGGACTTCACTGTCCTGGACATGGAGACCCCGAACCATTGGAAGGAATCGCAAATCATTCTCGGAAGACCTTTCTTAAGAACCGCTAAGGCTGTATTCGACTACGAAACTGGCATGATGAAATTCCGTTCTCCAGGCGGAGAAATGGACTTGGAGATGAAACAAACAAAGTGGCAAAGGCCAGACTCCGAATCCACAACTGAAGATGCCGAAACATCAGAATGCAATCTCCTCAGAACCACTGGGCCATGGGACCAACTGCCAGCCATACAGATAGAAGGCACATCCTCGGAAGAAGAAATAATACACAAAGCAGTCTCTGAGATTTCTAGACCCCCAGATTATTACACCCTTGATGATACAGAAATCCTCTCGGATTTGTCAGTCCCATCACCTTTGGGACAGTCCAGAAATATCAATGACGAGTCGGACGCGGCTCTGGCTGAATTACCATTCTACTCTAGCGATCCGACTCACTCTTCTTCGGAATTGGTAGCCAACATCTCACACAGTGATTCACCGCCAACCGATACTGAGCCAGAAGCAAAAGTCATTCAGCCAGACTTGATCGACGATTCAGAATTGCCAGAGCTGAAACCACTACCTCCCACACTGAAATATGCATTCCTCAATGGACCCAAAGAAAAATTCTCTGTGATCATTAGCTTATCATTAACCGTGGACCAAGAATCCAGACTACTTGAAGTCCTTGAGCGAAATCGAAAAGCCATAGGTTGGACTGTATCGGATCTCGTAGGAATAAACCTCGCTCTCTGCTCGCACCAAATTTATGTTGAGGATAATGCAAGGCCTTCCCGTGAATTTCAGAGAAGATTAAACCCCAATCTTCGGGAAGTAGTAAAGAAAGAAATAGAGAAATGGTGCAAAGCAGGATTTATTTACCCCATTTCTGACTCCAAGTGGGTAGCCCCCCTTCATGTCGTCCCGAAGAAGTCGGGAATCTAGATGGTTACCAACGAGGAGGTGGTAGAGATCGCGACCCGAGTACCCATGTCGCGGCGCGTCTGTGTCGATTACAGGTGCCTGAATGCTGCGACCAAGAAAGACTACTTTCCACTGCCATTCATTGATCAAATATTGGAGAGACTTGCAGGGAAAGCATTCTTCTATTTTCTTGATGGGTACTCCGGCTACAATCAAGTAGCTATCGCTCCCGAGGACCAGGAAAAGACCACATTCACATGTCCCTTCGGTACTTACGCATTCAAGCGCATGCCATTCGGGCTTTGCAATGCCCCAGGCACATTTCAGCAGTGCATGATTGCCGTATTTGTCTAAATGGTTGGTGATTTCCTGGAAGTCTTCATGGATGACTTCTCAGTTCATGGTGATTCATTTGATACATGCTTATCACACTTGGACCGAGTCCTTCAGAGATGTAGGGAGGTTAATTTGGTACTCTCCTGGGAGAAGAGTCACTTTATGGTGACTGAGGGTATCGTGTTGGGGCACGTCATCTCCAAAAAGGGAATGGAGGTGGACCCTGCCAAGGTGGATGTGATCAAGAAACTTGAGCCACCAACCAACGTCAAGTCAGTGAGGTCGTTCTTAGGGCATGTTGGATTTTATCGACGGTTTATTCCTGATTTTTCAAAGATCGCCCGCCCACTGACTGAGCTCTTAGGAAAAGACACCGAGTTTATTGTGAATCACAGATGTCTAGAGGCCTTCGAGCTCCTGAAAAAGAAAATATGTGAATCGCCGATATTACAAGCTCCCGACTGGTCTCTTCCCTTCGAGATCATGATTGATGCATCGGATTTTGCTGTCGGAGCGGTACTCGGACAAAGAAGAGATGGAATTCCTTATGTGATTCACTACGCGAGCAAAGTGTTGGATCCTGCACAGAGAAATTATACAATGACTGAAAAGGAAATGCTCGCGGTTGTTTGGGCCCTGGAAAAATTCAGATCATACATATTGGGCTCCAAGGTGACAATTTTCACAGATCACACAGCAATCAGATATCTCATGGATAAGAAGGATGCCAAGGCACGACTTTTGAGATGGATCTTGTTAATCCAGGAGTTTAATTTGGAGATTAAGGATAAGCCTGGAATAAAAAATGTTGTTGCTGATCACCTTTCCCGAATCGAGCAAAACGATCATCCTGATATCGGACCAATCAAGGAGACTTTTCCAGACGAATCGGTTTGCGGCATTGATTCAACCCCATGGTATTCTGACATAGTGAACTATCTTGTCTCCAAGAAGGTTCCCTATAGTTGGACCAAAAAAATGATTGACCGATTAAAGTCAGATTCGAGAAAATACCATTGGGACGATCCTTTCCTTTTCTATGAAGGACCGGATTGTGTCTGGAGAAGATGTATTCCTCAGGAGGAATATCAGAGTGTCCTCACACACCGTCATTCTCTCGAGGCTGGAGGACACCATTCGGGAAAGAGAACCGCGCACAAGGTACTCCAATGTGGATTTTACTGACGGACCTTATTTCAGGATGCTAATGAATTTGTACGGTCATGCCCGATTTGTCAAAGAATGGGAGGGACTATGGGATATAGAGATGAAATGCCCATGCAACCAATGATTTTCTGTGATGTTTTCGATGCATGGGGGATTGATTTTATGGGTCCCTTCCCAACAGCAATGGATTTGAGTACATCTTGTTAGCGGTGGATTATTTATCAAGATGGGTAGAGGCTATTCCAACCCGAACCGCAGATAGCAAAGTCGTCTGTAAGTTTATCAAAGATAACATCATTGCGAGGTTCGGGGTACCAAAAGTATTGATTTCTGATGGAGGTAGCCACTTCGTGAACAGGGAGATGAGATCTTTGGCTAAGGAGTACAAATTTGAGCATAGAATAGCCAACCCGTATCATCCACAATCTAATGGCATGGCAGAGGTTTCTAATAGAGAGGTGAAGAGCATTCTCCAGAAGTTGGTTCGTCCCGATAGGAAGAATTGGTCGAAACTGTTGGACCAAGTTCTATGGGCCTATAGGACAGCCTATAAGACTCCACTCGGTACTTCACCTTTTAGGATGATCTATGGCAAGCCATGTCATCTTCCTGCAGAATTGATTCACAAATCTGAATGGGCGATCAAAAAGTTGAATTGGAGTTGTCACCTTGGGAAACTATGTCGAGAGTTAAATCTTAATGAGCTAATTGAAATCCGAAATCGGGCATATGACAACAGTGTAATTTATAAGGACAAGGTCAAGAGATGGCATGATAGACACATTCGAGAGAAGACCTTTGTTCCTGGACAGAAAGTGTGGTTGTTTAATGCTCGGTTGAAGATTTTTCATGGGAAACTAAAATCAAAATGGACGGGTCCCTACATTGTCATCGATGTGCATACCAATGGAAGCGTAGATATTGCCGAACTCAAAGAAAATGCACAACCGTTCTCAGTAAATGGACAAATGCTGAAGCCATACATTGAATCACCCAAAGAACAAACAGTTCAAGTCGAGGTCATCTATTTCACGCAGAGCGAGGACATTGAAAATCTATCTGATCATTCCCACCCTCCCTCCCGACCACATCGGCCTCCGTGTACAGCTTCTTCCTTTACTTAGGCCAAGGCCTAAGTATAGGGGGAGACCGATGCCATCTGTCTATATCATTCTTCTCCTGACTCCTAATCACTCCATTTCCACCCTCCCTCCGTACTTAGGCTAATCAGAACCTAGGTATAGGGGGAACCGACATCCACCTGTATATACTCTCCTCATTTCCTGACCGCTTTTCTTTTCATTTTTTTTCTTTTTTCTTTTTTCTCACTCTCTTACGCTTAGCCCGAGCTATGTCTTCTTTATGCTTCTTGTGCTCTGAGGACACAGCACTCGCTAAGTATAGGGGGTCTGTATATATACTATGTATATATTTTACCCATATCTCGTACTTTCGCGTAAGTCTATATGTATTTACGGGGTGGGTACTAACTTAAAAAAAATCAAAAAAAATGTGTCTGCATTGCACACACCTGCACTTCATCCAACATCACATGCATCTGCATCTGTGAAAAGTCATTGGGTTCTAAACCGAGTTATGAACAGAAACCGAGAGTGGTCTGGGCTAGACCTTAATCCACCTAGTTTTCAGAGGAACTTCACCGAGAAATAGGATTTTAAGAGCTTCAGGTCTTCTCGACTTAATTCCTTAAGTTCCACATGACAATGTGCAGCGTTTGACTCTTAGTGTCTAACCTGGTCTCTTCATTCTGGGTACAACTCTGGGATAGAGAATTAATTTGCACTCTCGCACTATGCACTTAGCTCAACTCAGACGGGATGTTGGAAGACTGTGTGAGTCTCTTTTCTGGTAGCGTGGAAATCTAAAGACCGGAGTACGGGTTGAAATAAAGCTTCGGAAAAGGGATGGACGGCTGGGCACAATTTTTTCTAAGACCCCAAAAAATGTACGGAACAAAAATATTCTATATCCGTAGGGGCACAACAAGATCCAAGAAGAACCACCAAAAATTCCAAATCCAAAGAAGCATTCTACCAAATAAAAACTCGACCAAAAAGGTCCAAGCTTCAAGAAACCTGCAGATCTTGGTGGAGACTCGGCTACACTGGCCATCTTCACAAGGAGAGGTGGCTACACTGGTCACCCTCCAGTTCTTTTCTCTTTCTTCTATCTTCTTCCTCATTCGATTGTGAACACAACACGACAGACCTTAGAAGGAAATACCTGACTCCCCGAGGACGAGTTACTGGAAAGGAGAGGAGCACGGTAGTCTGGCATTCTGAATGGGAAGAGCTAAAACCATTCACACACAAGAGTCGATTATTCAATGTTCATAGGGTATACTTTGGGAAGAGGATTGATCTAAGATGACTTCTGAGCTGAAACTGTGTCAATGATGTGTAGAACTTGAGGACTGTTGATTTTAAAATTCTAAGTCACAGAGAAGTTCCGCCACACTATTAATCCAAAGTTCGAGTTTAGTTTCATTTTCACCTTCAGCTCATGGTCTTGGTATGGAACCCAGTCTCATTTCACTTCATGGCATTCCTTTTTGATGCTCAGGGACGAGCATGGTTTAAGTATTGGGGGATGATGAATCTCGGATTCACCATTCTAAGTCTCATTAATTAAGCTCAAGTCCCTCAAAATCAACAATATTTCTGCATTTATTCTGCATAATTAGCATTCAGGCATGATTTCATAAGAATTGCATTTTAGCATTAAATTCTGCATAAAATAAGAAGCCAAAAATCCAAGCCAACAATGACCTGTAAATAGCCTAACTTTCCCCATTTTTAACTCCTTCGTGCTAACTCCGAATGCCACAAAACCACATCCACTGTGTGCACATCACTAACAAGAATAAATAAAAAATACAAAAAAATCACTAACCCTGTTAAGTGGACCAAAAACCCAAACCCTAGTTTCAGGATTTTCGGACTAAAAGCCCCATATCTTCCCCATCCAGTGTCCGATTTGATCCTACTCACTTTTGAACTAGTGTGCATTCAACTACCTTCAAAACAAGACCAAGTTCAAGTGAATCGGAGCTCGTATGTGAAAGTTGGGTTTTGGGCCTCTTTTGTACATTGTATTTTTCACGGCTTTTGACCTTGTATTTTATGCATATATTTTCTTTATCATTAAAAATCCAAAAAAATTAGAATTAAGTGTCTTTTATTCATCTTTGATTTTTCCATATTTTTCTGGATTTTTATCGTGATTAAAAATTACAAAAAAATTAGAAAATCCAAAAATCAAGGTATTCTATGTACATGGGATACCCCAAAAATTCACTTTTTACATTTGACCGAATTTGGCTTTGATGTCTTCATGAAAGTTGTAGATCTCATCGAGACGAGCTTTTTTCGTGAAGGAACTTTTTCGATCAGAGGTCATTTGCTATTTTTTTATTGATTTTACAAAAGATTTTCTTTTCGATTTTTCTAGTGCTGACACGTGGCAGCCCCAGAGGCCGCCACGTGTCAGCAGTTTTTGGGCTCCTTTATTACCCGTTTAAAAAAAATTTAAAAAGCCAACGCACGTGCGAGGCACGTGCCACCCAGGCACGTGCCAAGCACGTGCGCGCCCTTTGCCCCCTTCCTCGCCACATGGCGTCCATCTGGCCGCCCGATCTCGGCCGATCGGACAGCCAGGGGTCATCATCGTCAACCTCCCGCCACCCGCACCAGTCCGCTATCTTCGCAACGCCCGCAACCGCCGCGACGACGCAACGCCCCCCCGGGTTCTTCTCCTCTATCCTCGCATCCCCGACGTTCTCGCGCGCCGTCAAACCACCTCCCCTATCGGCCTATTAAAACCCTCGACGCCCTCCCCTGAGCCTCATCCACCGACCTCTGCCCTAGGAAGCCTTCGAGGTGGTGACAGCCCTCCGACGACTCCACGCCGGCGAGATCCAAGCTCCTCGAGCTTGTCGCAGCCCCCCCCCTCCAGCGAGATGCTTCGCTCCGGCGCAGCCGTTGAGCCCCAGGTACTCTCTTGCTCTCTCTCTCTCTCTCTCTATTTCTCTCTCCGCCCCCGAACCCTTCGCTCCGCTCGGAGCTTCGCTCCTCCATCCAAGACTTCGCCAACCACGTTCCATCTTCCACCTCACAAACCTCGTCTTCACCGACCTCATCACCTCCGCGCCTTCGCTCCGGCCACTACTCAACACCTTCGACTCCGCCTTGCGCCACCGGCGCCTCACCGACACCGCCAACCACTTCAGACGCCGCGTCACCAACTACGGCCAACGCTTCGACAGTCACCGATCGCCACCTCCGTCCCCTGGCTGTGTGTCGGCCCGACGATCACGGCCTTCAGTTCCGAGACCTCCGCCTGCGATCGAGCTCCATCTCCAGCAACTTCATCCTCCCCACCACCTGTTGCGTCTCCAGCGCCCCCAGCTCCGCTCGCCGGCCAACGCCTCAACATCCACTGGTGCTCCAACCCCCTACATCGGAAGCCGCCGCACCACCAGGGACCAGCCAGGAGCGTCGAGCCCCTCCGCCTTGTTCCAGCAACCATCGCCGCCGGGGGCCGACCCGAGGCCCTCCCATATGAGGTGCACGTGCGGGAGGGAACGCCCACGTCAACTGACGTCAGCCCAGGTCACGTGCTACGCACGTGATCGTGGGCAAATTGCAAAGACACCCCCGGAGTTCCGCCAAATTGCATTCAAGTGCCATCCAGAAGGTCACGTGCCCCGCACGTGACCCCCCGGAGAAATTGCAATCACAACCCCCCTTCTGTTGGTAATTTCAAATAGGTCCTCTAAATTTTAGTTGTTTATTTTAATTATATTGCACATATACCCCTGTGTTCCCCAGTCATTTTAGACTTATTCTCTGCATTATTTTATTTATCTAAAAATTGCATGATGTCCTTCACTTAATTCTCTACATCTGGACGCATTGCGACTATTTTTGTGATTAACGGTTAATTAATAAATAAATATTTTGTGGAAAATTGCAGACTTTGCCCATTTCTTGCTCTTTAATTTTTATATGATTAACCGTGACGCTAAAAATTCCCCAAAAATCAAATATCGTAGAGATTATTTTGATTAACATTGTGCCCAAAAATCATTGCATTTGCATGCATATTTTGCTTTGTAAAAATCATTTTGCATATTTCACTATTTTATTTTTAATAGCTATTAAATCTCACATTTTTAAGGTCTAGGATTTTTCAAGATCCATTACCTAGTGATAGATCTTAGATAATTTTAGTTCTCAAAAATAAGTAGGTTTAATATTTATTAAAATTAAATATTGGAAATAAGTTTTTTGCATTTAAAAATCCATAAAAAATTCATATTGCATCTAAAAATTCCAAAAAAATTACAGTGCACTCATTTCATCGTCATTTACATTGTGGCCAAGTTTCGTATTTTTCGGACATCGTTTGATCGAAATTTACATTTTAGTCCCTAAAATAGGCCGAATTTGCATTGTGCATCCCTTTATATCATTAAAAATTCAAAAAAAAAAGACCGCCTTGAAAACCGAACCCGAAATTGGATAGACATTAATCTAAGTTGTTCCTTTGCCTCCTTGTGATCGACCTTGGGACTTGCCCAAGTAAAATAAACATAAAACCACTTGAATAAAATTGATTAATAATTTGTGGTTATTTCTTAACCGTTTCCGATCGCCGCCTACAACGAACGACACATCATTATTACCACGAACAAAGATTAAAAACACATCCTTAACCCGGCGATTGCGGACCCGTCACAGATCAACACCAAAACTCAAGCCACTTCCTGCAGGCCTGAAGTGTGCTTTCCTTGTGGGTGAAAAACAAATGTATCCGGTCATCATCAGCAGCAGGCTGAATTCGGATCAGGAATCTTGTCTTCTCGAGGTTCTAGAAAAGAACCGCAGGGCACTTAGTTGGTGTGTATCAGATCTCCGAGGGATAAATCCGGCTTTGTGCTCACACCACATCTATCTGGAAGAAGATGCCAAGCCGTCCCGCGAATTCCAAAGAAGGTTGAACCCTAACCTCCGGGACGTCGTCATGAAAGAAATAACGAAATGGTGTGATGCAGGCTTTATCTATCCCATCTCCGACTCAAAATGGGTAAGCCCACTGCATGTAGTTCCGAAGAAATCTAGGCTTACTGTGGTTACAAATGACAAAGGAGAGGAAATATCCACTCGGGTACCAACATCTTGGCGGGTGTGTGTTGACTACCGTCGTCTTAATGCATCAACTAAGAAGGACCACTTTCCCTTACCATTCATTGATCAAGTTCTGGAAAGACTAGCAGGCATGGAGTCCTTCTGCTTTTTGGATGGGTACTCCGGGTACAACCAAGTGGCGATCGCTCCTGAAGACCAAGAGAAGACTACCTTCACTTGCCCGTTCGGCACCTACGCCTTCAAGAGAATGCCCTTTGGATTATGCAATGCACCTGCAACCTTCCAAAGATGCATGTTAGCAGTTTTCGCCGAGATGGTAGGCAGTTTCCTCGAGGTGTTCATGGACGACTTCTCTGTCTATGGTGATAGTTTTGATTCTTGTCTTGAGCACCTAGACAGAGTGCTTCAGAAGTGTCGGGAAGTCAATTTAGTGCTTTCATGGGAAAAGAGCCACTTCATGGTCACTGAAGGCATTATGTTGGGTCACGTCATTTCCAAACGTGGCATGGAAGTCGACCCGGCAAAGGTGGATGTCATTTTGAATCCTGGGGCATGTTGGATTTTACAGGAGATTCATCAAGGATTTCAGCCGCATTGCCCGACCTCTGACAGAACTTTTGTGCAAGGAAACATAGTTCAATATAGATTAGCATGTTCTCCTTGCTTTCAATCAACTGAAGGAGCTTATTACTCAGGCTCCAATCTTACAGCCGCCTGACTGGTCTCTTCCCTTTGAGATAATGACCGATGCGTCAGACTTTGCAGTCGGGGCTGTTCATGGGAAAAGGAAAGAGAAAGCGCCCTATGCCATTCACTATGCCAGCAGAACATTAGATGAAGCACAGAGAAATTATACAGTGACAGAGAAAGAATTGCTGGCTGTGGTTTTCGCCCTTGAGAAGTTTAGATCCTATTTGCTTGGATCGAAAGTCACAATTTTTACAGACCACTCTGCTATCCGGTACCTACAGCAGAAGAAGGATGCCAAACCAAGACTGATCGTTGGATCCTTCTCCTCCAAATTTGATTTGGAAATCAAGGACAAGCCTGGAGTTCAAAATGTGGTAGCAGACCATCTCTCCAGAATAGAGCAGCATGAGACTCCTCTAAACAATGCACCTATCACAGAAACCTTTCCTGACGAATCAATCCTTGCTGTGGATTCTCTTCCTTGGTATGCTGATATAGTCAACTACCTCGCCTCTAGGGTAACGCCGTCGGATTGGACGAAGAATCAAAAGAACAAATTCATGTCGACCATTCGGTTCTACCAATGGGAAGATCCTCTTTTATTCAGGGAAGGAGCGGATTGCATTTGGCGCAGGTGCATCCCTCAGGAGGAGCAATCTAGTGTCCTCGAGCATTGTCACTCTTTCGAATCTGGTGGACATCACTCTGGAGATCGTACGGCGGCCAAAGTACTTCAGTGTGGCTTCTGGTGGCCCACATTATTTAAGGATGCTGCAGAGTTTGTCAAAAGATGTATTGCCTGTCAGAGATTGAAAGGTGCACTTACTGCCAAAGATTCAATGCCCCTGAAAATCATTCAGATAGCAGATGTTTTCGATGCATGGGGCATTGACTTCATGGGACCTTTCCCTAACAGTCAAGGATTTGAGCACATCCTTCTTGTCGTCGATTACGTGAGTCGTTGGTTGAAGCTATCCCTGCTCGAGCCACTGACAGCCGAACAGTATGTCAGTTCCTTAAGAAGAACATCATTTCGCAGTTCGGGGTACCAAAAATTCTCATATCAGACGGGGGTAGCCACTTCATTAACAAAGAGGTCAAGAAGTTAACGAAGGAGTATGGCATCGATCATCGTGTTGCGTCTCCTTACCATCCTCAGACCAATGGCATGGCGGAGTTATCAAACAGAGAAATCAAGACTATACTGCAGAAACTTGTTAGGCCAAACAGAAAAGACTGGTCTCAACTCTTGGACTCGATCCTATGGGCTTACCGAACCGCCTACAAGTCTCCCTTGGGCATTCGCCCTATCGTCTTGTATATGGGAAGCCGTGCCATCTGCCAGTTGAATTAATTCACAAATCTTTATGGGCAGTTAACAGTTGCAATTTGGACTCACGCAAAAGTGGTCAGAAGAGAAAAGATGATCTGAACAGGCTCTTGGAATTCCGAGACTATGCATACGATAACACATTGATGTACAAAGAGAAGGTGAAACGCTGGCATGACCGGCACATCAGACGAAAGACCTTTGATATTGGACAGAAAGTGTGGTTATTTGATGCAAAGTTGCGGATCTTCCCGGCAAATTAAAGAGTAAGTGGACATGGCCATTTTGAGTTTGTGAAGTGCGTGACAATGGAAGTATTGCCATATCAGAATTGTCCCCTGACGCACAACCCTTCGTCGTCAACGGCCAACTCCTGAAGCCTTACCTCGAAACAGATGCATTCTTGGCCGTTGTAGACTCCATTCAGCTCGTGCACCACGAAGACATTTCCACAACTGTTGCAGCATCAGAAGATTCAGACGATGTACTCCAAGAACTGTTTATCTGATTTTCTTCTTTTCTTCTTTTCCTTTTCTATCTTATTTTTGTATCTAAAAGGTGCTGCCCTTGTAGACAGTTTTCTATACTTAGGACGTACTTTGTCCTAAGTATAGGGGGGATGTGCACCCCGAGCTTTTCATTTCATTTCGATCCTCTCCATTGTCTCCTCTTCTTGTCTATACTTAGGAGTATCTTACCCTAAGTATAGGGGGAGACAATCTGAGTACGATCTGTGTATTCCCACCCTTGACCCTCCCTGCTTTGTATACAGTCTGCTATACTTAGGATTATTTGATCCTAAGTATAGGGGGACGGTCAACTTCTCATTCATTCATTCATTCCAATTTATTCTTTAGATCTGTCTATACTCAGTACGAGTTATGTCTTCTCTTGTTTCTTCGACCTATGAGGACATAGCTCAAGCTAAGTATATGGGGGTCGTATATACCATGTATATACTATAAGCCATAACTCATACTGAGAAATAAAAAAACATCAACTCAATATATGAAAAGTAATAAGTAACTCTATAATAATAAAAGAAGATTGTGAGCTCCTCAGACTCTTTGTACTGATTATTAAGTCAGGAAAAGCATTTTCTGCAAATTATTCTCTTTGAAAAAAAATCTTTTGAAAATCGCTTGCAAAATAGTGTGTACAAGTATTCAACCTTTAAAAAAATAGTCTTGTGTGTAAAATTTATTTTCTTTGAGTGAAATAGAAATGTGTGAAAATCAATGTGCAAATGATTGAAAAATTTGTTTGTCAAATTGCTTTGAAAAATCTATCTATCTTACGTGAAAAACCATTGTAAAATCATTTTCAAATGCATGAACATGTTTGTCAAATTAGTTTGGACTATAGTTTTCTAAAAATGATTCTCGAGTAAGTCTGAGGAGTCTGCACAAAAAATCCTTCATACAGAAATAAGCATAATCCCAAATAAAGCTTATAAGAGCCAAAACCATATTGTACAGGAAATACAGTTTTTCTTCTTTTGTATATACTGATTAATAAATCAGGTTAAATACCTATACAATATGATTTGAAAAATAGTGCGAACTGTTTGAAAAATTTGCTGTGAAATGTTTTCAACCTGAGTAAAATTATTTGGCTTGCAAAACCTTTCTTTGTGTGAAATAAAGGATTTCAAAAACCTATGTGCAAATGTTTTGAAAAATGTTTGTCAAAACTATGGTGAAAAATGTATATAGTGAGAAAAATTCTGCAAAAATAGTTTTCAAATGTGTGTAAATGCTTGCAAAAATTATCATGTACTATAGTTTGCAAAATTATTTTCAAAACTAGATCTGGGAAATAAAAACATTATTACAAATACTTGTAAATCCTAAATAAAATACATCAAATTCTTTCTATACAATCTGAATAAATTACGTCCTTAAAACCTGTTAAGTCTTTATAAATCCATATATTTTGTAAATAAGGCGGCACGCCCGTATAAATAATTGTGTATACCTTTGTATGTGTCAAGCTTTTTATTTGCAAAAATTCTTTGTGTAAAAAGATTCTTTGATTCTTGTAAAATCCTTGTGAAAAATTGCATCATTCATTGTGCATAGCATAAGCATACCATTCATATTCTTTTTGAGTGAGCTTGATGATTGAATCAGTCTAATAAAGTCTCAAATTGGAGCTTGGTTAGACCTTACCGCACCTAACTGCACTGGAACCTTACGGGAACTAGGTTTAAGGTACTTCAGGTCTATACAGACTTAATTCTTTAAGAAATCAGAGCTGGGTTCAAGTCACCTCAACTGACTAACTAGAACTTTTCGAGACACACGCATGACTCTTGCCGACTGTGACCTAACTTGGACACTTTCACCTTTCACTGGGCTCAACTCAGTTGGAGTGGTGAGGGGGTTGGATTTGCCAGTCTGAGACGTACACGGGTGGAAACATTCGTCCTCGTCTAGGGAGGGAAGTGCACCCCAACCTGGTTCAATAGCCATGAGGTCTAACGACATGAGATTGTGGGTTGCAATAAAGCTTCAAAAGAGGGATAGTCTACTGGCTCAAGAGGAAAAACTCCTTATGTAATGCTGCTGTGCATAGTATGTCGAAAAAAATGGTCAGGCCTGTACAAAAATAAAATGCCTGCAAAGTATGTACATATGTTGTAAAGCCAATAAGCAAGCTTGTGTTCCAAAGTCAAATATGTAAGCATGCAGCTGGATGACTTGACTACACTGGTCTTGCATCCTAGGATAGGTAGCTACACTGGCTACCGTCCATTCTTCTCTTCACCCCCTCCTCTTGAGCTGGTTGCCACTTGAACTTAGAAGGGAATACCCTGCTCCTCGAGGAAAGAGCTGTTGGATTAGGGAATCATTGGGTTGTCATTCTGGAGAAGTCAGTTCCTTTATCATTTCAGTTGGGGAGAGCCACTATCACTTACATTGTACAAGTCAGCTTTATAGTTATAAGGGTTTGCGTATGATGTAGACCAGTTCTGACCAGGCTATTGAGGTGGGTTGAACCGAGTTCTGCGACTATCGAAGGCTGTTGTATTTTAGAGCTGGTTCCCGACTAGGTTCCACACACATCTACACCCAAGGTCTGATAGGAGCTCCAAATTCAGATTTTATAAAGACATGCATTGCACTGAAAGCACCCCTATTCTCTCTATCCTTCTTTAATTCTCCTTTTCTCTTTTCTTTATCCTTTTTGTACTTATTGCATAAGTATTTGCTAGGGACTAGCAAAGGCAAGTATAAGGGGGTGATGAATCTTTATTTCATGACCTTTATTCTATCATTTTGGCCTCACAAACCCCAGCAAATGCATGTAAATAACAATAATTTGTACATAATAGCATTCATCATAAATTGTATTAATTATACATTAAATAAGGTGTTTAATGCCAAAATTATAGAATAAAGAGAAGAAGAAAAAAAGGAGTAAAATATTGCAAATATTTTATGACTCTAACCCCGAGACCAAGGCCAGCATGGAATTGGTCGACAAGGAATAAAGTAGGGGGAGATAAGGGCCAGTGTACAATAGATACCTCATTTATTCATGTATTTATTTATGCATTTTTGACACCTATTTTGTATATAATTATTCATTCATCAAATAAAGAAACTTTGTTCATGAAAATTGTAGATAATAATGTAAATAAAAATACAAAATTGAGTTTGTATAAAAATAATATTCAGTGTACATTTTACACACAGAATAAAAAGCCAAAATCTCAACTTCACAGACCCATATCTTGCAAATAAAAACTCCAAATCACTCAAACTCACCTTAATTGTATATAACTTTTCAAGAACTATTTAATAAAATTGGTTTCATAATTTTTGGAGTCCATCTGCAAAAGTTAGGTTTTTGGCCTTCATTGTGCAGCCTGCCTGATTAAAATATTCAATATATTCATTATCCATTATTTTTCGCAAATTATATTTTTAGAATTTTGTAAAGAATGTATATAATACATGTACATATTGAAATTAGAATAAAACTAAAAAGGACTTCTAAAATAAAATAAGTAAATGCAAGATAGTAGGCAAAATACCTATGATCCAATATGTACATAAATAAAAAGGAAAACATTCTTTAATTATTTTCTTTTCTCATATTTTTATAATGTTGTACATATTATACATAATATATCAAAAATATAAATCTAAAATAAAAACCAAGAAAATACATTAAATAAATAAAGTATATATAATATACAGGTAAAAGACCTACAAGTATACCTACATATACATGTCCCTATTTATTTAAATATGAAGATAAACTCATAAAAATTAAATAAAATACCCTCACACTCACAAAAATAAATTATAAATTTATAAAATAAGACAATAAAATAATAAAATAAAATAAACAAATTAAAAATAAAATACACAAAATACATGTAAATACATACATATACACATTATTAAAATAAAACTATAATAAAACACTTCAAAAAATTAAATACAAATCGTAAATAAATACTACATGAAATAATACACATTTTTATTTTATAAGGAAAAAATAATAAAATCATTTACTAAGTCAAATAAATCATTTTAGAATAGGGTTTCCTATTTTGTCTTCTAGCGACCGAGGTGGACCAATGGGGCGCCAGCCCTTGTTGACCGCCCGGTCAACTGTCCCATCCGGGACCTGGCATCTCTGAACCGTCTTTTCTCTGGATTTCTTCCCTTTTTTACGGCCATCTCGTCCATCGATTGAGCTCGCTTTCTTCACAAGAAATGATCTCTGATGATCACTGATACCCGCCGATATCTTAGATCAACTTGATACTCATTGGATTAATCAATAACCGCCGGTCAATAAGGCTCCAGGCCAATGTCTATAAATAAGAAGCTTCGTCCCCCTCCTCAAAGTTGGCCAATTTAATCCACCCAAAAGCCCTGATTTCGATCCTGGGAAGTTCCCCATGACAGGGGGAGTGTTCCAGCACCTCGAATCGGCCGGAGGAGGGAAAATTTTGACGCGGCAGAGCTCCAGCGTCCGTCCTGCTCCCTGGTGGCCCCCAGGTATAAGAGCTGCCCTTTATTGCATTTTAGGTAGATTTTAGTGTTAGCTTTTAATTTCTGTTCTTAGTTTAGCCTTTAGACCAGTAGCATAGCGTGAAATAGAAAATTCGAAGTTCGCCGGAGCTCTGCTCCGGCGACTTCTTCACCGTGATCCCGACCGTCTCCGACCGCCATGATCACCCCATTTCGTTCCCCATCGCGTTCTCCGTCTATTTATCATCTTTGTTCAACTAAGGACCTCTGGTCTTTGCGAATCGGAGCTCCACCTCCGCCTAACCCCGGAGCTCCTCCGCCTCCCTCCATCTTACGATAGAGCTTCAAAACCCGGGGTCGAGGAGGTAGCCCTCGCTCCCCCGGTTCTTCCTATGCAGGTCAAACGAAGAAAGGAGCCAATCTGGGCTCGATTCAAACCAGGAAGAGGTCCTGGAGGTCCCGACCTTCATCGACCTCGTCCGAGCCCTTCGGACCTCCAGAAGCCATGGCGAGACCATCAGAAGACGCGGAAGGCCTCCAGCTACGTGCAGACCATTCCAGATGCGAGGGAGATGCCTGGAGGAGCCCAAGCTTCCCGATCGAAGCTCGCTGGGGGTGAGCTTCTTCCCTGTTCCTCCAGACACCTCCATCGCTGTCCGATCAGGAGGCATGGCCCAGATTGAACGACAACCGTCAGATGAAGCCCATCCACCACCGTCTGATCCACGAGGCGGATCTAATCAGAAGCCTTCATCGGCGAACTGGTATCAACCGTCAGATGCGCAACGCGTGGCTAAGTGAAGTGATCGACGCCGTTGGATCGCGCGCCTTTGGGGGTAAATTTCAGACATGTCCCCCGCCTTTTTGTATTTGTACTTTAATGCTATAAATAAAATTCCCCGTTGTAAATAAATTGTAATATTTGCAATAGGCCCCCTGGAGTTTATATATTTGCATATTGGTCCCTCCGCGCCTCACGTGCAGTCCCACGTGAGGCGCGTGATTTTTGCACTTTAACCCTAGCGGGTTCTGTTAATTGTAAAATGGCCCCAAAAATAAAAATAAATGTTATTTCTGTAGTAATTTTTGCACTGATGCTCCTGAGAAATATTTTATTTGCAAAAATGCCCCTGCCAGGCTGCTTTATTTTTGTATGCTTTGTCCATTTATTTCATGCCTCATATTAACTTGAAAAATTTTGCAAAAATGGATATAAGCTCTAGTTAGCTTGCTCTTGCACGCTATATTTTTAGTTTTCAATTTTATTGCATTTTTGCATTTATTTAAAATCCAAAACATGCATTTTATTTACTGTCTAGCTTATAAAATACCAAAAAAATAGTAACACACCTTGAAAAATTCTAAAAACATTATCTATTGTCTATTTTATCATAATCAAGTGTCAATCCAAAAGTCATTAAAAATCTCAAAAGAAAAACCTTAAAAATTCAAAAATACTCAAAAACTTCTAAAAAATATAAAAAATTTTAGAAAACCCTAAAAATTGCAAACTCAACTCATGTAGGTTCTATATTTTATCTTCTTTCTTTTTAAAATAGTTGGGAAAAATTTTGTGGCTGATCTATATTTTTAATTTCCATTTTACCCCCAGCCAGTAACTAACTCCCTGTTTTCCCTTATTTTGCTATTTAAAAATACCAAAAATATTTTAAAAATACCCAAAAATCACAAAAACAGTAAAAATTCATGAAAATACCAAAAAGATTTTATTTCTGCATTTTTAGTGTTTTTATATATCTTTGTAAATATTGTATCACTCCACTCTCTCCTTTATATATAATATTCCCCTATTGAAAAAGAAAATTAAAAAAATTTATATATTCTAATATATATATCTATATATAATGAATGTATTATATGTTGTATACATGCCCTCTAGGGATATATATCTTTATATATTTATATTCTATAATTAGATATATATATATATAATCCATAAATATATATAAGCATATCATATTATTAAAATATATATATAAATAAAAACCCACAAAAATAGAACTCACACAAGGATGACTCTGTGGTACATGCACATCATAGGCTACTGCATTTTTGTATTGCTCTCTGTGGATCGACCTCTACATACTTATTCACTGCGCATTTTGTGGTAGAGTAATAAATATTAATTCACACTTTTTGAACTTAATTCATTCATTCTTTTATTGTGGGTTATTTGGTGATCAACATGGTATTCTGCAAGCGGTCGCCTCAGCGACACCATAGATATATTATTCATTGTGACCCTTGTGGAATTATCGTGTTATCAGCCACGCCTTCACGGGTGTGTCTGTCTCACCGTCTGCGTCCGAGTAGGATCTTGCACGCTCACAGGTGATTCCGTTGCGAGCGAGATCCGAAGTATCGGTTTCGCCTATCGGCTTCCTTCCTCTTTTCTTTGGCTGAGTAGGGATCCAGGAAGGGTTACAAGGACCTTAAAAAGTGCAAGCTACATGTTACACAGGAGGAGGACAAGTACGGGAATACTTTTTCGGCAGTACTCTCTCCTTTAGGCGTAGCGCTCTAAGGACTCATTGAAAGATAACTTCCTGAAAACAAGCTAAAAATTACAAAGATAAAAGCCGAACCTTCACGACTTCACGCATTGAGTTGGTGAATCCCCTTGTTTTGTGTTTGATTGCTAGTCGCATTTAGGTCAAGATCAAAAACACTGCACACTTGTGCATAATTTCCCCCCCTATTCTTCATTACTTTGCTCTTCTCAATAATCACGATGATGGGAAGGAGTCTCTTAGGCCGACGTTGGTGGCACCGCTCTCCAGCACTCCTCCCTATTCATCTAGGACAACCTCAGAGAGTCCAGACCCACTCTCCGAGCCTGAGTTCACTTCCACCCTGTTCCCCCTCGACCACCCTTCTCATTCTCCTTCCATCAGTCCAAGAGTTTCAGAATTTAGTGCATCACAGAGCTCAGATCATTTGACGGCACCTGAGATGGGTTCTTTTGCATTTTCAGAGAATCCAGACATGGCAGACAGAGGAGAACACCCAGATGAGCAGGAGCCCCCTCCATTTCTATATGACCAAGCTGCCATCAACAATTCATTGTTGGTGTCCCTGGAGACTATGCAGAGACAGATCAGAGACCAGGGCGCATTCATGGGTGACTTCATGAGGGAAATCGCGTAGATTCGAGAAAACAGACCTGGGGGCGGTGGCGGTGGCAGAGGCGGTGATGGACCTGATGCAGGAGGAGGTGATCCTAACGCTGAGAGACCGCAACATACAATCATGAGGGAATTGCACAATCCTGCAGCATCCCTCACTCATCGGTGGATCCGACTCCCTCCCATCCATGGAGACTTCGAGCTTCTCCCCCACACCATTCAGCTTCTGCAAAAATTCCATGGGCTGCCAACCGAAGAACCACACCTCCATCTGCAAGAATTTGAGATGATCTGTAGTACAATTCATGATAGGTTGATGACTGAGGACACCATCAAGATGATAGCTTTCCCATTTTCTTTGGTTGATAGAGCCGCGTACTGGCTTAAACATCTGGGGAGCTTCGTCGACACTTGGGCACAACTCCGGACCGCTTACTTGAAGAAGTATTACCCTCTCGGTCGGACGAACGCAGCAAGAGCTATGATCAGCAACTTCACAATGATCCCTAATGAACAATTCCATGAAGCTTGGGATCGCTTTAGAGAGCTCATTGACTGGTGTCCACACCATGATATATCCAAGCCCAATCTCGTTCAGAGTTTCTTCTGTGGGCTGACACCGGAGCTGCAGGGGCTTGTAAATGCCTCTTGTGGTGGGTCTTATTTTTCCAAGGGTGAAGATGATGTTTGGGCCATCTACGAAGGGACGGCAGAAAACTCGACAGTTATGGCCCAAGCCCGCATCTACACACAACAGAAGCCCCCCCAAGGAGCGGGATCATATCAGAGGATCTCCCGCATTGATGCCGGTCCTCACACTCCATCGGTAGTAGCCGCATCCCAAGCCGAATCAGCCGCAGCCGACATGGGCATCATCAGTGAAAAGCTGGACCATCTTGAGATTCTCGAGAAGAAGCAGATGCAAGGACAGGCCCAGATGGACCAGATTATCAAGACAATGAGTGACCTGAAGACGCATATTCTTTTCATCCAGGAGGCACAGACGTCTACTCAACAGCCTCCCAGGTCACGAGCTGATCCCAGCAGTAGTAGCTCAACCCAACCCTCTGCCTCATACCGCCAGGTCAACCACATTCAGGCAGAGCCAGTCCAGCAGCTACCATACTACCTGTCACAGCCGCCATCTCAGGACACTCAGATGGTGGTCTATCAGCCGGATCAGCCACTGGCAGTTCTACCTCCACCATCCTTCGAGCAGGAACCATTGATGGAAGTCAATGGGATTTGGTACGATCGGTACCCCCATCCCGGGATTCGCCGCGATCACCCCGGATTCCGTTGGGGCAATGGTGGCACCTCATCTCAGCAGCAGCTTCAGGTTCAGGGACAGCAGAACAACCAGCCACAGCAGCAGCAACCCCAGTATGCCCACCAGCAGCAATACCAGCAGGGTCCTCATCCCGCCTATCACAACCAGCAGTGGAGGCAGCGTCAGCCGCCTCAGCAGTCATACACCCATCCTCCCCAGTACCAGCAGCAGCAGCCTCATTTCCAGCAGGGGAATGCATCCGGTTCTCAGGCACATGCCTTCGAGAACCCAACATTAGATGACCTCGCCTGATTGCTCTCTGAACATCAGGAATCCTATCAGCGGGACATGGATGAGTTCCGGTAGGAGGTGAGGGATTTAATCAAAGGCAAGGCCGCCATACCAGCTCAGATTGAACCAAATCCAAACAATCTGAAAAGAAAGTCTGAGAAGGTAGAGTTTACAGAGGATACCTCTCCTAGTGATTATTTGAGTGACATATCTTCTTTATTGTATGATGCTGATTTTGTAACTACTAGGAGCGGTAGGATTCCAGCTGGCGGCGCCTCATCTGAGCGACAATCACAAGCAAAACCACGAGCGCCAGATGAGCAGAGTAGCGGTGCTGATGCTGCTGATGATGTTGAAGACAGTTGTGCTGATGCCACCAATGATGTAGATCCAGACGACAGTACTGAGACCGTCGTGATACCAGATGCAGGCGGTGGTGCTGATGCCACCATTTTCGATGCAGAGCCAGAGCGCGGTGCTGATGCCGCAAAGTCAGATGTCGTTGGTGGTGATGAGGCCACCACTTCTACTTCTGTTGAGCTTCCTTCTGTGATGTTACGACCTTTTGTATCTTTAGACTGTGGTAACAAGAAAAAGAACAAAAATATGAATAAAGGAAAGGTTTCTGTTCACATTTCAGATCCACATATGTTGAATGATGATCATGGTATGGATTCTAGTCATTCACAGGCGCAGGAACCTCTTCCTAGTCCTCCATCTGCGGAGGCCCCTACCATCCCCTTCCCGGAAGCAATTCACCGGGCGAAGGGGAATAAAAGAGAAAATCCTAAAAAGACCCAACAGGTAGAGTTCAGCAATCAGATGATTGATAGATTCCACATTCAGCTGACTCTACAGGAAGCACTTGAGCACATCCCCCTCTTCAAAAATAACTTGAAGGAGAAAACTACAGTCCGTAGGAAGAGGAGGAACCACAGAGATCAGATCCATGTGCTCACCCATTCCACTTGCTGCACCATTCAGAACAAACTGCCAGCTAAGAGACCTGATGCAGGAGCGCCCTATGTCAGATGCGAGATTCAGGAGCAGCAGTTCGATCATACTCTATTAGACAACGGCTCTTCTATTAACCTTCTTCCGGCAGCCTTACTCGACCGATTCGAGTTTGGTCCTCTTCTTAGGAGCAGGACAGTCCTTCAGTTTGCTGATAGGTCGACTAAGAGGCCGAAGGGGTTGTTGAGAGACGTGGTCGTTACCATTCAGGGCCTGAAATTCCTCGTGGACTTTGTTGTGTTGGACATGGAGATCCCTGAGTTGGTAACCGATGCCCCCATCATACTTAGACACCCATTCTTGGCCACAGCCAAGGCGGTGACCGATCATGATAGCGGGAAGGTGTGTTTTCACGTAGAGGGCGAGAGCATACAAATAGAGACGATGGAGGAGACTAGAGCGAGAGAATTAGAATGCTCGGAGCAGTCCAGCGAAGCCGCGCAGATGACAGAGGAAGAGCTAGGCATCCACCAGGAGTGTGATTTTGTGATGACATATGATGAATCCAATTGGACAGATCCCGTAGTACAGACCCTCGCCTTGCCTACAGATTCACCATACTTACGGCTTGTGGCAGTCGAGAGCCTGGAGAGCACATCCCTGGACGAGGATACCGTTGAGGCTGACAGTGTTGGGACGAGTGGTGCTGATGATTTTCAGTCTTGTTCATCTACTTCAGATCCCTCGAATTCAGACATTGATTGGGATGATTTTGGTGAATATTTACCGTGTCTGATTCCTTCTGAGCTGACAACTAGGACGGAGTGCGAGCCAGTACAGTTTATTGATGATTCAGCAGGGTTCCCTTCGTCGGATATTCATGTAGAGCGAGAGTTCTCACATGCAGACCTGGTCGCCTTCACACAGACTTATCAGAATCCAGATCTACCACCTCCCAGTTGTCCAGAACTGAAACCTTTGCCGCAGTCGCTGAAGTATAGATTCCTTGCAGGTGAGCCAGATATGCACCCAGTCATTATCTCAACAGGTTTTACTGGAGAAGAATCTTGTCTGACGGAGGTTCTTGAAAGAAACCGCAAGGCAATAGGATGGAGTATAGCTGATCTCCAGGGGATTAGTCCGGCTCTGTGCTCCCACCACATCTATCTTGAGGAGGACGCTAGGCCGTCACGCGAGTTCCAGCGACGGCTGAACTCGAATCTTCGAGATGTGGTCATGAAAGAAATATCGAAGTGGTGGAGCGCTGATTTTATCTACCCCATCTCCGACTCTAAGTGGGTTAGTCCATTACATGTGGTACCCAAGAAGACGGGTATCACTATAGTTGTGAGTGAGTCTGGAGAGGAGATCGCTACCCGAGTACCCACTTCTTGGAGGGTCTGTGTGGACTACAGACGATTGAATGAGGCCACCAAGAAGGATCATTTCCCACTGCCACTCATTGATCAGATTATCGAGAGGCTAGCTAGGAAGAGTCACTATTGTTTTCTTGACCGGCACTCCGGATATAATCAAGTGGCCATTGCGCCCGAAGACTAGGAGAAAACAACATTCACCTGTCCGTTTGGGACTTATGCTTTCATGCGGATGCCCTTTGGTTTATGTAACGCTCCAATGACATTCCAAAGGTGCATGTTGTCCATTTTCTCGGACATGGTGGGTGACTGCTTAGAGGTCTTCATGGATGACTTCTCGGTCTATGGCGACGGGTTTGATGCTTGTCTTGACTGCCTAGACCGTGTGCTTCAGCACTGCATTGAAGTCAATCTTGTCTTGTCTTGGGAGAAGAGTCACTTCATGGTGACTCAAGGGACGGTCCTTGGTCATATCATCTCCAACAGGGGCATGGAGGTCGATCCGGCCAAGGTGGATATCATTAGAAAACTCAATCCACCGTTCAATTTGCGTCAATTGCCGTCTTTTCTGGGGCATGTCGGTTTCTACTGACGGTTCATTCAGGACTTCAGTCGTATTGCCCGACCGCTTACTGATCTGCTGATGAAAGACACCGAGTTCATTGTAGATGATAAGTGTCTTGCGTCTTTTGAGACTCTCAAGAATATGGTTGTCTCGGCTCCTGTCTTTCAGCCACCCGATTGGTCTCTCCCATTTGAGATCATGATGGATGCTTCCGATTTTGCCGTTGGGGCTGTGCTTGGACAGAGGAGGGATGGATGCCGTTTTCCATTCACTATGACAGCCGGACTTTGGGATGCCGCTCAGCGGAATTACACCGTGACTGAGAAAGAGATGCTGGCCGTAGTCTTTGCTTTGGATAACTACAGATCTTATATTCTCCGATCTAGAGTGACAATTTACACAGATCACACCGCCATCCGGTACTTAATGGCCAAGAAGGATGCCAAAGCATGCCTTACCAGATGGATCCTTCTGCTCCAGGAATTTGATATTGAGATTAAGGATAAGCCTGGAGTTAAGAATGTAGTGGCGGATCACCTCTCCTGCTTAGAGAACCTTGAGGAATCTGAGCTCAGCACACCTATCACAGAGACATTTCCAGATGAGGTGATCTTGGCTATCGCCTCGCTCCTGTGGTATGCCGACATTGTGAACTATCTTGTTGCCAAGACGGTACCACAAGGTTGGCCCAGGCAGAAACTTGAGACCTTCCTGGCGAAGGCCAAGTTTTACCACTAGGAGGATCCCGTCCTTTATCATGAAGGAGGGGATAGCATCTGGAGGAGGTGCATTCCTCAAGAAGAGCAGCATAGCGTCCTCACATACTGCCACAAGCTTGAGGCAGGAGGACATCATTCTGGGAAGCGGACAGCACAGAAGGTGCTTCAATCCGGCCTTTGGTGGCCTACTCTCTTCAAGGATTCAGATGAGTTCGTGAAGAGATGTACTGACTGTCAGAAGATGGGAACTTGCGGACATAGAGACAAATTGCCCATGCAACCCATTCACTTTTGTGAGGTTTTTGATGCATGGGGATTGATTTCATGGGCCCATTTCCTAAGAGTCAGGGGTTTGAGCATATTTTGCTCGCTGTAGATTATGTCAGCCGATGGGTTGAGGCCATCCCCGCCTGAGCTGCAGATGCTAAGACTGTGTGTAAATTTTTGAGGAAAAATATCATTTCACGGTTCGGGGTACCTAGAGTCTTGATTTCAGACGGGGGGTCTCATTTCATCAATGACAAGGTTAGGGCCCTTGCAGACGAGTTCGGCATTGACCATCGAGTTGCCACACCTTATCACCCTCAGACTAATGGTCTTGCTGAAGTATCGAACCGGGAGATAAAGACTATCATGCAGAAAGTTGTCCGCCCAGACCGAAAGGATTGGTCACAGCTTTTGGACTCGGTCTTGTGGGCTTATCGTACTTCCTTCAATAATCCATTGGGGACATCTCCCTTTCGTCTCGTCTATGGCAAGCCGTGCCATCTTCATGTGGAAATAAAGCACAAGTCACTTTGGGCAGTTACTGAGTTATTATTGGATCCCGAGAGTACAGGAGAACAGAGGAGAGTAGAGTTAGCAGCCCTGTAGGAACTGAGAGATACAACCTTTTCGAGCAGCGTACAGTACAAGGAAAAAGTGAAAACATGGCACGATTCTCGCATCAACCATAAACAGTTTGAGCCAGATCAACGCGTATGGTTGTTCGATTTCAGGCTAAAATTATTTCCAGGGAAATTACAGAGCAAGTGGAAAGGTCCTTATGTGGTCAGGAAGGTACATGACAATGGCAGTATTGACATATCCGAACTGTCATCTTCCTCTACCTTCCGTGTCAACGGTCAGCGCCTGAAATTATATCTAGACCATGATCTGTCGACCGTTGACGTTGCCCCCATTCGCCTGGTATGAGATGTGTTCTTTGACTCGTATCATTTGTATCTCATACATGGTGATAAATTCCATCTTCCGCTGTACAGATCCACCTGTCCATATCACTCTTCCATCTGTTGATATCTTTTCTTCTTTTCTTCTTTTCTTCTTTTCCTTTTCTATTTTCTTTATCTATCAAAAAGTTTCCACCCCTTGTTGTCAGTTTTTACACTTAGGACGTACTTTGTCCTAAGTATAGGGGGGTGTGCACCCCGAATTCTTCCATTCATTGCGATCATCTCCACTGTCTCCTCTTCTTGTCTATACTTAGGGATATCTTACCCTAAGTATAGGGGGAGACAATCTGAGTACGATCTGTTCATTCCCACCCTCGACCCTCCCTGCGTTGTGTATAGTCTGCTATACTTAGGATTATTTGATCCTAAGTATAGGTGGGACGGTCGGCTTCTCATTCGTTCATTCATTCCTTTATTTATTTATTTATTTATTAGACTTGCCTATACTTAGTACGAGTTATGTCTTCTCTTTTCTCTCCGATCTATGAGGACATAGCTCAAGCTAAGTATAGGGGGTCGTATATACTGCATATATACTTTCGCCATAACTCGTAATTTCATATTTTCTTAATAATATGCCTAATAATTCTTTAACTTAATAAAAAGATGCTATTATTCCTTGAATTCTTTTTGTATCTACTGATTAATAAATTAGGTGAAAATGTTTTTTTGCAAAATGTTTGAAAAATAGTTTGAAAATCTTTGTGAAAATCTTTTGAAAACTATTTTGAAAACGTTTTGTTACATGTTTTCAACTTTGTAAAAAGGTGTGGCTTGTAAAACTTTATTTTCTTTGTGTGAAATAAAATGTTTGAAAAATGATTTGCCAATGGTTTGAAAAATGGTTGCAAAAATATTTGAAAAATCTATCTATACTGTTTGAAAACCTTTGCAAAACTATTTTCAAATGTGTGTACATGACTGTAAATTATTTGTAAAAATTATTTTGGACTATAGTTTTCAAAATTGTTTAAAAACCTGTGTCAAATAAGTTTGAGGAATACATACATCACACCAAAATCCACTATATATATACTTATAAAATTGACCACTTACCCTGTAAATTCTTAAAATCCACTTCTTGTATATACAAAAGGCACTCCCGTGTAAATATTTCTCACCTAGCTTTCATCCAAAAATCTTTTTGTTTTCAAAAATCCCAAAAACATTTGCAAAATTAAAATCCAAAAACATTTGAAAAATCTTGTTGAAAAATACAAAAAACTGCATGTGCATCATCATCTTTTCAAAAATCCATAAAAAGTTCAAAAGCTTGAAAATTGCATCACAAAAACATTTTCTGCATTGCATTGCATAACATGAGCATTTTTTCGGATTGAGTTTGATAGTTGAACGATTCTAGTAAAATCCGGAGATTGGAGCTTGATTGGACCTTAAAATCTACCTAATAACAGGAACCTTATAGGAACTGGGTTTGAGGTACTTTAGGTCTAGTTGACTTAATTCTTTGAGGATCACGAGACTTGGTTCAATGGATTCTTGACTGCCTAAGTAGAGTATTTCAGAGCACACGCACGACTCTTGTTGATAATGACCTAACTTGGACACATGCACCTTTCACATGGCTCAACTCAGTTGGAATGGTGTGGGGATTGGATTTGTCGGTATGAGACGCACACAAGTGGAAACACTTGTGCTCCTCTAGGGAGGGAAGTGCACCCCAACCCGTCCAGTGATGAGGAAGTCTAAAGACAGGAGAGTGTGGGTTGCAATAAAGCTTCAAAAGAGGGATAGTCTACTGGCTCAAGATGAAAAACTCCTTATGTAAATGCTGCTGTGAATAGTATTTCAAAAAAAAAAGTGTTCAGGCATGTACAAAAGTAAAAAGCCTGCAAAGTATGTACAGATGTTGTAAAGCCAATAAGCAAGCTTGAGTTCCAAAGTCAAATATGCGAGCCTGCAGCTGGATGGCTTGACTATACTAGTCTTGCATCCTAGGATAGGTAGCTACACTGGCTACCGTCCATTCTTCTCTTCACCCCTCCTCTCGAGCTGGTTGCCACTTGAACTTAGAAGGGAATAACCCGCTCCTCGAGGATGGAGTCATTGTATTGGGGAATCATTGGGTTGTCATATTGGAGAAGTCAGTCTCTTTGTCATTCTAGTTGGGGAGAGCCACTATCACTTACACTGTACGAGTCAGATTCATAGTCGTAAGGTTTGCGTATGAGTTGAGATATCTCTGACTTGGCTATTGAGGAGACTTGGGCAGAGTTTTGGGATTCTCAGGGACTGTTGGATTTCAAATTCGGTTCTCGATAAGGTTCTGCCCGCACTAAAAAATCCAAAGGTCTGACTTAAGCTCCAAACTTTGTTTTTGTGAAGACAAGTTTGACAATTAAATTTAATCTACCTTTCTTATTTTTCTTTTCTTTATTTTTCTTTCTACACTTATTGCATAAGTGTTTGCTAGGGACTAGCAAAGGTAAAGTATAGGGGATGATGAATCCACATTTCATCATCTTTATTCTATCATTTTGGCCTCAAAAACCCTAGCAAATGCGTATAAATACCACTAATTCCTGCATTTTAGCATTCATGCATGTGCATGTAATTAGTGTATAAAACACTGTAATTAAAGCCAAAATTATAGAACAAATAAAAGAAAAGAAAAAGAATAAAATATTGTAAATATTTTATGACCCGAAACCCCAAGACCTAGGCATCATGATGAATAGGTCGACAAGGAATAAAGTAGGGGGAGATAAGGGTCAAATACCTATTCTTTTTAATTCATTCTTTATTCATTTTGGGACCAATTTTTGGTTCCACTTTTTATACCTCAAATAAAGAAACTTTGTAGATGAAGGTTGTAGAAAATTAAATAAAGAAAAATACAAAATTGATTTCACTCAAAAATAATGTACAGATAAAAAGTTATGATCTGAATAAAAATCCAGAATCCCAACTTTCCAGACCTGCATCTCACAAATGAAAACTCCAAACGCATCAAACTCACCTTTAATTGTATATAGTTAAAAATAAGATATTTAATGCCGGTGGTTTCGCATTTGGCGGAGCTACGATTTGAAAGTTGAGTTTTGGACCCCTATTGTATATTATACAGATTAAAATAATCATTTTATTATTTACTCATTATTTTTATAATTTTATATTTTTATAATTCTATGAATATTATTTATAATTTATATGTATATTAAAATAAGAATAAAAACACAAATAAAGTACAAAATAAAATACTTATATATATTATACATAGGTGTCAAACCTATAAATATACCTATATAATACATACTTATATTTTATTAAATATACAAAACAATTTAGAAAAATAAAATATAAATATAATTAAGTGTATAAAAGTATTTTATACTTTTATAAAATAATAAATAAAAATAATAAAATTAAAATACACAAAATAAAAATCAATTAAAAAAATATATAGGTAATATACCTATAAAGGGCATAATAGGTAACCTGTAAAAATATACTTCATAAAAATAAATAAAAATCAACTATAAAATACTTCATAAAAAATAAACATTTTTTATTTTATGATTAAAAATTAAATAAATCGTTTTCTATTTTAAAATGAATTTTGAAAACATTTTTTCCAGGATTTTCCTGGTTGGTCCACATGGACCAACCAGGGGGCTGGGACTGTTGACCGAGGTCAACAGTCTGACCCTCCTCCTGTAGCCGTGTCAGAGATGCATTTTGACTCCTTTTCACGATTTTTTCGAGGCCGTATCTTTCACCATTTGAGGTTGATGTCTTCTGCAATATTGTTGCTCGAAGACCCATGAATCACGCCCAATGTTTATCTTGGACTTTGGATCATCACGCCGCTCGATACGCCTTGTTCTAGGAGCCTCATCAGTCAACCCTACAAAAACTACCCCCAGACTTCCATTTGAATTTGAACCCCATTTTTTGGTCCTTCGTCCCCATTTCGACCTGCCTTGGCTCCCTGGAGGTGACAGCTCCAGATTGGCTTCTTCAAGGCGGCGGAGCGACGAGGATCTGGGCGTTCCACCACCTCCGACGACACCCTTCCATTGAGGTATTTCCAACCTCGGGCCTTGGCCCTTGAGGTGTCTCTCTCTATTTCTTTTTGCTCTTTTTATTCTCCATAGTAGTAGCATCACGAAGCCACCTTCCATCTCGCTTTTTGCTCATCGAACCGCATAATCAAAGACCTCGTCGGAGCGCACCTCCGGCCGACCGCCACCTTCATCATCCTCGCACCCATTTGCTCCCCTCACCTTCGAGGCACTTTGCCCTCGAAGGTCTAACTTTTTGGTGCATGTCTTGTTACTTTCAAGCGTGCCTGGGTCCTTCTTGGTGTTCGCCGGAGAGACCTGGAGGCCTGCAGCTCCTCCGACCTCGCTGGTGCACGCTGGACGTCCTTTGGCCCTTTGAAGACCTCCAGCCGATAGAGCAGCTCGCCAGGAGTATTTTGTGCCTCGTCGTGCCGCCAACCACCGTCGTGGGTGTGAGGGGGAAGAGCTCGAAGTTCGCCGGGCTTGGCGTTCGTCCTAGTTCTTCCTCCCTTGCTCGTCGCCGTCCGATCCACGAGGATCTCCAGTGCCTATAGCTGATATTGGATCCGCTGAAGCCTCAGCCGTCGATCCTCTCCCGAGCATCTAATCCTGAGCGTCCAGATCGAAGGGGTATCGGCTGTCCCCGTGAAGACACGTGGCTTAAGTGAAGCCCTATCCGCCGTCCACCAACGCCTCTACGAGGGTATTTTGCGCCTCAGACCCTCGCACTTTTTGTATTTTATATTAAATACTCAAACTTTCATCTGTAGGCTTATTATTTAGGGGATTTTGCATTTTTGACCCCTAACGTTTGTCTATTCGCTGAACAGCCCCTACCAGGTCACGTGCGTAGCGCACGCGACTTGGCGATTTTGCAGAGGGGCCCCGGTTTGTTTGTGTATTTGTCTTTAGTCTACAAACATTCAACTACAGTATTATATTTTTGGACTTTTTGCACTTAAGCTCAAAGTTTTTTTTATAAATTACGTCGGTGCCCCTACTAGGTGCGCGTGCATGTCACGTGCACCATGGGCTTTTTTTACACCAACACCCTTGCGGCTTTGTTTATTTTCAATTAGTGTTGTAACTTTCCATTCCAGTTATAATATTTTGTGGAAATTTACACTTAGGCCCTTGACGTTTCTGATAATTACATAAATACCCCTGCTAGGCTTGTAGTATCTATTTGTTGCTTGTATTTATTACATGCATTCTAAAACCCCAAAAATTCCACAAAAATTAATTTAGGCTCCTGTTGCATTGCACATTCACGCCATATTTTTGTATTTCATTTTTTTTTGCATTTTTATAATTATTAAAAAAAAACTTACATTTTAGCTACTGTTTGCATTAGAAAATACCAAAAAAAATCAAAACACCTAGAAAAATACCAAAAAATTACATAAGATCTACTTTAATGTATTCTAGTGTTAGTAAAAAACCACTAGAAATTTCAAAACAAAAACCTTAAAAATTAGAAAACACCTAAAAACTTCAAAAAATTCTAAAAAATCCAAGAAAAATCCAAAAAATACAAACTCAAGTGTTGTAGCTTCCCTGATTTATTTCCTTTATTTTAAAATTAATTTGGGAAACTTTTGCCACTGTTTGCTATTTTTCATTCCCATTTTAATTTCGGCCAGCATTGATATCCACTGTTTTCTTTATTTTAGCTTTTAAAAACACCAAAAATATTCTAAAAAATCCCCAAAAATCACAAAATTAGTATAAAAATATATAAAGACCAAAAACATTTTATTCCCTAATTTTTGAGCATTTCCCCTTATTTTTATAAATACCATATCCCTTCTTTTCTTATATTGTATATATATTCCAATATTGAAAAAGAAAATAAAAAAATATAAAATATAAAAAGAAAATAGAAAATCAGAAAATTAAAAATCCAAATACAAAATTAAAAATTAAAAATAAAAAATTAATTAAAATTAAAAACCCACAAAAACATTTGCATAGTGTAGACAACACATCACACTCACACGCACACACTTGCGTGATCTATCCTGCCTTGCTCCCTGTATCGACCTCTACATACTTACACCTATACACCTTGTTTGTAGAGTTAAAAATAAATTTGACTCCAAATTTATTCTTCATTGCTTGATTTATTTATTGTGGGTTCATTGTTGACTTTAGTTGGGATTTTGCGTGGTCGACACTTCGACTGAGTTCCCTCTTTGTGTGGAACTTAAGACCACTGAATTTCCGCTAAATCAACCAGCTCTCCATTGTATAGACCTTGACTAGGTCATCAACCTATCGGTCTTCCAAATGTACATACTCAACATATAGTAATATATATGTCTCCAATCAGAGGATGTGTGCTTATATCATGACAGTATACGACATAGGTCTTGGTTATCACGATCTTATTAAGTCAACTCTTTGACCTAAATTATCTAACACTTCTGAATCCCTATTCCTATGCAGAGGACCTACATCAAGAGGTTGGTTAGATATCAGTATATAGAGAAGAATTGCCATATTCCTCTTAGGCTTGAGATCCTCTCTTAAGAATCACTTGACGGTGCTTGATGAGTCCTCAATCTAACACTTTAGATATCATCCAAGCACTAGCCTCTATGATTCAACATTTGAATCAACAGTTGTATGATCATTAAGATGACCATGGTACATAACCTTAATTGTACTAATAGTCCTATTACACAAATTAGTTATTCTCTATTTCAGATCAAGGAATGAATTGCAATAACATTTATTGCAAAATGGCTCGCATTGGGTTCTCATGTCCAACACCTTTATTAGGTTAATGTATATGACTGGTACTTATCTCTTCTCTAAAACTCTACACAGTATCTCTAGTGGGACAGAATCATAAGTGAAGGATATGGGAAAATCTGTAAGCGCATTATGGAAGCGTGAGGATCACATGACATGCGATCGGGAGTGACTAGTCAAACTAGTTGCTCGGGGCAACAGAAATTTCAAAAAAATTTCAAACGATGAAACCACATGATCCCAGAATACTTCTCGGATCGTTTCATCTAAATTACAAACAAGTATTAGGTTTACCTCTTGAAGCGTGTTGCGATCAAGTCTCTAAACAAAGAAACTTCCTATCTCAAGTCCGATTCGACAGAGGAGACGCTTGCGAGTGCGTTGATGAAATGCATGCTCCTCGCAATCCATGTTGATGATCCAAGCAACTAATCTCCTGATCTCGTCACACGAGATCCAACATCTTCTTCACGAGCAAGGCGCACCGAAGGAGACCGAGATCCATGAGTAAACAATCCGGTAGCATAATGACGATGATGCGGTGATGACAACTCTCTCTAGGGCTTCATGGTGGATGGCCACAATGAGAGAGAGAGAGAAAGAGAGACTTGGCATGTAGAGAATGAAAGAGAGAGAGAGAGAGAGAGCATATGTTGTTGTTTTCTTCTTGTTGTTGTAACATGAAGAGCAATGGGTGCCTCTTCTTATATAGTATTTTGGGAGTCCATGGATCACATTCTATGGACTACTCAAAATCAATAGATGAGATTGATTTGTGCTTCTTTCAATGGCCAAGATTTTGTTGTAAAAACACAACAACAATTAATTTAATTTAGATTAAATATATATTGAAAAATCAATATAAATTAATCCCAAATTAAATAAATCAACCATGGAGATTCATGGAATGGAGATTGCCTCCTTCCATAAGGGGGGGGGACGGCCACCCTTTCCTTATCGGAGTTGGTGGCCGTTTCCACCCTCCAAATAGGAAGGTGACAATCTCATGTAATCGCATGAGATTACATTATTCCATGAAAATCTCCAATATTTACAACAACACTTGTTATAAAGTATCATACAAAAATAATTCATAATTATTTTGTGAATATTGCAATCATGCCATTAGAAAATTTGTGAATCACATTCACAACCCAAAATAAAATGTAAATTACATTTTCAGTTAATGTCCAATGTGAATCCAATTCACATTAACATTTAAATCGTAAATGTTATTTACAAATATCTCTCTATTATATATTATAAATCACATTTATAATATATATGATCAATATAGATAGTACTATCCACATTATTCGTATCCATGATAATTAAATCACATTTAATCATCTTGGATCTCTATTCTCATGTGCCCAAATAACATTAATCACATTCATATTTATTCACATCTTTGACAATCACATGTAATTATCTCGGATAACTATCCTTATAATATGAATCAAATTCATATTAATAATGATTATTAAATCACATTTAATTATCAATCTTCTCAATGCTCAGATACATATATCAACTGTGAAATTATCCTTGAACTCTTTCAAGGATAATGCGCTTTCTCCGTGGATACTTGGAGATAAGGACAGTGCGATCGTATTGTTCCACGTATAGTGACTTGGATATTGAGATCAAATCTCAAATCCAGATCTTGCAGACCTCTCATAGATGCTTGATTAAATCAAGACCACAATCCAATCTTCTCATTGCATCTTAATCACATATAGATCAATGTCCAGCATTTGGACCAAGATCAGATCACTTCTCTACTGAGGGGAGTCACTAAAATACAGACATGTTTCATCACTCCCTGGGAATGGAAGCGTCATGGTTATACAATCGTTTATGATCACATCACCCTCAGGTATTCCTAATACGTGTACGTCTTACATACTGTAAGATCCATAGAATAAACCCAAAGTGTTAGATCTATTTAGACTGTCTCCTTCAGGGTTTTATTATTAAGTTTCGCATTTGATCATTGGGACTTGGTATCGATCACATACTTTCCAAAAGCATATACCATACCTAGATGTCGATCATATACTTTCTAAAAGCATATATCAAACCTTACAAATTTAGTCAATCTTCCAAAGCAAGATGACCGTGCACGGAATTTGATCCTTTCTAATATCTCATGAGTGAGCTCACTGTCTTCCGGTTCAGCAATGAACCATTATGATCCACTTGAGAGATCGTATTACTCATATGCCCTTGCATGTACACCAGCACGTGAGTGTTTAGACTTTGGTTAGATCATCAACCTATTGGTCTACCAAATGTACATACTCAGACATATAGTAACACCTCTATCTCTGGTCAGAGGATGCATTTCTATATCGTGACAGTATACAACGTAGGTCTTTGGTTATCTCGATCTCGTTAAGTCAACTCTTTGACCTAATCTAACACCTCAGAATCTCTATTCCTATGCAAAGGGCCTGCATCAAAAGGCCGGTTAGATTTTAGCCTTTAGAGAAAGGACTGCCATCTCCTTCTCAAGATGGAGATCCTCTCTTAATAGTCATTTGACGGTGCTTGATGAGTCTCCAATCTAACTCTTTAGATATTCATCTAAGCACCAGTTTGTATGATTCAACAATTGAATCAACATTTGTATGATCATTAAGATGGCCATGGTACACAACCCTACTTATACTAAGAGACCTATTATGCAGAGTATCTCTATAATTATATTAATTATCTCTATAATTCGAACAATTTTGAATGTCTCCTTTGTTCTATGCTTCTCCCCCAATCATCAGGCATTTTCTTGCTTTGCCAAATAATATTAAATAAATTTGTAAGCCAAGTCAAACCACGCTCATCTAGAACTCTACATACTTCTGTAGGAATGTCATCAGGTCCTACACCTTTCCCAGGTTCCATAACCTTCAAAAATCTTCTGATGAATTTCCATTTCATCCCATGTATTCTTTCATTTTGTCCTTAAATCCCTTGTTAAATGCATTTATATATCATTATTTTTTATGAAATAACTTTCATTATTTAACTTGTAAATATTGTATAAATATATGCATTTAATCCCAAAATAAAAGAATAAAGGAAAGAAAAGAAAAAGAAACGAGTTATTAAAAATATTGAATGACCCTAAATCCCGAGACTAAGTTAATACTGACTTGGTTGATAAGGAATAAAGTAAGGGGAGATAGGGCAAACTAACTGTACGGACATATATACAAAAACTCTAATTTAGTAACCATTTTACTCCTATTTTATTTTACATTTTATGTACATCAGATAATAAAACCCTCGACATAAAACTTGTACATACAACTACATAAAAAAATAAAAAATTAATTGCATATAAAAATAACACAAAGTGTAATCGGGACACACAGAGGAAAAAGACACAAACAAAACATTATAGACTTATAACTTCATACAAACTCAAAAGTGACCAAGCTACCTTTATTGTTCATAAAATTAAATTATCTATCTAATGAAGTGATTTCATTAAAAATAGAGTTAAGATGCAAAAGCCCACTTTCTAGGGTCTCATTGTCCCATATACAATATATTTTATTCATTCTTTATATTTTTACATTTCTTATATTTTTTAATACTTGTAAATATTATTTTAAATATACAAAAAATATAAACACAAAATAAAAGCATTGAAAATACATTAATGTAAATATGGTCTTAAAATATATAGGTATACTATACCTATAATATATATACCCCTAATTATTTAAGTACATAAACAACAACAAAGCCTTTTCCCACAATTAAGTAGGGTCGACTACATGGATTCTTCGCCTACATTTAAGAGCATAAACTAAATCAAAAAAATAAAATAAAATAAAAATATATAAATAGGAATTTAAATATTTCATAAATATATAAATTATCTAAATACAATAATAAAATACAAAATAAAATATTTAGAATGCATGTAATTATACCTATATATACATGTAAATATTATCACCTAATAAATAATATTGTAAAATAAATAAAAATACTCATAAAATAGTATATAGCATAATAAAAAAATTATGTTTTGACTTTTAATTAATAAATTCATTTATTATTTTTTCGATTTAATAAAGGATTTACACTTTGCATTTTTTTGATTGGTCCATGTGGATCAATCAAAAGCCAAGGATTGTTGACCCTAGGGTCAACTATCCTTCCCTCAGCCGCCCGTGTCAGAGCTCACAAGAACCCACTCTTTTCCCATTTTTTAACACTGATCATGGGCTCGATGGTCCTCATTCCTTCCAAAATTGTGCACCACACTCCCCTCCATCTCGCCATCCCTCTAGCTTCCACCAACTGCTCCTTCTCCACATGCAATCATCCATCGAAATCCACCAAAAACTCTATCTATAAATAAACCCAGATTTCTCCTTTTGACATTTTGATCCCTCTTGGCCCTTCGTAACCCCAAACCTCATTGTTCTAGAGCACCTTGGTGACAACATGGAGCTCGTGTAGGTGACAGAGTGGAGAAGAAGCGGCTAGAGGCAGTCCACCATCACCTAGCTCCGGCAGAGGTCCATCTGCTCTCTCATTCCGTCAGGTTTGAGTTGTTTTTTTGCAATTTCTAGTGTAGTTTTCCTCCAGCATCGTAGTGTAGATTTTTGTTTATGCAATTAGTTCGTAACTTAGGTTTAATTTGAGATATTTATTTGCTGGAGCTTTAAGCTCCAGCTCTAATTCACTGTGAATCCGACTTGTTCCACCTACCATTCCACTCCCATTTTGATCCCCTACATCTTCTCCATCAAACCCCTCATCAAACCACCCTGGATATGCAAGATCTAGGTCGGCCAAGCTCCTCCCATCGCCCATCATCAGAGCTTCTTTGCCCCTTCACTCCCAGTGCACAACAACTTTATAAGAGGGTCAAAGAGATAGCCCTCACACCCCTTAACAATTTGATGTAGGATTTAGCACCTGAGGAGCCATCTAGGGCTCGAATTGACTGAAGAACACCCTCCTAGGTTACTGCAACTAGAAGACCCTCTAGGTCCCAATCAATTGGACTTGGACATCGTTAAAGAGGTACTGCAGATGCAGGTGAAGCCCATGATGCTTCTAGACTGGTCGGAGTAGAGAAAGAACGTTGGAGATGCCAGAAGTCAACGCTCGAAGGTTGGGAAAGAACACCTTCGTCCCCCATTCTTTGTGACACTTTCAAGGCCACATGATCAGGAACACGACCCAGATCTAATCTGGGTCGGCCAATCTCGACGAACCATTACGCCTCCAGTGCTGTCAGATCATTTAAGTGAACCACGTGGTAGTCTGTGCATCATTCTTAAAGCACTTAAATGGTAGATTGCTAAGACCCCTCAACATTTTGTAAATAAGTAATTAATTATGTAAATATATAAAGTAGTTTAAATATTTCTGAAATATTTACAATGGGCTGCCTAGCTTCCTCATATTTGCACTTTGGTCCACTATAGGGTCACTATGTGCGTGGGGTCCTGGGATTTTTACACCTAAGCCCCAATGTCTTTGGGTATTTAAGTTTAGTACCAAAATTTGTATACATAGTGTAGTATTTTGGGATATTTTGCATGCAAGGGCCTGTAATTTATTGTAATTACATTTATACCCCTATCAGGAGTATATTAAATGTGGATTTAATTGGAGAAATTGCTTTGGTTCCCCTAGACTTTGTTTTTATGGTTATTAAATGTATTTAAACTTTATTTAAATTGCAAATAGGTCCCTGCCAACTCCAGAAGTTTATTTTATGTATATGTATTATTAAAAATATCATTTTTATTTCTAAAAATCATAGGAAAATTATGTAAGATACATGATACATAGATTTACCATATATATATTTTCACCAGGTATTTTAAGTTAATTTCCTACTTATAAAAAAAAAGCATTATTTTCCCTATTTGCATATAAAAATCCAAACATTTACAAAATCATCTTTAAAAATGCCAAAAAATTAAAGTTAGTATATTATTATATAGTCCACCTCCAAACCAAAAATCAAAAAATATAAAAAGAAAATCTTAAAAATAATGAAAACCTAAAAACACTATAAAAATCAAAAAAATCCATTAAAAATGTTTTCTATTCTATATTTTTGTTTATTATATATAGTATACGTTAAAAATAGTTTTCGGAAATTTCGAGACTATTATCTATTTTTAAAGCTCCAAATTATTCGGTCTATTTATTTTCTCATTATGTTTTACATTTTAATATATTAAAATGCATAAAAATAAGCAAAAATATCCTAAAAATTACCAAAAAAAGATAAAACATCAAAAACACAAAAACATTCTATATTTTAACTATATTTGTTTATATTTAAAAATATTAATCCTATGTATACTATATATATTCTATATTACTTTTAATAACTCTACTATCATAATTAATTAATATATATATATATTATATTTTAAAAATAAAAATTTGTAAAATTAAAAAGAGAATGTTTAAAAATCTAAAAATATAAAAAATATATAAAAGCATTAAAATTCCATAAAATAAAATATAATTAAAAACACAAAAAATAGAAAAATATAAAAAAGTATAGAATAATAATAATTATTATTAATTATTAATAATTACACCTATCTATTATTGTTCTCAATGGTTCGATATTCCATCTTACTTGTTCTATACACATTTATTGTGGAGTTATAATAAGTTTTAACTCACTCTTAGTTTTCATTTTTCATATACATATTATTGTGGGTTAATTGTTGATTTGAGTAATTGATTAAGTTCCGAGAGCCGAGAGAGGCTTCGATACAACGATTGTCGGATCTGACTTATCGGACATCGCAGACCCTCCAAGATCGGACGTTAGGAACCTTGCTTCATTCATCTCATCACCTTCTCTACTTCCTTCCTTTGTATTCGTCTATATCTTGCATGATAAAAAGTAACTTTCACTACTAGCTAGATCTCCCAAAGTAATCTCTCCATTTCCTTTCCCAATGAAAAGCTTATGGAAATACTGATTCCATCTAGTCTCTATATCCTTCTGAGTAACAAGCATGTTCCCTTCCTCATCCTTAACGTGTCTCACTTGAGAAAGGTCTTTGGTCTTTTTTTCTCTTGATTTGGCCAATCTAATATATCCTTTCGTCCCTCCTTAGGGTTGATATTTTTGTACAAAACATCGTAAGCATTTGACTTAACTTCGTTTATCTGCTTTCATCATGGAGAAAAACTACTTATCTTTAACATCTAAAATAGTGGCAAGCCTCACATAAAGAGATACTAATAAGAGTCAGAAAGTGTGAATAACCCAGTCTCAAGAATGGGCGCGAAAAATAGTGTTATATGTAGTTCTCGCTTGAGGCCTGAATTCACACTTGATAAATAAATGAACTTGTGAAATCCGAGTTCTGAATCAGATAGAATGCAAACTCGAGAAGGCTCTGTAGACAATTTCTCTTAGAAAGGGTTCCAGACTCACTGATGTCTAGAAAGTCTCACTGATGTGACTTTTCATGTAGAATTGAGAGAACTTCATAATATGACAAAGTTGAGAACAAAGAAAGAGCTAAGAAATATGCTGAAGAAAGCATAGCACGAAGGAAGAGACCTCGGAGACTATCCCCCCTCCTTAAGGGAGACCTTGCCTCTAATTGCAATCTATTGAGAGACAGTGCCTTTCTTTCTCCTGCTTTGGCCAATCTGAATATATTGTTTATCCCTCCTTAGAGTTGAGATTTTTGTACAAAACTTTGTAAGCTTTTGACTTGGCTTTGCCAACAACCTTCTTTGATTCCTTCTTCGTTATTTTGTAGTTTTGTGATAGTTTCCTTTGTTCTATCCTTAGACATGGCTTTAAAGCATGCTCTTATAATTTTAAGCCTCTTGCATTCCTTCACTCTACCACCAAGCGTCCTTTTGTATTGGAACTCCTCCCTTTAACTCACCTGACATGTCTTCAACTACCACTCGGATACAAGATGCTACCGCCTCCCACATCTCATTTGCACTTCCGTTACAATCGCAACATAAGTCTTCTAATACCTTCTCCCTGAAGCTTGAATGCTTCAAGTGAAGATTCCACCATATGGTTCTAGTGATCTTGAAAACCCTTCTTTTCTTTACCAGCCCTTTTATTTGTACATCCATGACTAACAAGCGATGTCGGGTTGTCAAACTCTCTTCGGGAATTACTTTACAATATTTCCAACACAACCGATCTCTTATTATCAATACAAAGTAGTCTATCCATGTTCTAGTTGAGCCACTCTTATAAATAATTAAATTTTCATCCATCTTCCTGAAGAGAGTGTTTGCTATGAAAAGGTCATAAGATGTTACAAAATCTGGAATAACTTTTCTCTCTTCATTTCTACCCCCGAAGTCGTGGTCTCCATGAACACTAGCATATCCTAAAGCATCCTTTCTCACATGTTCATTAAGATCTCCACCTAGGTAAATCATCTCTCTTTGATGGATTCCTTGCATAATCTTATCCAAGTCATGCCAAAAACTTGTTTAATCCTTTCATCTAAACAAATTTATAGTGCATAAACCGAGATGATATTCAGAATTTCTTCTTCGAGCATCAGTTTTAGAAAAATAATTCGATCCCTGAATCTTTGCACCTAAACCACTCTATTCTTCAATCCTTATTCCGACCCCATGTATGGAGAAATTTCCAATAAAATGGACATTTCCTAGATGCATGGAAAGTTACCCCAATTTAGGCATTTTTCCTATTTATTTTACAATTTCTTATCCCGTAAATTTAATAATAAATGGTAACATACTATGCATATCAAAAAAGTAAATTTAGGGACCTTTCAATTGAGGTGGGTCTTTCTTGAGAATGTAAAAGCCACTTTCAATTTACTAAAACTCTATAACAATTTTGCAAAAGATAAACTGCATACTGTAAAAAATGATTTTGTAAAATATAGCATTCATATTTAAATTAATGTTTTCATCTAATATAATAATATTTTCATAATTATATTTCACTATACATGTAATGTTAATATTTATTATTAAATCTATGGAGTAATATATGGAAAAGATGCCTAAATTGACAGTGGCTCACCACATATATCGTGCCCCACCTCATTTGAAGTTTCTCCTATATATACATATAAAGATATATACATGCATGTGTCTACACACACATATGTATGTATGTATGTATGTATGTATGTATGTATGTATGTATGTATGTATGTATGTATGTATGTATGTATGTATGTATGTATGTATGTATGTATGTATGTATGTATGTATGTATGTATGTATGTATGTATGTATGTATGTGTATATATATGTGTATATATATGTGTATGTCTAGGGCTTATCCAATGAGCCCTCTGCCCATTGACATCTTAGTAGGCACCCATTTGTAGCCGTCCATCAAGACCGACCAAAATATGTTGCTCCTATTTAGTAGGAGACGACTTTTGCAACAACAAGATTTGCTTTACATTTTTAACATAAAAAGAATTTGAATCAATGTCCTTCCTTAAGAAGAGGTGGTTCATTTTAGAAAGATAAAAAATTCCACGTCTAGATTATTGTTGGTACACAGTTTATTTATGAAAAGATCATTCCACATCTAGATTAGAAAGATATACTTTTGAAAGATTAATAGATAATTAAGTAGGCAAATTATTAATATTTATACGAACAAGTATTGAATATTGATGTCCATATTACTGGACTCAGTGTGATCGATTATTGAATTTATAGCTACTTAGTATTGTCAAATTATTACTACATAATTTATGTCGGTAAATTACTAATGTCCATACAACAAGTACTGATTATTAATATTCATATTATTGAACTCAATGTGATTGATTACTAAAGTTATAGTTACTTAGTACTTCTTAATAATTAATAGGTAAATTATTAATGTTTATATAAACAATACCGGATATTGATGTCCATATTACTGAACTCATTGTGATTAACTACTGAAATTATAACTACTTAGTACTTTCGAATTATTACTGTATAATTGAGTAGGAAAGTTACTAATGTCTATACAATAATATTGATTATTAATATCCATATTACTGAACTAAGTGTGATTGATTACTGAAATTAGTTATTTAGTACTTATAATTAATTACTAGAGAATCGAGTAGGTAAATTACGGATGCTTATACGGGCAATTACTGAAAATTCATGTCCATATTACTAACTCATTGTGATTGGTTACTGAAATTATAGTTACATATAAATTATTTATTTGATGTACTGTATTTGTTAATTACCCCATGTATTAGTTACAGATTGATTTGTTCTTAATATTAGTGTCAAAGATGTTCTTCTTGCCTTTTCAGTCAGGAAGCAATGCAACGATCACTAGTGCCTCATTATTTCATATTTTCATCCACAAAACATAAGAAGTATTCGGACATATGGCATACCTGAAATAAAAAATAAATTAGTAAACAAGTAAATACGAACTCCATATACAGCTTCAATAATATATATCAAAGCTTCAGTAAGTGATATCATAGCTTTAGTAACTTATATGAAGTTACAAGTAAATAAGAACTCTAGAGAATGCTTCAGTAATAAATATTCAATTTTTAGTAAGTGATAACAACTTTAATAACTTACTAAAGATTACAAGTAAATACCAACTCTATATCAGAAATAAAAATGCAAGCTTCAATAAGACATATCATAGCTTTAGTACCTTATATGAAGTTATAAGTAAATAAAAACTCTATCTACAGCTTCAGTAATATAGATATATCTAAGCATATGTAAGTGATATCATAACTTTAGTAATTTGTATAAAATTACAAGATAGATTCAATAATATATATCAAAGCTTCAGTAACTAATATGCTATCTTTAGTTATAAGAATTCACAAGTAAATACAAAGTAATTTTGATAAGATTAAAGTAATTCTTTGAATAAATTCAAGTAATAAATGTAACATTAACAGAACAATGAAATTTGATCAGTAACTACATAGTCTCATAATAAAGTTCTCAAAACTAGAGCTTTATATTAAAAAAATTATTTGTAGAAGATCCTTCTGAGATAGCCTTCTCATGATCCAAATCCAATCATAAATCTTGCATCATCATCAGGTGTCACGTTTAAATACCAAATCGAAGACTACTATAAAGATGAAAAAATTCTTCTAAATGATTTTTCTAATCTACAAAATTATGAAAGAAATAAACGATAAATGATAAGAGTGATACATATCGATGAAAAAAAGATCGCTTCACGTTGGATCTATACGATCGGTTATGGAAATCATATTTCCAGGCCTTCCTTTTTCCATAAATGTATATTGTTTTTAGAATTGCTTATATTTTCAATTTTATTCTCTTCCCATTATGATTATGGTTCCTACTTTTCGGGACAAAAATATCGATTCCTACTTTTTGGGATTGAAATATTGAATCTAATAGCTGAAATTAGGGGCTCATCTCATTCCTAAGCAGCACAAGGCCCATGGATAAAAATCCTTTATATATATATATGAGAAAAATGAGCATGCTCCCTGGGGGTAGTAAACAAGCTGCTTTCGTCCCATTTTTCGGCAATTTTTTTATTTTTTTAGAAAATACAGCAATGTATTTTCATCACTATATCCCTATAATATACTATTCCAATTTTGTCATAAATAGAGACTCATATACCCTCCATCCAGAACACGTAATTTTAACAGTCTTAGAATTGTTGCAATCGACATGTTCTGAATGGACATCATATGAGTCTATGTTTCTGACAAAATGAGAATGCGATATTAGAGGGATATATTGATGAAAATATATGGCGGTATTTTCCCAAAAAATAAAAAAATTAGCAAAAAGTAGGGTGGGAGCAACCTATTGATTGCCCCTAAGGAGCAACCCTATTTTCCTATCTTTACACACATTGCATCCATGTTTTCATTTAATACTTATTTTTCTATTTTTAGCCAGTCTGATTTGGTTTTTTTATTGTTATTTATTCAATGAGGTTTCACCAACATGGTAGCATTTTTACGCTATCCAGAATGACAAAACTCTTTGTAAAATTTTCACTGACATTATAAAATTATATCCTGCTTTGTAAATGAAATTACAATCAGTAATACTTTTATTGTTGTAACTGCAATCTCGGTAATACTTTTTTTAAAAATTCATGCTCATTTTGTATTATTCGTATGGAGATCTGAAAAAACAATAGTTAATAATTTATCAATATTAAGAGGAAAGAGATCAGTGTAAAAAATTAAGGTTTGTAATACTCACATTATTTTTTAATTTGGGGTTGATTTGTAAAATTTATATTGCATTTTGCAAGAAAAGTAAATTGTTAGAAATAGATAAAAGAAATGATAAAAGTAAAAAAACAACATGAGATTGTAAGAAACAACCCGGGATTTGTAGAAATGACTTGACATTGTAAAAATTGAAATGAGATTGTTAGAAATTTGACAAAAAATGATACATGTAAAAAATATGATATTGTAAAAATGAATTGAGATTTGTAAAAAATTGATCTGATATTGTAAGAAAATACATGAGATTGTAAAAAAAGTCTGAGATTGTTAGAAAATTATAAAAAAAATTATAAGTGTAAAAAATAATATGAGACTGTAAAATGATTTATGAATTATAAAAAAAGATCTGAGATTATAAAAATCAATTTGGAAAAATCAGGGAATGGGTTTGAAAAATCATTAAATCAATTTGTAAAATCTGTGCATCAATTATATATTTAGTGCATATTTTTAAAATCAATTTTTCGATTTATAGTATCAAGGAGATGAAAATCAATTAAAAAATAAATATATAAAAAATAAATGCTAACCTCAACCTAGGAGGGGATGACATCATCACCTTATTCTCGAAAATAACGGGGGGGGTCTCTCTGCTCGCCATCGCCACGACATCCTTCACCTCTCTCTTTTCTTCTGACCATTGTTGGTTGCTAATGGACTCTCTCTTTACCACTATTAATTATGAAGAATTATTTGTCGGTTGTAGTAGGTGATAAAAGAGAGTTAACAAAAAAGTGGCCATATGAAAAATAATATGGAAATAATGATCCATGGATTGCTTATTTTACTTGGAAATTTCCCAAGGTCAAACTCATGGAGATAATATGAGGGTTTATTAATTTCCAGATAGCTCAAAGTGTTAGATTTTCAAAGATGAATTTTTATGGATTTTTAGATTTTTTCAAACTTTTATAGATTTTAAAATAAAAGATGCAATTAATTAAAGCAAATATGATGCATGCATTTTTGCAATATTATATGCAAGAAAATAATGAAATGTAATGTACGAGAGAAAATAAACAATGTCCTTTATAAAAAATTTAGATGATGATGATGAATGAATGCAATAAGAAGTGGGTGAGCAAGCAAGCTCTTCTCGATTTTAATACCCAAGCCCCTTGAATTTCAAGAATAATTTATTAATCAATGTCACATTAATTTCCCAACAAAGTCCCCAAATTTTTACAATTTTTATGGGCAATAAAAATTAATTTAAAGAATAAATGGCTCACAATTCATAAAATAACTTCCTCAAATTAATTGGAATTCAATAGCATCTCAAAAATAATGATTCAATGTTCTATAATGATAGAGAATGAAATTATCTTCAAAATGGCACTAAGTTCATAAAAATTGGACATTAAATGCATAAGATACGAAGAAAATGAATTTAGGGCATGGATATATTAAAAATGAATAAAAAATCTAAATTTGGACCTTAAGAGGGGCTTGAATGCAATTTAGGAAATCCTACATGGGGTCCTCTATAATTTACCCCATGTAGGGGGCACGAGCGCAAATTCCAGGAAGTACATGGGTTCTATACAAATTTCCCCAGTCACGTGAGGGAATGCACGTGAGGGATGTCTCTAGAGATCCAAGAAATTGGAAGGACATTGTTGCAAAATCCCCTCATGCACATGACTTAGTGCACGTGAGGTGTTGTTCAGTTGGAGGGTGGTACCTTAGGTACACGAAGCTCCATGTGGCTTCCTCTGGTAATTTCAATGCTCCGGGTTGCAGGTTCGATCTTGGTTTGGGGAGATGCTTGGGTCCGTTGGATCTGGATGGATCCAACAATAACTATGCTTCTTGTTCTCCATCTTCGTTTGATTACTCTGCTTGATAGACTCCCCTTGCTTGATGGTGCTCCGATGGTGCCTATCGTTGCTCTCCTTCTCTGGTGGTCAGGGTACCCCAATGATGGAGTGTTGTGATGTTGGTTCGGGGACAGTGATGGATTATTGCTCCTCAGATGGTGCTTGAGTGTCCATCAAAATTGGGTTCAAGTTCTTCGAATTCGACCATGGGCATCGTATCGCTAAAATAGGAAGGGAGTGGTTTGGAGGGTCCTTCGCATGATGGAAGAGGATGAACCCCTAATCTCTCCATCCATGGCTTGACCAAAGGTATGGGATCATGATGAGGTAGAAGGGAAGAATGGGGAAGACAGAGGTGAGGTGGTGGTCAATGATTTGTAGCTTGGACTGGAGAAGAAGATTTGACTGGAGAAGTTTTTACCTATGATTGGAGGAGATGCTCAGCCTCACTCTGATCTTTGCCTCAGTAGCCAACAAAGAAAGCCACGGAGCTCAGCTCCCCCAGAAGGAAGAGTTGTATTGTCGTGAGGTAGTCGATCGCACTTGAGGAGTGTCTTTACCACATAGAAATGATGCTATCACCAGCCCTCCTCTCAACTCTATCTTTCTCTCTCTTTGATTTAGAATGGTGATGGTGAGACTGGCAGATAAAAGATTAGTGGTCGGAGGAGATGGGTTTATAAAGGGGTAGATTTGGAGAAGGAATCACAGGTCTATGGGTTTCCAAGCAGCGGAGATGATCAGGATAAGGGGATAAGGGATCATTGTGTCTTTGACCGTTGGTTGGGATAGAATAGATGGAAGAATAGAGAAGATGGGTTAGTTGTGAGGCTCAGTCGTTGGTCTACGATCGCGATGGGATAACGGAGGAGGAAGAGGTGGTTGAATATTGGAGATGATCAAGAAAGGGGAGCTGGGGGGTCCAATCAGGGGCATTGATGATCGATTCTTCTACCTCACTTAAGAATGATATATTGTAGTATAGGAAGGCAGAGAACGATCTACCAAAATCACAGTCTTTGAATGTTGTAGAGTAACTTTTTACTTGACAAGTCTACCAAGTTTGAACACTTAGAACAATGATTTTTAATTGTGTGATTTTAAATTAATTTAAATAATCAATTAACTACGATATTAATTTTTATGTCAGAAAATGAAGCAAAGAAAATGCAACTGAAATAAATCAAAAGAAAATCGAGCACATGATCTGTGATTATAATTAATCCTCAAATAATAATATAGGCAATCAATCCTCAAAAGAGATTCACTGGTCAAAAGAATTTTTGTTCAATTAATATAATCAATTTAAATTTCAAACTGCAGGCTAAATTTTCAACAATTTAAATCGAATAAGCTTAGATATCAATAAAATATTTTCAAGATAAATAATCCTGATTCCCCTAAAATTTGTTTCTCAAATAAATAATCCTCAATCACAATAATTATTAAGGAAATAAATCACTAATCCTTCTTCTTGAAATTTCTACAAATTAAAGCAAGATCCTCAAACATGGAATTCCATAAGTATGTCAAGTTGGGCTTGCAAATACTCTCTAATGATTGCCTAATTTGAGTGAGCCCCAAAGTGATGTAATCCTTATTGATTAAATAGAAAAGTCAAGGGATCAAATCAATTAAACCCTCCTTGATTAAGTCCCTACAGAAGATAGCCAATTGGTCTTCAAATTATCACAAAATAAGCATGCATAGATCAAATCAATCCTCAAATAATAATCATTAATATATAGCTTCTAAGCTATTCACAAGATATAGAATAGCATAGAGCATTAGACAAGCTTCAAAATGACATATTATGCCCTAAAATCGGAGTTCAAATGAGTAAAATATGTAAAAATGAAATTCAGGGACTAATATGCAAGAAAAATAGAAGTTTTTATATCAAAGGAGTCCCTGAATGGACTTATCTGCAATAATAAAAAATTTCCTGGGCTCTAGCATAAATTTTCTAAGGCACTACGTGCGAGGCACATGATTCTGTTGGTGAGGGACTTTTCGCAATTTCAGGAACTTGCAGGGCTCAAGTGTAAATTTTCCATGACGTGTGTGCGTAACACGTGATGCATGAGGCTCGTGGGGTGGGGGTGTAGGTGGCAAGCTCGGGGAGATTTCTAGTGCTTCGGAGGGATGAACCTCCAGTCTTGGACAAGAGATTCAAAGGAAGCAACATGGCAGCTCATGATCATTAGATCAAGGCTCCACCATTGATTCAGCAGAGCTGCAACAAATGGCGAGGGTGGCGCGTGAGGGCACCAGAGCTCGGCCTTTGCTGAGCGGAGGCATACACAGTGGTTGAGGGTGTCAAGACAGAGCTGTAGGAGCTTGGTTGTGTGTCAGTCGAGCGATGGCAGAGGTCTAAATGAATATGGAGGTAGGGCGCTATAGAGGGTGCAGATGATGAGCGTACCTGCAGGGGTTAGAGAAAAAAATCAAGGAAGGAAGGATGGGGAGAGTCCTCAAGAGGATGTGGTGAGCGGATCTAAGCTTCTGCCTTAACGAGGCCGGAGGTGAAGTGGGTCTAGAGGACAGAGGAGAATGCGACAAGGAAGATTATGGAAACCTAGGAGTTAACTAAATCGGGGTGGTCGGCGGAGTCTATGGTCACATGAAGAAGTAGCTAGAAGTTCTTGTCCTTGCTCGAGTGTCCTGGCGATAGGGGATATGAGCTCCGCAGCTGAGAGGAGTTGCTAAATGATCGGGATGTAGCCTTGAATCACACATATTTTCACCTCATCGTGGTTCATTGGGAATATCACTCACTGCTATCACCTGGGACCGAGAACATAGATGGAGGGAAGGTCGGATAATGGTGGATAGCGAAGGGGCTAGTGGCGTTGTGTTATATAGGCAGCGGGGATGATGGTTATGGAAGAGCATATGATGGCGCGGGGGAAATAGGTTTGTAATGGTCGGTGAGGAAGGTTGAGCGGTGGTGGCGTGTTATGGGAGGAGGCGACCATCGAGGGAGGCAGATCGGTTGGGAAGGAGGGGGAATGTCACGTGACGTGCACGTATGTGCAGAGAGGAAGGCAGCACGTGTGTGACACGTGCGGGCAGAGAAACAGGTGAGGGGCGGGTCACGTGCTCTGCACGTGACCTGGAGAGGAGTGAAGTGGAGAGGAGAGAGGAAAGAGAAAAAAGAAGAGAGAAAGAATAAAGGGAAAATAAATAAAGGAAAATAATAATAAAAGTAAAAGTTAGTAAAATAATTAAAAATTAAATTAAGATAAAAATTAAAATTAAAATATAATTAATGATTAAATAAAAGTAAAATAAAATATTAAAATTAAGTAAAGATAAAAATAAATACAAAGCAAAGAAGAATAAGAAAGAGATAGGAAATGAAGTTAAATCAAAAAGTGTTCAAAACGAAAGTTGCTCATCTCGTCGAGATCTACAATCATGAAGGACCCAAAATCAAAAGAGATCATTTGTACAAAAAGTGTTTTTGGAGGTACTAATATAATATAATAGTGCATTTATGTGATTTGTAACTTTTTTAATTTGATTTTAATTAGTGTATTAATTTATGAGAAAAGGGAGTATGCACCGGCGGGTGCAGCTAACTAGCTATACCCGACCATTTTTCTTATTATTTTTTTATTTTTTTTGAAAAAAACTTATGGAGATTTACTTAGTTTATTGACAAGAATATGTGTTTCAAATTTCATGCAAAGCAAACACTCCTAGCATGCCCATCTAGATATGGTCAATTTCAATAATTCTGAAACCATTAAAATGTCATAGCCTTGATGGAGATGATAGAAATGTCAAATTTAGTTGAAATTGGTATGATATCATGGTGATATATGGTGATTTAAATCCCCCTAGGTTTCATTTCAAAAACACAAAAAACCAATGAAAAAAATGGCCGGGTGCAGCTAGTTAGCTACACCTGCCGGTGCAGCTTCCCCAACCCCTTAATTTATATACGATATATACATAATTAGTCTAATTTTTATGAATTTTTTTATAGGTTAGAAAAGACAAAATAAAAATAAGAAAGATAAAACATGTACAAAATATACAATGTCAGATTTTTGTCTACTCTTTTGGTTTTATGATTTTTGTGGTTTTTGATTCTTTATTCCGAGTTAGTTAATTAGTCAAAGAACAATTTAGAGAAAGAATTAGGTTAAAATAAATGATTTTCGTACATAAAATAATAGGCTCAATTCAGGTCAAAAACAAGGGTTATTTATTTATAGATATTAAGCTCTAATACTAGTACAATACCAAGCAAATTTTAGTGAGTTAGAAGGTTGAATCCCTGACTGTGTAAGTGCGAATTTCAAGACTTGTCTAGTTTTAGTGGTCCTAAAATTCTAAGCTTAATCCAAGCTCTAGTCTAAAGAAATCCAACTTCTCTAGTTATCAGACTCTCTTTTCATACATACAGCATAAGAGATATGACATTTAGTGTGTATTGCAACTATGAGAGTCGAGTCGAAACGTCATTCAAAGTCTAAGTCTGAGAGACTCTCCTCAAGACCTAATCCTCAACACTAGGGAATAAATCAGTTTTTGCATTCAATCTACCATCTTAGTAGTTTGTCAGACTTGAAAGTGTATATGGTAGGCCAGATGATGGATGACATAGGTTTGCGTAATTTCTTCGCTCCCTCACATTGGAACAATGATCCTTTCGAGTGCTTTATTGCTCAACACATGTATTTTGGTTGTTGACCAGTGCGTCCGTCAAAAGTTGTTGAGTCGTCTGCACTTGTTTTCCTAGGAGTACACGAGGGCGTGTCTTCTTTAAGTATCTAATATACGTACACCCAGACTTGTATCACTTACAATGCAAAGAACTTTTTGAGGTACTAGCCCAACTCAGTTGGCCTAATTAGCTTTGGTCCAATTGGACACTTTGAACATGGGGAGCACTCTCCCTTGATTGAAGCTCCTTGAGATTGACTTATAATTGAGAGCTCTTTTTCATTCAATATATATTATTTTTTTCTTTTGGTAGGCTAGCTCCACTCCTTTTACCAAGAGTTGGAGCACACTAATCAACAAATTATTATGTTTCATCACACCCTGGCACATAGGTCAATATCGAAAGATAGCATGAGAACTTGTTCACACACTGGTTAGGGTTTGGTGACACTCATATTTCATGAAGCCTTCATTGATTTTATCCCATCCTCGAGTATCATAAAATCAGGTCTAGACTCAAATCTCAAGTCACATTCCCTCAAGTGAAATCTCAACTCATCTCATTATTCATGCGGTTGTGCCAGTGATGTCCTGATCATATTCTTGTAGGCAGAGATTAATTGTGTAATATAGCACTCACATATTTCAAACTAGGGAAGTGTGGATTATTAAGTCTCAAACCCTAATGACTAAGGCATATTGACTCTGAATCAAAAGAACCTTATAAACCCGAGTTTCTTTCATTCCTCAAGTCTTGAGTGATAGTGAAAATGTCAGGGATAAAACCTTAAGTTAATTTTTTTTTTGAAAAATTTCGTTTTTTTTTGTTTTTTTGTAAAAGGTTTTTGATTTTTTTATATCCCCTAAATTTTGTAAAAGGTTGAAAACAGGTAATATTTACATAAGAAATTTAGTATAGTATACATAATATACAAAACTTATACACATACCCAATTTATGATGAAAACAATTACAGTAGGAGCTATGGATAAAGTATGTAGAATATATGCACACCATCACCCCTATACTTAGCTTGTGCTATGTATTCATGGCACAAAGTGAAATGAAGACATAGCTTATACCAAGCATAGTTGAGTGAAAAGAATAAGAAGTTGACTCACTCCCCTATACTTAGGCTTTTGAGGGCCTAAGCATAGAAGAAGAGCAAGAAATGGGGTGGTCGAGGGTGAGAATGAAAGAATAGAAGTGATGATACACAACAGTATCGGTCCCCCTATACTTAGGCTTAGGCCAGCCTATGTATGATCGGGTAATGTGGGGGAAAGTATGGATGAAGGATGGATATACAAGTGATTGGTTGAATCTTGTTATTGTTGAATCTTGATGTTGCATCTTAATGGAGAGTGGTATGAGGTTTCTCCATGGTATTTTCTCTGAATGAAGTGGATGACCTCCACTTGGATCAACTACTCTCGAGATTCTACAAAATGCTTCAACAATTGTCCATTAACCAAAAAGGGATGTGTACCACCTATGAGATCTTCTATCTCTACACTTCCCATTGTCGTGCACTTTCTTAATAATGCAGGGACATGTCCTTTTAGATTTGAGCTTCCCATGAAAATCTTCAACTTACCATTAAACAACCATACTTTTTGTCCAGGAACAAAGTTCTTACACCTAATGTGTTGATCATGTCACTTCCTAACCTTGACCTTATAATTCAAAGTGTTATCATGTGCTTAGTTTCTGATCTCCACGAGCTCGTTCAAGTTCAAGTCACAACATAATTTCCCTAAGTGACAGATCCAATTTATTTTCTTGATTGACTATTCTGATTTGTGAATTAACTATGTGGGAAAATGGCATGGCTTGCCATAGATCATTCGAAAATGTGAAGTACCAAGTGGGGTCTTGTAGGATGTCCTATAGTCCTACAGAACTTGGTCCAAGAGCTGGGACTAGTTCTTCCTATCGGGATGAACCAACTTCTGAAGCATTCTCTTCACCTCTCGATTCGAAACCTTTGCCATGTAGTTAGACTGTGGGTGGTAAGGACTGGCTATTCTATGCTCAAATCCATAGTCCTTAGCCTAATGATTTGACACTTCGGTTTACAAAGTGTCTACCCCCATCAGAAATCAAAACATTGGGGACCCCAAACCTTGCAATGATATGGTCTCCAGAAAACTTACTGACAGTTTTGCTATTTGTGGCTCGGGTTGGAATAGCCTCCACCCACCTAGACAAATAGTCAACCACCAACAAGATGTACTCATATCCATTGCTATTAGGAAAGGGACCTATAAAATCTATGCCCCATGCGTTAAAAACATCGCAGAAAATCATTGGCTGCATGGGCATCTCATCTCTGTATCCAACAATCCCTACCATCCTTTGACAGATCGGGCACGACGGTAGAAAATTTAAAGCATCTTTAAATAGGGCCAATTAAATAAATTCACATTGGAGTACCTTAAACGCGATTCAAGGCCTCTAGACACTTGTGATCTTTTAATGAACTCGATGTCTTTTCCTAAGAGCTCGGTTAGTGGGCAGACAATCTTTGAGAAATCCTAAATGAATCTCTGATAGAATCCAACATGCCCTAAGAAAGACCTCACCGACTTCACATTGGTGGTCAGATCAAGTTTCTTGATCACATCCACCTTGCAGGGTCAACCTCCATTCCCTTCTTGGAGATTACGTGCCACAACACAATACCCTCCATCACCATAAAATGGTTTTCTCCAAGGAGATTCCGAGGTTCACCTATTTACACCTCTTAAGGACTCGTTCCAAATGTGCTAAACATGTATCAAAGAAATCACCATGGACCGAGAAGTCATCCATAAAACCTCCAGGAAATCTCCCACCATCTCAGTAAATACAACGATCGTGCACCAGTAAAATTTACCTGGGGCATTGCAGAGCCCGAATGGCATGTGCCTAAATGTGTAAATGTCTAATGGACATGTGAATTTGGTCTTTTACTGGTCCTCAAGAGCGATGGCTACTTGATTGTAGCCTGCGTACCTATCAAAAAAACAAAAGAACACTTTCCCTGCTAGTCTCTCCAAAATTTGATCAATGAAAGGCAAGGGAAAGTGGTCTTTCTTGATCGCGTCATTCAGGAGCCTGTAGTCGACACAGATGTACCACGATGTGGGTACTCATGATGCTTTCTCTACCCCTTCCTCGTTGGTGACCATCTGAATTCCTGACTTCTTCAGGACAACATAGAGTGAGGCCACCCACTTGGAATCAGAAATGGGGTATATAAATCTCGCTTTACACCGCACCATAATCTCTTTCTTTACTATTTCCCACATATTTGGATTAAATCTTCTCTGGAATTCACAGGGAGGTTTTACGTTATTATCTACGTATTTATGGTGTGAGCAGAGAGCGGGGTTAATCCTCACAAGATCCGACACTGTCCAACCAATCACTATACGATTTTGATCTAAGACATCTAAAAGTCTAGACTCATGTTCTAAGATTAGGTCAATGGTAATGAGCAAATGATATCTCTCATTGAGTCCCGCAAAAAAAAGCATATTTCAGTGTAGAAGGAAGCGACTTCAACACAGGTAATACCTTATCATCAATTAAATCTGGTGAATTTGGTTGAGTGTTGTATGGATATGTATCTATTAGTCCTGTACTTGCCACCAAATCTATTGTATCAGTAGTCAGATCACCAAGTATGAGTCGTATTTCGATAAAAGCAGTGTCCGACCCGTCGTACTCACTCTTGGATTTTCCTAAAAGAAATGTGACTGACAAGTCCGGATAGAGCTCTGAGTCTCCAGGAGTGTAGGCGGATGCATGAAAGGTTTTTTTCTTGAATGAGATGGCAGGGGATGCATGAAAAGTGTTTTCTTGAATGAGATGCCAGATGTTCTCTCCAGATGAGAGCAATTCTGTGGTTGGGTTCTGTCTACATGGCCCAACTGTCGTGATTGTGCTACATTCTGCCTCGGACCCTGAAGTTCCTGACTCAGTGCTGGATTCTGTATCAGGTCGTTGAAACCTAGTCTGCTTCATTTCTAGTTCAACATCTCCAAATTGGATTTTTCTCCAGGTATAATCAAATATGGCTCCTGCAGTCCGAAAGGAAGGGCTATCCTAAGATCATCTGAGAATCTTTCCAATTCTTAGGGACATCCATGTTAAGTACTATAAGATCCACTGGATAATGTTGTCCCTCGATAATGATTACAATGTTCCTAACCTCTCCCCCGGGTCTCGTGGTTGATGTATCAGCAAATTGAAGTACGACTCTTGACTTCCTAAGAGGTCCTAGATTAAGATGTTCATAAAGTGTGGTGGGAATGAGATTGATAGGGGAATCGTTGCCTAATAAAGTTCTAGCAAACTTGATCTAGTTGATTTGGATAGTCACGGAATGTGCACCCATGTCCCTCTTCTTCCTTGGAAGCTCATTTCTGATTAACTGAGATGTAGCGATAGAGAGGATATGCTTCTTTGTTTGGCTTGAGTTCCTTCTTATTGCCCTTGTTCGTGTACATCTCACCTTAAGATATTTGCTGAAAGTTGGGTATCTTTCTATCATTTCGTTTAGGGAAAGAGTGACCTTGATGTTTTCCTTACATATGTATGCCATCTCTTCATCATTTTTTTGGTTTTTTCAAAAATTTTCTTCTTTCCAGCCATTAGAGCACAGGGGAAAGGGATTGGGTGATCAGGATCAGGAACTGAAACAACACTTTTAGTGAAAAGGGAAACAGACGTCTTTACATGTCCAGGAAGGACACTAAAATGAGGACTCAGACTTGAATTGGAAAAAGAAAATGATGACTTTGGTTGTCGGGGTCGCTGTTGTTGTTGTGAGTCTTCCTCTTCTTATTCAGACTCGCTTGACTCTATGGTAATGCCATGATGCTCCGATGTGGGGTTGGTGGTCTTTCCTCCTCTTTTTGTTCCCTATATGTATGCATAGGTGTGGACACTAGGGTTATGTTACCGCGTTCCTTAGCTCGATCAGTCATGGTTACGGCCTTCCCGCTCCTAAGAGAAATATGATTAGTGTTATCATGCAAAAAGATATCATATTCAGGTAAATAATATTCTGAGATTGGTACCTGATATTTGTGTCCAAGATTATTAGGGTTGGTTTGGATTTGAGTTGAGATAGTGGTTTGGTGTGCAATGCACTCAACTCTTCACCTGGAGATTCAATTAATATCAACTCTCATGTCGTGAAGCTCATCCAACACTCGTTGGAGTTTGGGAGAGATCGAAGAGGAAGAGCCTTGGCCTTGCCTGGCCTGGGGCTGCTGGTACTACCGGTATTGGCCCTATTGGCCCTGGTGTTGGTATCATTGGTTCTGATAAATCGGATGGTATTGCTGGAACTGACATTGTTATTTTTGTTGCTATTGAGGTTGATAGCTGGGATGAGATTATGGTGGACAAGGGTTCGGAGTAGAGCTGGATTCCGATCGGTTGACTGGATCTCGATTGTACCAGACTCTGTTTATCTCCATGACTCATGGAGGTTCCTTGTATTTGTGCAGGGATTTCTTTGATTTGTTGGGCGATAACTCGATCTCCACTCCCAATGGCTCTGTTTCCCTACCCCTTGCCCTTGAATGTGGTGAATTTTGTGAATGGGGGAAGGGGGTGCAGTCAGGACAGGTATCTGGATCTTAGATACCCTGTCAGCCAGTTCTTCCATCTGCTCTGGTAGTTTGGCTAGTTTTTCAATGTCAATTACTTATGGAGTTCGTCCACCTTCTTATAAATCTGTTCGACTACAGTTAGCTTGACATCTATTATTCCCATATACGCATTAGAGTTTGCTAATTTCTCGAACACCTTGTAAACTGTGTCCTCGTGATGTCTCATGTATCTTCCTTCATATGAGGCACTCACTAACTCTTGCATCTCAGGGTTCAACCCACTAACAAGACTCTAATTAGCATCATCTTGCTTATGCCATGGCCTGAGCATTTCTGAATTAGTCTTGTAAACCTCTCCTAGGTCTCATGGATTGGTTCATTAGGGAGATGAGTAAAGCTTGTGAATTTGATCCTCATGTGGTTAATTCTACTTACCGGGTAGAATTTCTTTAAAAATAGAGTCTTGAAGGTAACTTATGTGGTGACCACGTTCCCTGGATTTTCAGCCAATATACTGCCTTATCAGTCAATGCGAAGGGGACAACTCTAAACCTTATGTAGTCTTGACTAACCCTTGGGTGGGAAATGTTATCATAGATTAGCTCAAAGTCTCGAAGAAAGGCATATGGTTCTTCATGGTTGTTTCCTCCGAACTTAGGTAGCAGCACGAGGAAATGCAATTTGTGCTCGCATGCATCCTTATGGGGTACATGCCTCAACCAATATAGTCTTTATCTAATTCTGGGAGGTATGTTTCTTCCATAGTAGCTTCTCCCCATTGCAGTTCCTCCATCTGAGCTCTGAGTAGTGCATTTTGCTGCTCAACTGCGGTTACCCTAGCTGGAAGCGCTCGCAGCAGGTCATTGTCCTCGTCATCACAAGGGTTCTTCTTTGGAGGCATCTTGAATTCCTTTTCACCTTCAGATGCAGATAGGTTTAGGTTAGATACATGTATAGAAGTTTTAGGACTTTTACCAAAGATAAAAGTTTCTTGGCAGGAGGAGAGTATAAGAGAGGGTTAGTCCAGGATTGACTGAACAATGAAGGAGACTTGGGAAGAGGGTCATCCCAAGACCAGGTGGGTTTGAGAAGAGGGTCATCTCGAAACCGAGGAGATGTTAAATCCAAGGGGTTCCGTGAAGTGTCCACATGGTCTGCACAAAAATCCCCAGAGAAATCCATCTTTGATGTCAATAGAATCAATAAGTGCACGATGGTTGAGTCAAAAAATAGAGAATAAACACATAAATCAAACACAATTCAAACTCGTAGATTCACCACTGGACACTTGTGAAGGCACGCTAGAGTTAAACCTCTTATCTTTTCAATTTTAATTTAGTGATAAAATAATCTTTGAGCATTAAGTGGATCTTAGGTTCAGGAGAGTGTCACAAAGACTGGTCTGAATTTGTACAGCTAGTTGCTCATACTTTCAACCAGTATGGGTGTAAGTACATATCGTAGAACGGCTACCCGCATTATTTTAGGATGGTGCCTTACATGGTGTCCTTTAGCCACCCAATCTGTTAAGGGAGACTGTAGTTCTCTCACTGAGAAGTAGCTAGTTGTTTTTACAATCAGTAGTCAGAATGAAACCTCCAAGTTTTGGCTCTACCCTAAGTGTGTGATTCTTGTCCTTATACAATGAGTGGGTTTTTCTCCACCAGACACAAGGGTTGATTTAATGTCAATTTTACATACAGTCACCTTGATTAGCAGTCCAGTTTTAGATTAGGGTTATCACTTAAATCTTAAATGAGCACAGAAAATATCACGCCTAATGAGAAATCCCAATTCCTTTAAATCCTAAGTTGTAAATTGAGGTAGAGGAACGAGAAAGCCAATGCAAGCGTTTAAATCAATGATGAATGCTAAGAAGAAGACTTACATCGAATCCTCACATTCTTCACGCGGGATCAAGACAAAGAATTAAAATTTACACTAAATGATATGCATAGATGAAAACGTCCTAAGCGGATAGTTCTATTAGTGGGAAGACTTAATTTAAAATTCAGCTAAGTTGAACGATCTACCAGTGCGTATAGTTAGTGAAAGTGTGGCCTAAGAACTACGAGCACAATCAAAAGTAAATAATTAAGCTAGTGTATGTATTCCTAATTTCTACACCACTCAAGTCGAGTCCCAACCACACAACATGGGTTGAAACAGACCCGGCACACCACAAAATGTCTAGTCTAAATTATTACAAAACTTAGGGTTGAGAGATATCCTATAAATGATGCAGAAAATAAAAACTAATCTAACCCTCTCTCACACACACACACACACAAATTAGATTCGCTCTTCACATGCCCTTGAATTTATATCCAAAATCTCTCCAAGTTATCTGTGAAGAGAGAAAATGCGGTTAATATCTGTAGTAAGAGAGAGATGCAAATAAAATGCAAACATTAAAATGCAAAAGAAAATAAAAAATGACATAGAAATTAATTTCACAAAAATCAATTAAAGAATTTATTTAAAACCCTATAAATACACCATTCCCCAACAACGACGCCATTTGATGATCGCTTTTTCTACCTCACTTAAGAATGATATATTGCAATATAGGAAGGAAGAAAATGATCTATCAAAAACCACAATCTTTGAATGTTGTGAAGTATTTTTTAACCGTTAAGTCTACCAAGGTCGAACAAAGAGAACGATGATTTTTAGTTGCACGTTTTAATTTAATTTAAATAATCAATTAACTACGATATTAATTTCTATCTTAGAAAATGAAGCAAAGAAAATGCAATTGAAATAAATCAAAAGAAAATCGAGCACATGATCTGTGATTATAATTAATCCTCAAATAATATAGGTAATCAATCCTCAAAAGATATTCACAGATCAAAAGAATGTTTGTTCAAGAAATATAATCAGTTTAAATTGCAAACTGCAGGCTAAATGATAAATAATTTAAATCGAACAAGCTCAGAGATCAATAAAATATTTTTAAGATAATCTAACCTGATTCCCCTGAACTTTGTTTCTCAAATAAATAATCTTTACAGACAATAATTATGAGTAAATAAATATTTCATCCTTCTTCTTGAAATTCCTACAAATTAAAGCAAGATCCTCAACATGGAATTTCACAAGTATGTCAAGTTGGGATTGCAAATATTCTCTAATGATTGCCTAATTTGAGTAAACCCCAAAGGGATATAATCCTTATTGATTAAACAAAAAAGTCAAGGGGGATTAAATCAATTAAACCCTCCTTGATTAAATCCCTATAGAAGAGAGACAATTGGTCTTCAAACTGTCACAAAATAAGCCTGCACAAATCAAATCAGTCCTTGAGTAATAATCATCAGTAAAAATCTTATGATCTACTCACAAGTTATAGAATAGATAAATCATTATACAAGCTTCAAAATGACATAATATGAGCTAAAAACGGAGTTCAAATGAGCAAGATATGTCAATGAAATTCAGGGACCAAAATGTAAGAAAAATAGAAGTTTTTATATCAAAAGAGTCCTTGAAGGGACTTATCTACAATAATAAAAAACTATCTGGGCTCTGATGTAAAATTTTCAAGACATCACATGCAGGGCATGTAATTCTGCTGGCGGGGGCCTTTTTGCAATTTCAGGAACTTGTGGGTACTCAAGTGTGAATTTCACATGACGTGCGTGCGTATCACGTAACGTAGGCGGGGGGCAGCCTCGGGCACCTTTGTATGCTTCATAGGGTCGTACCTCAAGTCTTGGATGGGAGCTTCGGGGGGAGAAACATGATAGCTCATGGACCGTTGGATCAAGGCTCCACCCTTGATCCAACGGTGACTGGATGTTGAAGCGGAGGTGGCGGAGCTTCAGCGGACGGCAAGGGTGGCACGTGAGGGTGGAGGAGCTCGGCCTACGTTGAGCGAAGGCATGTGCGGTGGTCGAGGGTGTCGAGTTGGAGATGTGGGAGCTTGGCTTTGTGGCGGCTGAGAGGTGGCGGCGATGTAAACGAAGATGGAGGCGAGACGTCATAGAGGGTGCGATCGGCGAGTTTACCTGTGTGGTTAGAGAAAAAACAAGGAAGGAAGGAGGGGCCGAGGTTTCATGCGGATGCAGTGAGCAGATCTAAACTCTGGCCTTAGTGAGGCCGAAGGTGAAGTGGATCTAGAGGATAGAGGAGAATGTGACGAGGAAGATTGTGGAGACCTGGGAATTAACAAAAATCGGAGGTGGTCGACGGGGTCGATGGTTGCCTAAAGAAGGAGCTAGAAGCTCATGTCCTTGCTCGAGTGTCCTGATGATAGGGCACATGAGCTCTGCAGCTGAGAGGAGCTGCTTCATGGCCGGGAAGTAGCCGCGGATCGGTCTCATTTTCACCTCGTCGTGGCTCGTCGAGGATATCGCCCACTGCTGTCACTTGGTGCCAAGAATAGAGCTGGAGGAAAGGATAGATAATGGTGGATAGCGAAGAAGGTTGGCGACATCGTGTTATATAGATGGCGAGAGCGATGGTTATGGAAGAGGATACGACGTGCGAGGGCACTGGTTTTGTAATAGCCAATGAGGAAGGTTGAGCGGTGGTAGGGTGTTACGGGAGGAGGTGGCCGTCGAGGGAGGCATATCGACTGGGAAGGAGGGGGAATATCATGTACTGCGTACGTGCGTGCGGAGAGGAAGGTGGCACGTGTGTGGCACATATAGGTGAGGGGCGGGTCACGTGCTCTGCACATGACTTGGAGAGGAGTGACTAGTGAACCACGAAAATGCCTCTTTAATAAGCTATAATTGTAGTATAGGAGATATATTTGGATTCGTTAAAAATCACAATCTTTGAATGTTGTGGAATATTTTTTACTAGGCAAGATATCATGGTCGAACACAAGGAACGGATGATTTCTAGTTGCGTGATTTTTAAATTAATTTAAATAATTAATTAATCGCAATGTTAATTTCTGTGTCGGGAAAATACAATGAAAATGAAGTGCATTGCGATTATGAAGATGCAATGCGAATAAAATTAAACAAAGAGAATAAAGCACCGGGTCTGTGATTTTATACAATTTAAATCCTCAATTAAGATAGTTAGCTAATCCTCAATTGACATCACATATCGAAAGAGATTAAAGTCCAGAAATACGTATCCATTAATATCTTAGATGCATCTCGAAAAGATCAATGTATCGAAGATTTATCCTGCAAGAATTTCTCAACACATTCTGGCCCCTTATTTCCCTATAATTTAAGCCTCAAATAAATTGAATCATAATCATATAAAATGTCAAGGAATGTTTCTCCTTGATTATACCCCAGCAATTTATTGAATTCCTCAAAGAATTATTGACAATAATTACGAGAGGACTAATCACTTTAAAACCTCTTCAAATAAAGTATCAAGGAAATACACTCATTCCTCTTAGATCTTGCTCCATACAGTAATTAATTCTTTGATTAACAAGGTCAATTATCAACGGAGAATTAATCAAATTTACCCCTCAATAGAATCCTTATAAAATAAATTAGTGAGTATCTCAATATAAATTAGCACAAATCTGTCGATGAATTAGCTTGTATAAGTCGATGTGGATCCTCAAATATTATTTTCTATAAATGGCTCCAGATATGTTCATAAGACATATGGAATAATAGAACACATGAATAGCTTCAGAATGACGTGTTATATGTTAAGATTGGAGTTCAGTTGCAAAAGATATGGCAAAATGAAATTGTTGGACTAATATGCAATAAAATGAAGAGTTTTATAAGAAAATAGTCCTTATGAGGACATATATGCAAATGTGAAAACCCATAGGGGTGCCTCTACAATCCTCCAAAGTAGAGGGTATTTCAGTTATTCCTTGAATTCTGGAGGGTGTGCTTGTAAAATACCTAGAGCATGTGAATAATTCACGTGACTGGGATGTCGGTGAATAACATGAAGCACAGGGGTGTTTCTGCTAATTTCCAACCTACGTGCGTGTGGTACATGAGATGCTCCAGGTTCAGGTGATGGTTCAACCTGGTACTCTATGTGGCAGCTTTAGGTGCCTCATGATGTCCGAGAGTCCAAGCTTGGAGATTGATCTAATCCGCTCGTCCCTTCTGATATGATGACTTAGATTTGGGGCTCTAATCAACGGTAACGATTGCTCGTCTTGATCTGAGGGAAGCTGTGCTTTGATCCTCCTCTACGGGAGGTGGCGCAAGGGGCTGGGCTCCGATGAGCTCCCCCGAGTGCCTCCCTAGTGCTGCTGGCTGGTGAGGAGACTGGGAGGCTCAAGGAGGCATGCACGAAGTTGGAGGCAATGTCTGGAAGCGATTGTCTAGCTCGAAGCGGCTTGGCGATGGAGGTTTGTCGGAGGAGGAGGAAATGGATGGAGCAGCTCGGCATTGTAGGGATCTACATGGATTAGAACTATTGGGGGAAATGAAGGGTGTGGTAGAGGTCATGTTTGCAAGACCATGAGGCTGAGCGAAGTGGGGGAGGTTGTGGAGAGGGGAAGGGTGGCCGTGAATCGATCCGCGAGGATGTGTAAAGGGATGCGAAGGTGATGGGACCCTCAGTGATGTCATAAGTGTTCATGGGTATGTGTTGTAATTCAATGAAATCGAAAAGGAGTAGAGATGGTAGAGCTACCTAGAGGCGGAGGTTGACTGGGGCGGAAGGTAGTCGGAGCGGAGCTGAAGATGGAGAAGGGAGGAGAGGTTCGCTTAGGACGGAGCTTAGGCTCCTGGGGTCCTTGCTCTAGGTCTACGATGAATGAGAGATCGACCTCCAGCAGCTTGGAATGGCAGCTACACGACGAAGGAGGAGGTTGTGGATTGCACTGTGACTTCTCATTGTCGTCACCCAATGAAGATACCCTCTACTACTGTCACCAGAGAGGAGACGAGGTTGGGGGAGAAGGTCACAATAGTGGTGGATGCAGAAGAAGGAGGGAAGAGCAGTTGTATTTAAAGGCGATAGAGAGTGGTTACGGGTGTGGTTTGTAACATTGGTAATGAAGACCTCGAATGAAAGCCGGAGGTGTTTGATGGGTGCACGAAGATGAGGGTCGTATGGGCTTTATGGGGGATGACTTATAATGTGAGGAGGTGTGCGGATGCAGTCTCTAGATTAGGAAGGGTGCGACAGGATTGCAAGGTGTAACGTCTGGGACAGGGATGTTGTAGGATGAGGAAGATGACGAGGACCGTTGGATCATGTGATCCAACGGTCCAGATGGGGGCGCAAATGAGCGGCGTAGATTATATCAGAGATTTGACCAAGCGGTGGGGGTCTAGGAGGCTGACAACCGTTGGATCAAATCTAATCCAATGGTTAAGAGCAAGCACGTGAAAGTACAGAGATGGTTGACCAGTCAACGAGTGGGTATTGACGAGGCGTGTAGAGGGCAAATGAGGAGAGGCCATGTGGCGGTGTTTGACCAAAGAGTTGACCAAGGTTAAAAATGAGAAAAAGGAAATGTCATATCAAGAAGTGGTCAACATGAAAGTTGTTCGTCTCGATGAGATCTACAATTTTTTAGAAGGACCCAAAATCAAAAGCGGTCAACTGTATAAAAAGATATTTTTGGGAGTATTTTTAATAGGTAAAAATATCGCGTTTTAAAGGTTTTGATATTTCTTGTATTTTTAATTTCTTTTACAGCTTAAAATAAATATCTACAATATTTTTTGGATTTTTAATGAATAAGAAAATAAGGGAAATTGTTACTATTTAAATACATAAATTAAGGTTAGTATTTATGGTTAAAATACACAGAGAATTAGTGTCAAATATATACAACACAATAATAGTAAATTGATTATGGTTTTTATTGATTTGTTTATGTTTGATGAATAATAAATGGATTTTAATATGATGTATCTGAGATTCATAATCCCCCTGTACTTAAACTATGCTCTCCCTCGAGCATCTAAAGAATGATTGAGTCGGATTAATCCATGATAATGCAGGTGAAAATTCAAGGCTTGATTCATCAAGAACTCTTGGTTCTTAGTGATCCTAAAATACTAAGTTGAACCAAGCTCTACTCAAAAGGAATCCAACTCCTCTATATATCAGACTCTCTATTTGTACATATAACATAAGGATATGACATTTAAAGTGTACTGCATTTCATGAAAGTAGAGTCAAAATGTCACCCAAAGTCCTGATCCAAGAGACTCTCCTCAAGACCTAAGCCTCAACACTAGGGAATAAATCAGTTCTTGCATTCAATCTACCATTTCAGTAGTTTGCCAGACTTGAAAGTGGGTATTGCAATCTGGATGATGGAGGTCTTAGGATTATGTATTTTCTTCTCTTCCTCTCATTGGAATAATGGTCCACTCGAGTACCTTATTACTCAACACAAGTATTTTTAGATGTTCACCAATGCGTCTGTCAAAAGTTGTTGAGTCGTTTGTACTTTTTTTCTTGGGAGTACATCGGGGTGTCTTCTTTAAGTATCTAATATACTTACACCCAGACTTGTATCATTTATGATGTAGATGTTGGACATGCGAGCCCACGGCGAGCCATTATGCAATAAATGTTATTGCAGATATCATTCCTTGATCTGAAATGAAGAATAACTAATTAGCATAATAGGTCCCCTAGTACAATTAGGGTTATGTACCGTGGCCATCTTAGTGATCATACAGCTGTTGATTCAATTATTGAATCATAGAGGCTAGTGCTTGGATGAATATCTAAAGAGTTAGATTGAGGACTCATCAAGTACCGTCAAATGATTATTAAAGAGATGATCTCCAGCCTGAGAAGGTGATGGCAATCCTTTTTCTGAAGGCCGATATCTAACCGACCTCTTGATGCAGGTCCTCTGTATAGGAATAGAGTTTCGGAGGTGTTAAATAAGTTAGGTTAAAGAAATGACTTAACGAGATCGAGATAACAAAAGTCCAATATCGTATACTATCACGATATAGGCACGCATCCTCTGACTGAAGATATATGTATTACTATATATCTGAATATGTACATTTGGCAGACCAATAGGTTGATGACCTAACCAATGTCTATACACCGATGCACTGGTATGCATGCAAGGGCATATGAGTAATACGATCTCTCAAAGGGATCATACAGGTTCATTACTGAATCGAAATACATGAGCTCACTCATGAGATATTGGGAAGAATCAAATTCCATGAACGGTCATCTCGCTTTGGAAGCTTGACTGAATTTGTAAAGTTTGATATATGCTTTTGGAAAGTATATGATTGATGAATCCGCGATTCATCATCTCAATATCTTGATCTTAGCAAAATCTTCAAGTAAAATCTGAAATAAATGTCCCTAAAATCAATAAATTAACAAAATGACTCTTGTAAATAAAACACACTAATTATTGTATATTAGATTGTACAAAATAAAATAACAATAAAAAGCCGCAAAATTAAAGGAGTTTTCACCTGTAAATAGCCCAAAACTTCATGTATTTTTAATAATTTCATTTTAACTCCTTTTTGGCTAATTCTTTCTCTAACTTGTTCATAAAAATGTATATAAAAATATAAAAATACAAAACAAATTTCAGCTCAAATAAATGCTCCTAATCCCAAAGAGAAAAGGCCGTAAAGTCTAAGTTCTCGGCCAAATTCCCGCTCCGTATGAACTCCAAATTCACCAAACTCACTTTTAAAGTTCAAGTTAGAAAATTATCTATCTAACGGAAGTGGTTTCATTAAAATCAGAGCTCATTTGCAAAAGTTGGGTTTTGGGACCTAGATGTACATTGTATATTATGTATATATTCATTCTTTCCTCATTTTTATTTTATCTTTTCTAATTACTAAAAATAAAAAAAATCATGGTTGTGTTGTATTTTGATTGTAGTATTCTATTTATTTTCTTGTTGTAAATATCTCCTATTAAAAAGACAACAGATATATAAATTAGAAAAGCAAACAAAAAATGTACATATTGTTTGTCTTCTTTTGTAAATTCTCCACTTTTTCTCTTTTTATTTTTATTCTCCCTTTTTAGTAGCCTACTTTTATTGTATTTATTTAAATTAACATTCTCTACAATAACTTCTCTTCTACCACCAACTTCCATTCAACTCCAACATTTTTAATAACTCCCATTCCACTCCATATTCTTCCACCAACCTCCCATTCAACTCCACCAATAATACAACTTCCCATTCAACACCACCATCATTCTAACCTCCCTTTCTCTTCTCTTTATATTCATTTGTACATCCTCATTTTTCTCCATCTGCCATTCTTATAGAAAAAGGAGAGAGCTTGGAACGTGGTGTCGGTGACAGCGGTTTATCATCTTCCTTAAGTGATGACCTCCTTCAGGCGAGATCCGCGGCGACCACCATTGCCGCGTCACGAGTCCTCATCGAGCTCGCATAGCCTCTTCGATTTTATTTCGCCAATCGGATTGAGGCGACGACAGGAGTCCAGCATAGCTGCTTCGCCAATCCGGCAAAGAATCAGGTAAGTATTCCTCATCATTCTCTTGTTATATTATTTTATCTAATATTTTATTTCTTTGTTGTTTCATTACACCATTTTTTTCTCGCCACCATATCATCCCTTCCATCATATCACCCCCACACCACCATCTCCCTTATTTTTATTTCATCACTCCCACTTCTCCATTTTCATTCCCTGTTTGAAAATAGTAAAAATTAAAAAAAATTAAAAAATTAAACATCAACAAAAAAAATTAAATTAAAAAAATAAAAAATAAGCAGGAGGAGCAGCTCGGCCGCCCCCTGCTGCCACCGGCCACCGTGCCTCGACCCCTCCGCCCCAGCCGGCCGCAGCCCCCCCCCCCCCATTGCTCCCCCACGTGGCCGCGACCCACGCCACGTCACCGCCAACGCGGGGACGCTCCGCCCAGCCACCCCTGCTCCGCAGCCACCGTTCCGCTCGCCGCTCGCACACCGCCTTCTCCCCTGTGGTGGAGCCGCCCTAGCAGTTCGGAGCCGCCGCCCCTCCTCGCCGTCGCCGTGCGCGGGCCATTTGCGCGCGACCGCGCCCTGTGCCGCTGACGACCCCACGCCGCCCCACACTCTCTCGCCGGTCCATCTACACAGGGAAGAAGAAGATATGTTTCTTTTGTGTATTTTTCTATTTCATGAAAATTTCACTATATGCTTTTGAAGTTTTTATAATTACAAAACAATCCTTGTAGATATTTGTGTTGTTTTATTTGTTTTCTGTATTTGCAATCATACACCTATGTTTATGTCTTAATTTGGACATCTGTTTAGCATCATTTTTTTTATTGAAAAATGTCATTGTGTTGAGCAACTAATTATCTACAATCTGAATATTTATTTTTATTTTTGTAAGATATTATGAATTAACTAAAATTGGTTAAATAAAAATCTGCATATTTTACCCATATTGAGCTCTTAAATTCATATCTCACTCACTGTTACTCCAGAAATTCACAAAAATTTGAGATGATGTCTTGAAGTGTGCTTTAATTACTGTCCAAATTTCATCCAAAATAGAGTTGTCATGTACCTGGAATAAATTATAGAGTGATTTGGATATTTGATTTTTTATTAAATCCACATACATCCTTTTCACAAAATTTCAAGTCTCTTGGCTTCCATATGAAAATACCTTTCTCAGATAATTTGCACTCTGGATAAATTTCTATTGTGGATTTATTTGGATTTAATTACCCACGGTCACTCTGTTTTTACTAAAAAATATATAAAAAATTCATATTTTATCAGAAAATCCCAAAAACATTACTGTAGTATCATTTCATCATGTTTAACTTCCAGTGATTTTTTTCGTAATTTTTGAATTTTTTATTTGTGATGCATAAAAACCCATAAAAATGTGCATTTTTAATTGTTGCATTTTAACCCCTAAAATTCCAAAAAAAGGTGTTTGCGTGCATCACTGGATTAAGATCTTAGGAAAAATATAATTTGGCTGAATTGAACTGATTTTACATTAAAATTAAGTTGGCCTTATTGTGGGTTTTCTTAGTTTCGTAATTCACTTGCATTTTGTTGTTTCATTTATTTTTGCATTAAAAAATACAAAAAAATTCATTTGGAAGTCTAGATCTTAATTTTCAAATTAACCCCAAAGTTGTTCCTTTGCCTCCATGTGTTCGACTCCGGACTTGTCCGGGATATAAATTAAGTTGAGACACTCTTCACGGAGATCTTCTCTCGGTTCTGATTGATTCACTAAGTACACATACTTTAAGGTACCCAAATTGGACATCGTATTTTCCGACTGGTCAATGATCAACACCTAGGTATGATATATGCTTTTGGAAAGTATATGATCAACACCTAGGTATGATATATGCTTTTGGAAAGTATATGATCAATATCGACTCCCAATGTTCGAATGAGAAACTTAATGATAAAACTCTGAAGTAGACAATGTAAAATTGATCTCATACTTCGGGTTTATTCTGGGTCTTCCAATATGCATGATGTACATGTATTAGGAATATGTGAGTGTGATGTGATAATAAATGATTGTATAACCATGACGCTTCCATTCCGAGGGAGTGATGAAACAGGTCTGGATTTTAGTGACTCCTCTCATAGAGAAGTAATCTGATCTTAGTCCAAATGTTGGACATTGATCTGAATGCGATTCAGATGTAATGAGAAGATTAGATTTGCGATCTTGATTTAATCAAGCATCTATGAGAGTCCCACAAGATCTGAATTTGAGTTGTGATCTCAATATCCAAGTCATTATACATGGAACAATACAATCGTCGTGTCCTTACCTCCAAGTATCCGCGGAGAAAGCGCATTATCCTTGAAAGATTAATGGATAATTTCATTTTTGATATATGTATCTGAGCATTGAAAAGATTGATAATTAAATGTGATTTAATTATCATGAATAATATGAATTTGATTTATATTATAAGGAGAGTTATCTGAGATAATTAAATATGATTTAATTATCAAAGATGTGAATAATGTGAATGTGATTCATATAATTTGGGCACATGAGAATAGATATACAAGATGATTAAATGTGATTTATCATGGATATAAATAATGTGGATAGCACTATCCATATTTATCATAAATATATTGTAAATGTGATTTATAATACATCAAAGAGTGGTCGTCCCCCCCCCCTTTTAGGGGATGAGGTCTATCTCCTCATTATTTCCAAGGTTAATTAATTAATTTGATTTGAAATTAATATATTGATTTATCTATATATATATATTAATTTAAATTAAATTAATTATTGTTGTATTTTTACAACAACATAATGGCCATTGAAAGAAACACAAATCAATCTCATCCATTGATTTTGTGTTGTCCATGGATTATGATCCATGGACTCCCAAACCCTATGCAAGAAGAGGCACCCCTTGCTCTTCAGTCTACAACAACGAACATATGCTCTTTCCCTTTCTCTCTCTCTACACGTTATGTCTCTCATTGTGGTTTTCCACCATGGAGCCCTATATAGAGTCGCCATCACCACAACATCGTCGTTATGCTACCACAGTATTTGCTCGTGGATCTCTTTCTCCTTCGATGTGCCTCGCTCGTGAAGAATACATGAGATCTCGTGTGACAAGATCAGGAGATTTGCCGCTTGGATCATCAACATGGATTGCGAGGAGCACACATCTCATCATCGCGCTTGCAAGTGTCTCGTCCATCGGATTGGACTTGAGACAAGAGGTCTCTTCATTTAGAGACTCGATCACAACCACGCTTAAAGAGGTAAACTTAATACATAATTTTGGTTTAGACGGAATGATCCGAGAAGTCTTCTTGGATCATGCGGTTTCATCTTTGAAATTTTTTTAATTCCGCTGCCTCGAGCAACTAGGGTGACTAGTCGCTCCCGATCGCATATGATGTGATCCTCATGCTTTCGTGATCAACTTAAGGATCTTCCCATATCTTTCAAGTAGTATCAGAGCCAGGTTGGAGGTTTTGGATATGATCCATAAACTTAGGAAGACTTGTGCTCATAAGGGTTTGTGAAAATTTTATCGCATTTCATTCTCGTAGCCATTTTTTTTGATTAATTTTGGCTCTGTTTAAAGTGTTTAAACACGAAACTATCACTTGGATAATTTCCTCATTCATTAAGAGAACTGTGGGATTTGAGTTTGTGTGATTTGGAATCCGATAACTCATGATATGATCATTTTAATGAACATATATCCAATGTTTCGGGGATGACAAATCATGATAATTAAAGAGTTAGTTACTTTTTGGAAACACCTAGAAATGCATGCTAATCACTTGGGTTCTGTTATAAATCAAATTAGCAAACTTTGGAAACTTACTTTGCTTAATTTGGATTTAGATTGATTGAGATATGCTAATTTTAGCAAGTATGGGTCACTGTTGGAAATTACTACTTGATCATGAACCTTGTGATTATCATTCAATTAAATTAATGGAAATTAATGATAAATTTCCTGATATAATTATTGATAAATACTTTTTTAAAATATTTAAATATGATGATTATTTCCTTGAATGACATTTACCATAACTAACTTGATTAGATATGATCTAGATCACAATTGATTACATGAACCTTCCAACAAACATTGATGCTTGAATAGGATTGAGGATTTGTTTATCAAATCTCCTTATAATGTTAATAAAAAAAGTTTTGATTATTATTAAATGGTATAACTTCAGTTGAAATACCGATTATCATCTCAAGTATAAAATGATCAATTTGGCATTATCCTTTCCCAAGGTAGATATGGTGTCTAGTCGGGGAGCGTTGGCGTAGCAGGTTGCTCCGTAAGCGGTCTTTCCTACTCCCATTGGTACTGGCCATGACAACGGGTAGGGAAGGGATAGTGTTTGAGCGATCATGATGTATTTTTCTGATTATTAAAATTTATATAATACATATTTTGAGATAATACCATCATTTCAAGTAACAACCAAGTTTATTGATTGATTGAATTGGATTGATAATTGATGATGTGATTAAATGAATTATATCCAAAATTAAAACACTCTATTGTGAATAGATGTGCATTTCCCTTGTAAGAATTAATTATATGAATGTGATTCATGATAATTAATTAAAATTTGAACATGATATGGAGGATCACATAAGCGACATCCATGGTATCTCGTCAAGGCAAAGGGTTCCGTCGCCATAGATTGTATGTAGGAGATGCTTGTCCGAAGTGACAGCTCCTGCATACAAGTACATTTGGATAGGGATTTTTGCTTCTCGAAAGAGTAATGACGTATGCGTAGTGACCCCGATATGGAGTCCTCATATTATTGGAGCCACATTGGATTGTGCATATCGAGTTGTATTCCTGTTGATGGTTGGTTTAATTAATAACAGGTCAACATCACCTTAGGAGTGGAGGGCCCGGGTGTTAAAGATTGAATTGGGAATGCAAGTTGGACTTGCAAGACGGAATTTGTTCCCACTTCTTTTTATCCGAGTTGCAAGTTCTCATATTATTGGGATGTAACAAAGATAAGAAAGGAGATCCCAGATCTTGCTTGAGATATAATGGTAAGTATATCTCTTACATTGGGAGTGGCTAAGGGAATAAACTTTCACTGTTGACAAGGCAAGGAAACTTTGATATAAATTCCTAAATCAAAGCAATACATATATTTATTTATTTATAAAAATTTCTTATTTCAGATAATCCTTCATTAAACCCACTCAATACTATACTCGATAATAAACAGTAAAATATCATGGATTGGATCCATGATCAAGATATTGTACTTGCAGTTGAACACATATTTAATGGGGTTGCAATGTGCAAGTTTCCTCATAATAATGAGGAATGATAATTAAATAGACAATAGGACAAGAACCTACGGTTTGTGTGTCTTTATAGTGTTGATATCTCATCAAATGTACGTTAGAAGTGACATGTTGATGATGATCATAATTGTCAAATAATCCTTATAAAATCTAAGAAGATGTTTTGGCATTCATATGTGCACTCAACATTTAATCATGAATGGCATGGTTCACTGCATTATGTAGAATGGCGGCTCTATGAGAGATGATGTATTCAAAATATTTGAGTACCTACCTGAACTTATGTCTTTAAGAGTTAAGATGTATGTAGATATGATGAGTGTCATCATTCTACTATCTATACTCTAGTCATTCATGAAACATCATAATTCATATTGTATGAATTAAATGAAGCTTGTATAAATGTTGAAATACTCTTATATTGAAATCTTTTGAATTCAACATAAGAGTTCCTTTGTCTTAAGCAATGGTTGTTTATAGATGAAGGGAGCGCATTGGAAGCATGGGTTGGACCCAAGCAAGAAGGAAAGTTAAAGAGTTGACTGTACTTCTGTAAATTCTATATGACATCCAAAGAGTTGGATGAATACCAATATTGCAATAAGCCGATGTATTGATAGTATGACTATCTAGTCTATCTAGGATCCTTAGAGATGGACTCGGATAGTGCATCGGAATAATCTACATTTAATCATTGAAATTGACTTTCTTATTTGATAAGATCAAAATCTGATAATTGTATCTCATTCTTCTATTTGCACTTGCAATTGCTTGCATATGTTTTAGAAGACTGGAAAATTTGATCTTAAGGTTTAAAGTCATTCACATGGATGTTGATGCAATTGTTGCAACAACCTCTATTGGATAAATATACTTCATAGTTTCAGTGGGAGAGCCCTTAGTCTTATAGAATGTCTCTATGAACTAGATATTAGAATACACTCATTGTTTATTTCTAAATATTGGAAATAAACATGAATTCTGGAATAGACCTATCATAAAGAGTTATGATGGATATATTTCAAATAGTAATCTAACATCTGGACGACTCTAAAAAATTAGAAAATTAATCAATGGTTCACTAACATTTCTAATACTAAAAATTAAACCTTTTAAGATCAATAGGGGGATGAAGATCATTTAATAATGACCTAACATCAAGCCTTGGACATATGTCTGTTGATGAGATCAATAGACTAGTAAGAGATGAAACTTTAGAATATCTGAAATTTCAAATCTTACATACTTGTGAATATTGTATTCAAAAGTAAAAATATCCAATACACCCTTCATTGGGAATGGTGTTATATGTCAAGGTATTCAAGATCCCATACATATTGATGTATGTCGATCATGTATATCATAATGAACATTAATGATAGGTGATATCATTCGATGATTATTTGTGATATGAGATTTCTTCTCTTCACCTTAAAAAGCTTTGTAATGTTCAAAGATTTCACAATTTTGGTTTAGAACCAAAGTTTGAAGGAAGATGAAAGAATTTTATCTAATCAAGTTAGCAAGTACCTATTATATTAATTCAATGAATACCTTATGGAGAAAGGAATGTTATTCCTAACTCACTCATCCTGATACACCTAAAATCAGTAGAGTTATAGGAAGATACAATTGGATCATGTGTGACATGATTTGATCAATGATGAATATTAGCATAATTGCATCTTAGTTTCCAAGGTATGTATGTAGTAGAGACTACAATATATATCCTTAATAAGGTTTCCTGCAAGTAAGCTGGAATCTAGCACCAGAGAGTACAACTTCATTCGGAAAATAAAGGATGGTATTGGATACCTACTTTATGACCTTGAGATTCTTAGATTTCATATCTAAGGATATGATTCTTAGAAGATGACTCTCTTGAGAATCAAGATGAAAATGAAGTAAAGGAACTCATTGAGTCTTGAGAAGATAATGAGGCTCCTGAAATTGGAAACTAAAAGGACAATTAAAGATGAAACACTAATACCTCTTCGAATGAGTTTGAGGATGGATTCCATATGTTAGTAAAGTATGACAATGATCTTACTTCATGTGATGAAGATTATGAGGATCATGACAAGGAAAGATGGATGTTAGTAATAAAGTCTAAAGTAGACTTCATATGCAAGTGTTGTATATGGACCCTCGAGGATCCATCTATATGGGTAAGACCTATTAAGGTGTAAATGAATCTTCAAGAGAAAGAGGAAACATGATGAGAAGGTAGAGACCTTCAAAGTATGGCTCATATCCATTAGATACACACCTAAGAGAAGACATCGCTTGCGATGAGACTTGCTCTCAAATAGCCTTGCTTAAACCCATCAGAATATTGCTAACTATAGCTACACAACTTGACTTTTACATCTTCAAGATGTTAGTCAAGATTGCATTCCTCTATGAATACCTCTCCGAGGTTATTCATATGAAGTAGCCCCAGGGCTTCATAGTTGAGGAAAATAAGGTGTGCAAGCTGAATAACTCCATCTATGGACTAAAATAAGCTTCTTGTGGTTGGAACATTGGATTTGATGAAATCATAAATGTTATGATTTCAGATAGAATCTTGATGAACCGTGTGAAGCTTAGTGGGAGTGCCATTGTGTTCATCGTGATAAATGTAGATGATATCCTAATCATTTGGAATGATATAATGATAATAATAAGTGTTTTATAGACTGGCTATTCCATACCTTGAGATATGATCTCAAGTATACCTGTTACATCTTAGTTCTGAAAGTGTACAAAAGCAAAGAGAAGCGGGTATTGAAATCGTCAAAATAGTGGTACACCTTGCACATTTCCATTTCCTGGAAAATTCCAAGAAAGGCTTCTTTTTCTTAAGACATGGTATTGACCTATCTAAAGGAATAGCACCTCAAAGAGTTGAGGATGTGAATACAAAGCTATATGCCTTAGTGCATCAGCTTTGGGAAGCTTAGTGTATGCTATATATGTACAAAAGACAGATGTCTTCCATGCAGTGGGAGTAGTAAATTGTTGCTAATCCTACTAAGGAGATAAAACACTTGATTGCAGTAATAACAATATCTTCAAAGATGACAAGATTTTTTGAGATAGTGATCTCAAAGTCTTATATTCAAGAGCTTAAGACTTTATAGATAGTGGTCTAAATGGTCTTAACTATAGATACCTTAGGAGATAGAGATCTCCAAGAATAAGGGTATTCTGGTAAGGATAGTGGAAATATTGGTTATAATAATTATCGAGCTGTAGTGTCAAGGACACTATAACTGACAACATTGAGTATTGGTTGCATAAGATGCAACATTCACATTGGATGCGAGCACTGTTACTAGGAGATATACAAGTGTCGTAAAAGGACTTGGAGTAGTCTCTTGGGAACAGAGTGACTAATCAGCGTACCTAGCTATTTTTCTAAACAGTCTATGATTGCCACATGAGTGTGGGTTTAAATATTAGCCCATTAATGGCTCTTTGGGATAGTGGGAGATTATCGGACATGCGAGTCCAGGACGAGCCATTATGCAATAAATGTTATAGCAAATATCATTCCCTAATCGGAAATGAAGAATAACTAATTTGCATAATAGGTCCCTTAGTACAATTAGGGTTATGTACCTGACCATATTAATGATCATACAGATGTTGATTCAATTATTCAATCATAGAGGCTAGTGCTTGGATGAATATCTAAAGAGTTAGATTCATGACTCATCAAGTATCGTCAAATGATTATTAAAGAGATGATCTCTAGCCTGAGAAGGAGATGGCAATCCTTTCTCTGAATGTTGATATCTAATCGACCTCTTGATGCAGGTCCTCTGCATAGGAATAGAGATTCGGAGGTGTTAGATAAGTTAGGTCAAAGAGTTGACTTAATGAGATCGAGATAACCAAAGTTCTGTATCGTATAATGTCACGATATAGGCAAGCATCCTCTGACCGGAGACAGATGTATTACTATATGTCCGAGTATGTACATTTGGCAGACCAATATGTTGATAACCTAACCAAGGTCTATACACCGACGTGCCGGTGTGCATGCAAGGGCATATGAGTAATATGATCTCTCAAAGGGATAATACATGTTCCTTACTGAACTGAAAGACATGACCTCACTCATGAGATATTAGGAAGAATCAAATTCCGTGCACTATTGTCTCACTTTGAAAGCTTGACTGAATTTGTAAGGTTTGATATATGCTTTTGGAAAGTATATGATCAACACCTAGGTAAGATATATGCTTTTGGAAAGTATATGACCTGAGGGAGATGTGATCATAAATGATTGTATAACCATGATGCTTCCATTTCGAGGGAGTGATGAAACATATCTGGATTTTAGTGACTCCTCTCATAGAGAAGTAATTTGATCTTAGTCCAAGCGTTGGACATTGATCTGAATGTGATTCAGATGTAATGAGAAGATTATATTTGCGGTCTTGATTTACTCAAGCATCTATGAGAGGTCCGTAAGATCTAGATTTGAGATGTGATCTCAATATCCAAGTCACTATACGTGGAACATTGCAATCGCCCTGTCCTTGTCACCAAGTCTCTGTGGAGAAAGCACATTATCCTTGAAAGAGTTCATGGATAATTTCATTGTTGATATATGTATCTGAGCATTGAGAAGATTGATAATTAAATGTGATTTAATTATCATGAATAATATGAATTTGATTCATATTATAAGGAGAGTTATCTGATATAACTAAATGTGATTTAATTGTCAAAGATATGAATAATGTGAATGTAATTCATATTATTTGGGCACATGAGAATAGATATCCAAGATGAATAAATGTGATTTATTTATCATAGATTTGAATAATGTGGATATCACTCTCCATATTAATCATAAATATATTGTAAATGTGATCTATAATATATTAGAGAGAGCATATTGTGATCTATATTTGTTGATTAATTGTTGATGTGAATTGGATTCACATTGAATGATTAATTGAAAATATAATTTACATTTTGTTTTGGGATGCGAATGTGATTCACTTTTTTCCAATGGCATGATTGCAATATTAACAAGATAATTACGTATTATTTTTGTGAAATTATTTACAAGAAGCGTTGTTGTAAATCTTGGAGATATCATGAGAAAATGAGATCTCATGAGATAATGAGATCTCATGAGATATTGAAGAGATAGACCACGTCCACCTCAAGAGGGTGGACGACCACCAATCTCCAAAGGAGAAGAGTGGTCATCCCCTCCTTTTTAGGGAATGAGGTCTATCGCCTCATTATTTCCAAGGTTAATTAATTAATTTGATTTGAAATTAATTATATTGATTTATCGATCTATATTAATTGAAATTATATTAATTATTCTTTTATTTTTACAACAACAACATGGCCATTGAAAGAAATACAAATCAATCTCATCCATTGATTTTGTGTTGTCCATGGATTGAGATACATGGACTCCCAAAACCCTATATAAAAAGAGGCACCCCTTGCTCTTCGGACTACAACAATGAACATATGCTCTCTCCCTTTCTCTCTCGCTCTCTCTACAGGTCATGTGCCTCTCTCTCTCTCTCTCTCTCTCTCTCTCTCGTTGTGGTCGTCCACGATGAAGCCCTATAGAGAGTCGTTATCGCCACAACATCGTCGTTATGTTGTTAGAGTATTTGCTTACGGATCTCTGTCTCCTTCAGTGCGCCTCGCTCGTAAATAAGTCGTCGGATCTCATGTGACGAGATCAGGAGATTCGCTGCTTGGATCATCAACATGGATTGTGAGGAGCACATGTCTCATCAATGCGCTCGTAAGCGTCTCCTCCGTCGGATCGGACTTGAGACAGGAGGTCTCTTCATTTAGAGACTCGATCGCAACCACTCTTCAAGAGGTAACCTTAATACCTAATTGTGGTTTAGATGAAATGATTTGAAAAGTCTTCTTGGATCACGTGGTTTCATCTTTTAAAATCTTTTTGATTCCGTTGCCTTGAGCATTAGTGTGACTAGTCGCTCCCGATCGCATATGATGTGATCCTCACGCTTTCGTGATGTGCTTAAGGATTTTCACATATCCTTCAGCAGAACTCTTTTTGAGGTACTAGCCTGACTCATTGGTCCTAATTAGCTTTGGTCCAAGTGGACACTATGAAATTGTTGGGAGCACTTGCTTTGCTTGAAGCTCTTTTAGATTGACTTGTAATTGAGAGCTTTCTTTTTTCACATATATTTTTTGTAGGCTAGCTCCACATTTTTTACCTATAGTTGGTGCACAGTGATCAACAATTATTTAATTTCATCACCCTGACACATAGGTCGATATCAAAAGATAGAATGCAAACTTGTTCACATACTAGCTAGGGTTTGTTGACACTCAGGTTTCTTAAAGCCTTCATTGATTTTATCCCATCCTCGAGTATCATAAAATCATGTCAAAACTTAAATCTCAAGTCCCAGTTCCTTAGGTGAAATCTCAACTCATCTCATCAATCATGCAGTTGTGTATGTGATGTACTGATCATATTATTTAGATCTAGAGATGAAGTATGCAATATAGCACCCATATATTTCAAATTAGGGAAGTGTGGATTGTTAAGTCTCAAACCCTAACGATTAAGGTCGGTTAACTCTGAATCTTTAGACCTCAAAAGCAAGTGTTATTAAATTCTCAAGCCTTTAGTATTAGTGATGGTGTCAGGGATACACCAACTCAACGGTTAATGCCTCTCTCTTTTTTTCAGAAAGACTTTTTCAAAACAGGTACTATATATAGAAAACTTGTAAGGTATACATACTATACAATACTTTTAACCCTACACAATATTTTTACTCATACCCAGATTTGGATGTGAAAAAAATGAAGGTACGAGCTATGAGTGAAGTATATAGAATATATATACACACACACACCCATATACTTAGCGAGTGTTATGTCCTCATGGCACATAGGAGATGCAAACATAACTCGTGAGAAATATAGGAGAGCACCAAGAATAGGAAGTCAACTTGCCCCCATATACTTAAGCCTTTGAGGGCCTAATCATAACATAAGAGCAAGAAATGAAGCGGTTGAGGATGATAAGAAATAATAGAAGCGGAGAAATCACAATGTGGACGGTCCCCCTATACTTGGAGTCAAGTCAATCTGAGTATAAAAAGTATTAATAGGCGGGGGACCGAGGAGATAATCGGAGTGATGGATATACAGAAGAGTGTCAGAAATTTTATGGGTGATTCATCCGTTCCACTTGAGTCTTTCATCTAAAACAGTGCCTTGAGTGAAGGAGATCTGCTCAACTTGCACTAACTGCTTACTTGATTCGACAAAATTTTTAAGCAGCTGACGTTGACTATAGAAATATACGTATTGTCTACGATCTCTTAGATCTCAACACTTCTGTTATTGTGAACCTCTCTCATGATGAAAGGTCCCATCCATTTGGATTTCAGTTTGCTTTGGAAAATTTTCAATCTTTCATTAAACAACCACAATTTCTGAACTGGGACACATTTCTTTGTTCAGATGTGCTTATCGTGCCATTTCTTTACTGTCCTTGAAATGGTGCTATTCTCGTATGCATGATTTCTGATCCGGGATTAGTTCATTTAAATCCATATCTCTGTCCTTCTTTAATTGGTCATAGTTCCATTTGATCTTTTTGATTGCCCATTCTGATTTATGCACTAGTTCTGTGGGCAAATGACACGGCTTTCCATATACCATTCGAAGCTGGGAGGTGTCCAATGGGGTCTTGTAAGCTATCCAGTAAGCCCATAAAACTTGGTCCAAGAGTTGAGACCAATTTTTCCTGTTAGGGTGGACGAGCTTCTGTAAAATTCCTTTGACCTCCCTGTTTGACACCTCTGCCATGCCATTAGACTACGGGTGATAAGGACCAGCGATACGGTGCTCTATGTCGTATTCCTTAGTCAACTTCTTCACCTCTCGATTGACAAAGTGGCTACCTCCATCATATTAATACTTTAGGGATCCCAAACCTCGAATAATATGATCTTTTAAAAACCTGCAGACGGTCTTGCTGTTTGCAGCTCGAGTAGGGATAGCCTCCACCTACCTGGGTAGATAATATACCGCGAGAAGAATATATTCAGAATCTTGACTGTTAGGGAATGGTCCCGTAAAATCAATGCCCCATGAGTTAAATACATCACAAATAATCACATGTTGTATGGGAATGGCATCTTTGGGACCAATGGTCCCTCCCATTCGCTGACAGATTGGGCGCGACCTAATGAAATTATAAGCATCCTTAAACAAGGTCGGTCAGTAAAATCCACACTATAATATCTTCTCAGCGATCCTCTTCCCGTAGTGGAGTCCTCCCGCCTCCAAGGTGTGGCATAGATTGAGGATACTTTGGTATTCCTCCTGAGGAAAACATCTCCTCCAAACGCAATTCCGATCCTTTAAAGAAAATGAATGGATCATCCCAATGGTAGTGTCTGACTTCCGACTTGACTCAGTCGATTCTGTTCTTGGGACAACCCTGGAGAACTTTCGTGGAGACAAGATAGTTAAACATGTCGGCATACCGTGAGAGGGAGTCAATAACAGAAATTGACTTGTCTGAGAAGGTTTCACATATCGATTCTGAGTCAGGGATCTTGTCTTGCTCGATCCATGATAAATGATCAGCCACCACATTCTTTACTCCAGGTTTATCTTTATTCACCAAATCAAATTTCTGAAGCAAGAGTATCTATCTAGGAGACGTGTTTTTGTGTCTTTTTTCACCATTAAGTATCTAATGGCTAAGGGTATGTTCGGATACCGGGTTAAACCACCCTCAGGGTGGTTTAACTCCCCCACCCCTTATTTTCTCCTTCCACGTGGGCCCCACTTTATTCCTTTTTTAAAAAATTAAATAAATAAATTTTACATCATCAATCCTATCAAAAAATAATATATTATACCATCATATTATATAAAAAATATAAACTACTCCACTTCTACTCATTTTTTCAAACTCTATACAATCACATCACAATAACTACTCACTTTTTCAAACTCCAATACAATCACATAGAAGGATATGGTTCGATCCTCAAGCGCATCACGGAAGCGTGAGCATCGTATAGAATACGACGAGGAGCGACTAGTCGCACTAGTTGCTCGATGCAGCGGAATTTAAAAAATTTTATTACGACGAAACCACATGATCCAAGAACACTTCTCAGATCGTTTCGCCTAAACCACAAACAAGTAATAGGATTACCTCTTGAAGCGTGGGTGCGATTGAGTCTCTAAACGAAGAGACCTCCTGTCTCAAGTCCGATCCGACGGAGGAGACGCTTGCGAGCGCGGGGATGAACCGCGTGCTTCTCGCAATCCATGTTGATGATCCAAGCGGCGGATCTCCTGATCTCGACACACGAGATCCGATGTCTTCTTCACGAGCGAGGCGCACCGAAGGAGACGGAGATCCACGAGCAGAAGAACGGGAAGCATAACGACGATGCCGCGGCGATGGAGAACCTCTCCATGGCATCCATGGTGGACGACCATGAGAGGGAGAGAGAGGGCTGACGTCTAGAGAGAAAGAGAGAGAGATGCTTCTCAAGCATTATGTGTAAAATAGAGAGCATGGTATGCCTCTTTATTTATAGGGTTTTGGGATCCATGGATCTCAATCCATGTGACATATAAAATCAATGGATGAGATTGATTTATGTCAATCCAATGGTCAAGATTATTGTTGGTAAAAACCAACAACTTGTGATTTAATTTGGATAAAATATATTTGATAAATCAAATAAATATTAATACCAAATTAAATCAATCAAATAAGGAGAGAAGATACAAAGGAGATCAACCTTCCCCTTTAGAGGGCAATCTCATGGATTCCCATGAGATTGCACATCTCCTTGATTTTCTCTCTATTTATTTTCCAACAACTATTTGTTGGGATTTTTATTCACCAAAATAATTCTCAATTAAATTTGGGAATATTGCAATCTTGACATTGGAATATTGTGAATCATATTCACAACCCAAAACAACATGTAATTTACATTTTCAATTAATTAGACAATGTGTATCCAATACACATTTATAATTAATCTACTAATATAAATTATATTTAACTCTCTCTAATACATTATAAATCACATTTATAATATATTATGAATAATTGGATATTACTATCCACATTATTCTTATCCATAATAATTAAATTACATTTAATTAAATTGGATAACTTATTCTCATGTGCTCAAATAATATGAATCACATTCATATTATTTACATCTTTGATAATCAAATCACATTTAATTATCTAAGATAACTCTCCTTATAATATGAATCAAATTCATATTATTCATAATAATTAAATCACATTTAATTATCCGTTTTCTCAATGCTCGGATACATATATCAACAATAGAATTATCCATGAACTCTTTCAAGGATAATGCGCTTTCTCCGCGAATACTTGGAGATAAGGACAGGGCGAATGTATTGTTCCACGTATAGTGACATGGATATTGAGATCATATCTCAAATCCAGATCTCGGGCCTCCAATAGATGCTTGATTAAATCAAAACCGTAAATCTAATCTTCTCATTGAATCTGAATCACATTCAGAAGATCAATGTCCAACATTTGGACTAAGATCAGATTCTACTGAGAGGAGTCACTAAAATCCAGACCCGTTTCATCACTCCCTAGGAATGGAAGCGTCATGGTTATACAATCGTTTATGATCACATCACCCTCAGGCATTCCCAATACCTGTACATCCTGCATACTGGAAGACTCAGAATAAACCTGAAGTATTAGATCAACTTTATACTGTCTACTTCAGGGTTTTATCAGTAAGTTTCTCATTCGATCATTGGGAGTCGGTATCGATCATATACTTTCCAAAAGCATATATCATACCTAGGTCTTGATCATATACTTTCCAAAAGTATATATCAAACCTACAAATTCAGTCAAGCTCCCAAAGCGAGACGACCATGCGCATGGAATTTGATTCTTCCCAATATCTCATGAGTGAGCTCATGTCTTCCGGTTCAGTAACTGAACCTGTATGATCCCTTTGAGAGATCTTATTACTCATATACCCTTATATGCACACCAGCGCGCCGGTGTATAGACCTTGATTAGGTCATCAACCTATTGGTCTGCCAAATGTACATACTCAGACATATAGTAACACATCTGTCTCCGGTCAGAGGATGTGTGCCTATATCATGACATCTTATGATATAGGACTTAGGTTATCTCGATCTCGTTAAGTCAACTCCTTGACCTAACTAATCTGACACCTCCGAATCTCTATTCCTATGCAGAGGCCTGCATCAAGAGGTCGGTCAGATATCAACCTAAATGAGATAGGATTGCCATCTCCTACTCAGGCTGGAGATCATCTCTTAATAATCATTTGACGGTGCTTGATGAGTCCTCAATCTAACTCATTAGATATTCATCTAAGCACCAGCCTCTATAGTTCAATAATTGAATCAACAGCTGTATGATCATTAAGATGGCCATGGTACATAACCCTAATTGTACTAAGGGACCTATTATGCAAATTATGTACTCTTTATTTCAGATTAAGGAGTGAATTGCAATAACATTTATTGCATAATGGCTCGCCGTGGGCTCGCATGTCCAACAATCTCCCACTAGCTCAAAGAGCCATTAATGGGCTAATCATTTAAACCCACACTCATGTGACAATCATAGGCTATTTAGAAAATAGCTAGGTAATCTGATCAGTCACTCTGTTCCCAAGAGACTATGCCAAATCCTTTTACGACACTTGCATATCTCCTAGTAACAGTGCTCGCATCCAATGCGAATGTTGCATCTCATGCAACCGATACTCAATTTTGTTGGTTATAGTGTCCTTGACACTATATCTTATTAATTATCATAACCAGTATTCCCATAATCCTTATTAGAATACCTTCATTCCTGGAGATCTCTATCTCCTAAGGTAACTACAGTTAAGACCATCATAGATCACTATCTACAAGGTCTTAAACTTTTTGAAGATAAGACTTTGAGATCACTATCTCTAAGTTTCATCATCTTTGAAGATATTGTTATTACTGCAACTAAGTGTTTTATTTCCAGAGTAGGATTAGTAACATTTTACTACTCCTACTGCATGGCAGACATCTGGCTCTTGTACACATCTAGCATATACCCAGCTTCTCATAACTGATGCACAAGTGCAAGCAGTTCTAGCATTCACTTCCTCAACTCTTTGAGGTGCTATCCCTTTAGACAGGTCACTACCACATCTTAAGGGAAGGAAGCCTTTCTTGCAATTTTTCCAGAAAATGGAATAAGTCCAAGGTGTACTACTAATGTGACGATCCTAATTTCCTCTTCTCTTTGTTTCTGAATGTCTTCAAAACTAAGATTTAAGAGGTATCCTTGAGATCATATCTCAAGGTATTGAACAACCAAATTATAAAACACTTATATCATTCTAAATGATTAGAATATTATCTACATTTAGCACGATGAACACAATGGCACTCCCACTAAGCTTCACATGGTTCATCAAGATTTTATCTGAAATCATAACATTTATAATTTCATCAAATCTTATGTTCCAATTACAAGAAACTTATTGGAGTCCAAAGATGGAGTTCTTCAGCTAGCACACCTTGCTTTCCTTAACCATGAAGTCCTGGGGCTACTTCATATGAATATCCTCAGAGAGGTATTCATAGAGGAATGCAATCTTGACTCACATCATGAAGATGTCATAGACAAGTTGTGTAGCTATAGTTAGCAATATTCTGATGGGTTAAAGCAAGGTCACTGGAGAGCAAGTCTCATCGCAAGTGATACCTTCTCTTCGGTGTGTAGCTCATGGCTACGAACCGTGCTTTGAAGGTCTATACCTTCTCATCAGGTTCCCTCTTTCTCTTGAAGATCCATTTACACCTTAATGGGTCTTACCCATATAGGTGGATCCTCGAGGGTCCATATACAACACTTGTATATGAAGTATACATTAGACTTTTATTGCTAACATCCATCTTTCCATGTCATGATCCTCAGGAGCTTCATCACATGAAGTCTGATCATTTTCACATTTAAATGACACATGGAATCCATCCTCAAACTTATTTGAAGAGGTATTAATGTTTCATCTTTAGTTATCTATTTTAGTTTCCGATTTCAGGAGCCTCATTATCTTTTCAAGATTAAATGAGTTCCTTTACTTCATTTTCTTCTTGATTCTCAAGAGAGTCATCCTATAAGAATCATATTCTCAAAGATGAGATCTTTTAGGAATGTCAAGGTCATAAAGTAGGTATCCAATACCTTCCTTTATTTTCCTAATGAAGTAGCACTCTTTGGTGCTAGATTCCAGCTTACTAGCTTGGAACCTTATTAAATATATATAATGTAGTCTCTACCACATATACATATACCTGGAAACTAAGAGATAATTATGCTAAGATTAATCATTGATCAAATCATGTCACACATGATTAATTGCATCTCCCTACAACTCTATTGAGTTAAGGTTCATTAGGAGGGGTGAGATAGAAATGATATTCATATCTCTATAAGGTATTCCTTGAATTCATATAATAGGTACAAGCAACCTTGGTTAGATCAAATTCATTTCATCTTCCTTCAAACCTTGGTTCTAAACCAAAATTGTGAAATCTTTGAACATTTCAAAGTTTATAAGGTGAAGAGAAGAAATTTCATATCATACATAATCATCAATAGATATCACATATCCATAATGTTTACTATGATATAGATGATTCTCATACATCAATATGTATGAGATCCTGAATACCTTGACATCTTACATCTTTCCCAAAGAAAGGTGTATTGGACATTTTTCTTTGAATACAATATTCATAAGTATGCAAGATTTGAATCTTTAGACAATCTAAAGTTTCATGTCTTACTAGTCCATTGATCTAATCAACAGTGTCCAAAACTTGATGCCAGATCATTGTCAAATGATCTTTATCCTCCTATTGATCTTTAAAGGCTTAATTTTCAGTATTAGAAATCTTAATGAACCATTCATTAATTTTCTAATTTAATAGAGTCCACTAGATTCTAGATTACTATCTGAAATATCTCCATCATAACTCTTTATGATAGATTTATTACAGAATTCATGTTTATATCCAACAATTAGAAACAAACAATGAGTGTATTCTAATATCTAGGTCATAGAGACATTCTCTAAGACTAAGGGCTCCCACTGAAAATATGAAGTTCATTGATCCAATGGAAATTGTTGCAACACTTGCATCACTTTCAACATGGATGACCAATAAACCTTAATATCAGATTTTTAATATTCTAATATATATGCAACCAATTGCATGTGTCTTTAGAAGATTGAGATACAATTATTAGACTTTACCTTATCAAATAAGCAAGTCAATATCAATGATTATATGTAGATTAATTTGATGCACTATCTGATTCCTTCTCTATGGATTCTAGATAGATTTGATAGTTATACTATCAACACATCAATTTATTGCAGTATTGGCATTCATCCAACTCTTTGGATGTCATATGGAAGTCACAGAAGTACAGTCAACTCTTTGACTATACCTCTTACTTGGGTCAAACCCTTGCTTCCACTGCGCTCCCTTTATCTATAAACAACTATTGCTCAAGACCAAGGATCTCTTATGTTAAAATCAAAAATTTCAATATAAGAGCATTTCAACATTTATACAAGCTTCACCCAATTCATACAATATGAATATTATGAAGCTTCATGAATGACTAGAGTATAGACAGTAGAATGATGACACTCATCAACTACATCTATCTAAACTCTTAAAACATAGGTTCAGGTAGGTACTCAAACAATTTGAATACATCATCTCTTATAGAGCAACCATTCTACATGATGCAGAGAACCATGTCATTCATGATTAAATGTCAAGAGCACATATGTATGCCAGAACATCTTTATTGATTTTATAAGGATTATTTGACAATTGCGATCATCATCGACATGTCACTTCCAAAGTACATTCGATGAGATCAAGACTTATAGAGACATACAAACCCTAGGGTTTTAGTCCCATTGTCTATTTAATTATCATTCCTCATTATTATGAGGAAACTTGCACATTGCAACCACATACATTATGTGTCCAATTGCAAGCATAATATCTGGATCAAGGGTCCAATCCATGATATTTACTGGTTATTATTGAGTATAACATTGAGTGGGATTAATGAAAGATTATCTGAAAAAAGAAATTTGCATAAATATATAAATATATAATTTTACTTTGATTTAGGAATTTTCATATCAAAGTTGTCTTTCCATGTCAACAATGAAAGTTCATTCCCTTAATCACTTTCAATGTAAGAGATATACTTACCATTATATCTCAAGCAAGATCTGGGATCTCCTTTCTTACCTTTGTTACATCCCAATAATATGAGAAACTGCAACTCGAATAAAAAGAAGCGGGAACACATTCCGCCTTGCAAGTCCAACTTGCATCTCACAATTCGGTTTTTAACACCCGGGCCCACCACCCCTAAGGTGATGTTGACCCGTCATTAATTGAACCAACCGTCAAAAGGAATAGAACTCGCTATGCGCAATCCAATATCGCCCCTATAATATGAGGATCCGATATTGGGGTCACCACGCATATGGCCTTACTCTTTCGAGAAGCAAAGAGCCCGATCCAGATGCGCTTGTATATAGGAGCTATCACTACGTACAGGCGTCTCCTATATACAATCTCTGGCGAAGGAAACCCTTCGCCTTGACGGGAGACCATGGATGTCACTTATGTGATCCTCCACCTCTTATTCAAATTTAATTAATTACTATGAATCACATTCATATAATTAATTCTTCCAAGGGAATTATTAACTCTAATCAAATTAGAGTATAATTGGAAATAATCAATTCAATCAAATTAAATTAATTATCAATCCAATTCAATCAATCAAACTCGATTTTTATGCTTGAATATATACGGTATTATTCTCAAAGTACGCATTAATTCGTATTTTAATAATTAGAAAAATACAACTTAATCCCTCGGACATTATCCCGGCCCTACCCGCTGTCATGGCCAGTACCGGCGGGAGTGGGACGGACCGCATACGTTGCAACCCGCTACCCCAGCGATCCCTGACTAGACACCATATCCGCCTCGGGAAAGGATAATGCCAAATTGATTAATTTGTACTTGAGCAGATCATCGGTTCTTCAACCGAAATTATACCATATAGTAATCAAAACAATTTTGATTATAAGGAAATTTGCTAGACAAATTCCCAATCCTATTCAAGCAAGGAGTTTGTTGATTGTGTTTCCAATTATGATCTAGATCAAATCTAATCAATTAATTGGTTGAGGCCAAGTCAATTAAGGAAATAATCATCTTCCAATATTTCGCAAATATTTTCCATAAGTATTTCTCAAAATTAACAATTAATTTCATTAATTGACAATCACATGATTCTTGATTAGGAAAGTAATTTCAGCAATGACCCCTACTTACTAAAATTAGCATATCTCAATCAATTTAAATCCAAATTAAGCAAAGTAAGTTTCCATAGTTTGGTAACTTGATTTACAACAGAACCTATTTGATTTGAACGCATTTCGAGGCGTCTCTAAACCGTAATTAACTCCTTAATTACGTTAAGATTCGCAGTTCCCGTAACAGTGAATACATGTTCATTAAAACAACCATATCTAGAGCAAACGAAATCCGATTTACGCAAACTCAGATCCTATGGTTTCCTTATTTAATGGGGAACAAAATTCAAGTATTAAATTCGTGTTTAAACAATTTAAACAGTGCCGAATTTATTTACTAAACAGATCTGTGAAATCAAATGCGAAGAAAACTTTCGCGGCCTTAACGAACCCAAGTTATCCTCGGTTAGCGAATCATATTCGAAACCATCGACCTAAGGCTCTGATACCACTTGAAGGATATGGTTCGATCCTCAAGCGCATCACGGAAGTGTGAGTGTCGTATCGAATACGACGAGGAGCGACTAGTCGCACTAGTTGCTCGATGCAGCGGAATTTAAAAAATTTTATTACGACGAAACCACATGATCCAAGAACACTTCTCAGATCGTTTCGCCTAAACCACAAACAAGTAATAGGATTACCTCTTGAAGCGTGGTTGCGATCGAGTCTCTAAACGAAGAGACCTCCTGTCTCAAGTCCGATCCGACGGAGGAGACGCTTGTGAGCGTGGGGATGAACCGCGTGCTTCTCGCAATCCATGTTGATGATCCAAGCGGCGGATCTCCTGATCTCGACACACGAGATCCGACGTCTTCTTCACGAGCGAGGCGCACCGAAGGAGACGGAGATCCACGAGCAGAAGAACGGGCAGCATAACGACGATGTCGTGGCGATGGAGAACCTCTCCATGCCATCCATGGTGGACGGCCATGAGAGGGAGAGAGAGGGTTGACGTCTAGAGAGAAAGAGAGAGAGAGAGATGCTTCTCAAGCATTATGTGTAAAATAGAGAGCATGGTATGCCTCTCTATTTATATGGTTTTGGGATCCATGGATCTCAATCCATGTGACATATAAAATCAATGGATGAGATTGATTTATGTCAATCCAATGGTCAAGATTATTGTTGGTAAAAACCAACAACTTGTGATTTAAATTGGATAAAATATATTTGATAAATCAAATAAATATTAATACCAAATTAAATCAATCAAATAAGGAGAGAAAATACAAAGGAGATCAACCTTCCCCTTTAGAGGGCAATCTCATGGATTCCCATGAGATTGCACATCTCCTTGATTTTCTCTCTACTTATTTTCCAACAACTATTTGTTGGGATTTTTATTCACCAAAATAATTCTCAATTAAATTTGGGAATATTGCAATCTTGACATTGGAATATTGTGAATCATATTCACAACCCAAAACAACATGTAATTTACATTTTCAATTAATTAGACAATGTGTATCCAATACACATTAATAATTAATCTACTAATATAAATTATATTTAACTCTCTCTAAGACATTATAAATCACATTTATAATATATAATGAATAATTGGATATTACTATCCACATTATTCTTATCCATAATAATTAAATCACATTTAATTATATTGGATAACTTATTCTTATGTGCTCAAATAATATGAATCACATTCATATTATTTACATCTTTGATAATCAAATCACATTTAATTATATAAGATAACTCTCCTTATAATATGAATCAAATTCATATTATTCATGATAATTAAATCACATTTAATTATCCATTTTCTCAATGCTCGGATACATATATCAACAATAGAATTATCCATGAACTCTTTCAAGGATAATGCGCTTTCTCCGCGAATACTTGGAGATAAGGACAGGGCGATTGTATTGTTCCACATATTGTGACATGGATATTGAGATCATATCTCAAATCCAGATCTCGGGCCTCCCATAGATGCTTGATTAAATCAAAACCGTAAATCTAATCTTCTCATTGAATCTGAATCACATTCAGATCAATGTCCAACATTTGGACTAAGATCAGATTACTTCTCTACTGAGAGGAGTCACTAAAATCCAGACTCGTTTCATCACTCCCTAGGAATGGAAGCGTCATGGTTATACAATCGTTTATGATCACATCACCCTCAGGTATTCCCAATACCTGTACATCCTGCATACTGGAAGACTCAGAATAAACCTGAAGTATTAGATCAACTTTATACTGTCTACTTCAGGGTTTTATCAGTAAGTTTCTCATTCGATCATTGGGAGTCGGTATCGATCATATACTTTCCAAAAGCATATATCATACCTAGGTCTTGATCATATACTTTCCAAAAGTATATATCAAACCTACAAATTCAGTCAAGCTCCCAAAGCGAGACGACCATGCGCATGAAATTTGATTCTTCCCAATATCTCATGAGTGAGCTCATGTCTTCCGATTCAGTAACTGAACCTGTATGATCCCTTTGAGAGATCTTATTACTCATATACCCTTATATGCACACCAGCGCGCCGGTGTATAGACCTTGATTAGGTCATCAACCTATTGGTCTGCCAAATGTACATACTCAGACATATAGTAACACATCTGTCTCCGGTCAGAGGATGTGTGCCTATATCATGACAGCTTATGATATAGGACTTAGGTTATCTCGATCTCGTTAAGTCAACTCCTTGACCTAACTAATCTGACACCTCCGAATCTCTATTCCTATGCAGAGGCCTGCATCAAGAGGTCGGTCAGATATCAACCTAAATGAGATAGGATTGCCATCTCCTACTCAGGCCGGAGATCATCTCTTAATAATCATTTGACGGTGCTTGATGAGTCCTCAATCTAACTCATTAGATATTCATCTAAGCACCAGCCTCTATAGTTCAATAATTGAATCAACAGCTGTATGATCATTAAGATGGCCATGGTACATAACCCTAATTGTACTAAGGGACCTACTATGCAAATTATGTACTCTTTATTTCAGATTAAGGAGTGAATTGCAATAACATTTATTGCATAATGGCTCGCCGTGGGCTCGCATGTCCAACATGAACCTCATCCATATAATCTCAGGAGGCTAAAGAGCTCAGAAAATCTGAAGATGCATCATTGAAAGTGTTTGATTCTCTCGCCATCTCTATTTGTACCTTTTCGCCCTCGGCGCGAAAAGATACCTTCCCTGTATCATAATCGAAGAGGGCCTTTGCGGTCTCTAGAAAAGGCCTCCCGAGAATGATCGGGGTAAGATGTAACTGTGCAGGGCAATTCATATCTAGGACCGTAAAGTCCACTGGAAATTGCAGACCCTGCACGGTTACAATAACGTTCCTAAGTATACCCTTAGGTCTCTTTACGGATCTATCAGCAAACTGAAGGATCGCACGGGATTTGTAAAGAGGACCTAACTCAAGCTTCTCGAGTAAGGAAGCGGGTATCAAATTGATCGAGGAACCGTTATCTAATAGAGTGCGATCGAACTCGGATTTTGCGATCTCACATCTGACATAATGTGCCCCTGAGTCCTTTTTCTTCTTTGGTAGCTTATTCTATATCGCACAGGATGTAGCCTTAGTCAAGACATGTTTTTCTGTTCGGGATCTCTTTTTCCTACGCGTGGTGCATCTGTTTTTCAGTTGATTCTTGAGCGAAGGAAACTGATCTAAGGCATCATGGAGAGGGATCTTCAGAAAGATGTGATCTTTGAGTAGCTTTTCGATCTGTGTAGATTCGAGATTATTTTTGGTCTTTTTCTTTCCTTTTCCAAACAAAGCATCGGGAAAAGGAATAAAGTCAGGAGTCAGAAAATCAGAAGTTTTATTCAACTCAGAATCAGCATTTACATCGAGAGTCTCATAATTATTTACAAAACTCTCTAAAACAGGGGAAGAAATGTTTTTGTCTGGGCTCTCTGCCTGATCTAGCGTGATATCATCGTCTGAGTCGCCAGTATCCATATCTGATGAATTGGCATTACTCCCGTCTCTTGATTCTACGTCCTCATCCTCTTGCGGTTTCTCCTCCTCGGCATCTGGATCATGCTCATGCTCCTCTGGTGCCCTCTCCTCTTCCCCAGTAGGTGTTTGCGGTGATCTACCGCTTCTGAGACGAATGAAGTTAGATAAAAATTCAGGAAACGAGATCTTACCTGTAGGATCTACCTCCTCTGGATGCCTCCTCTTGTTATTCGGGTTCATCTGAGGCTGGGCTGGGATAGTGGTCTTTGGCATGGTTAACTCATCCAGACGACGGTTAACCTGCTCCATCTCAGTCTTGTGCGCGATCTGGAGCGTACTGAGCATATCCATGATCTGGTTGAGCGCCTGGGCCTGTGAAGACATCTTCGGTTCGGTGTGGTGGCCCTGGCTTGCTCCTCTCTCCTGCCTTGGCATGAAATGCTGAGAGGTGGAAGGCTGGGAGTAGCGCTGAGGTGTGGAGGAAGACTGATGCGGCTGCTGAAAAGAATAATTCGGTGAAAACTGGGCAGGGTGCTGATATGAAGGCTGCGGTCTCTGATGGTAGACATTCGGATGAGACTGCTGCAGCGTGAAGCTCTGGCGGTGCTGAAATTGCGGACGTCCATGTTGCGGATGACCGTACGGCTGCTGCTGCTGCTGATTCGGTATACTCGGCTGCTGCATCGGAGTATACCAAATCCCATTGATCTTGAAAGTGGATTACGGCTCCACCTCCATCTCTTTAGTGCTGATGATCTGGCTGGAATTGGCATGAGACTGATCTTCATGCCAATCAATCTGCGGAATCTCGGGCTCGCTCTGGACATAGTGTATCTGACGGGTGGGTGGAGCGGATGCGATCCTCCGTGCTGATTGTGCGTTTGAAGAAGTCTGGTTCTGCTGGTACTGGATCTGAAGATCAGCGACCTTCTTCGATAGATCACTCAGCTGCTGAGGTAGAGATGAGAGTTTCTCCAACTCTCGCAGCGGCTGTAGGTCTTGGACCTACTTGTGAATCACGTCCACCAACGTTAATTTCTCGCTAATGAAGCCCATGTTGGTGTTAGATTCAGAGTCCGAAATGTTCGCCACCTTATGATGTTCTCGGTGATGTGGTGGCTGTGAGGCTTTCTGAAATGCTCGAGTAGAGTCTACAACTCTCGAGTTCTCGGCCATCCCTTCGAAGATGGCCGAGACTGACTCGGTGTCCTTGTTCAAATAACTGCCGCCACATGCGGTACTGACTAGCCCCTGTACTTCTGGCTGGAGTCCTCCAAAATAATTCTGTACTAGCACCTTCATTGGGATCTCATGATGCGGGCATCTCTCCGTCAGATCCTTGAATCGATCCCATGCCTCATGGAATGATTCGTGCGGCAGTTTCGTAAAATTGGAGATCTGACTCCTCATCATGTTCGTCCTTCCTAGAGGAAAATACTTGCGCAAGAATGTGGACTTCAGGTCGTCCCAGGTGGATATTTCTCTCCCTAGATGGCTCAGCCAATAAAGGGCCTTATCGGCTAAGGTAAAGGGAAAAGCCTTGAGGCGTACGGCCTCCTGCGTCACTCCTGGATAACATGTCGTTCCATAGATCATCTCAAATTGCTGCAAAAACGTGAACGGCTCCTCTGCGGCATTCCCATAGTACTTGGGAAGCAAGGAGATGAAGGACGGTCGGAGTTCGTATGGCCCTTGATTCGGCGGTAGGCTAATCCAGTGATGGAGCGTTCGAGCGCCCGGGTCATACTCGTCCCGTAAAGTAGCGGGAACCGTAGGCGGTAAATGGTTCCCGGCCCCTGCTCTCAATGCGGCTATTTCAGCCTACAGTTCAGTCTGAATTCTATATTGTTCTCGAATCTATAGATTCAGCTGCTGAAGTGTATCGATAATGCCGGTCGTAACATCTGTGTTCAGCTCTGGTCTTCCCTCCTGATGTTCCCCAGCTGGTGGCCTCTCGTCTGCTGCAGGTCCTTTCCCGCGAGCCATATGATCGTCTGTAAAGTGAAAACTCTCGTAAGAACTCAGCGAAAAATACTCAGGAGATCTAGATGATGTATTGAAGCAAGGGTCTGCCTCAATGATCTGGCAAGGAGGCGAGGGAGTCTGGGTCTGACTCACCTCGAGATCGGATGGGACCAGCTCGGGAAGAGGGTCATCCCGAGCCTGTGAAGACATACGCTCGACAGTGTATGGTCGAAAGCTCGCAGAGTCTGAGCCGAAAATCCGTCGAGACGTCATCTTCGATGTCAAGAGGAAGTCGGGAGAGCACATGTACGATTCAAATGAGGGAGAAATGCGAAAGCCGCGGAAAACTCACGCCCCGCAAACAAACACAAAGCAAACCTCGTTTTCACCAACTCAACCCTGATGAAGACTGTAAGAGTTCGGTCTTTTTATCTTTTCGGTTTTTAGGGTTGTGATTAGCAAAAGTTTCGATTACGCGAGCAGAGCAACCCAATAGGTGCCCTATAGTTTCCCCGAGATACTGGCCCGAATCCTTACACGAGACCGCTCGCACTCAGCCAGTATGTGAGTAAGTACGGACCATTTCTGGCTACCCGTGTTACTTGAGGACGGAGCCTTGCGCAGTGTCCTCTAAACCTCCCACTCTGCTAAGTAAACCCGGACCGTTTCCAGCTACCCGAGCTTACCTGTTGAGGAACAGTGATCAAATGTATGGACCCAATAGTATCCCGCAAGAAATACGGGGTTTGGGCTCTATCCTTAAGTGTCGGCTCTCAAGCTCGCACACTCTGAGAAATGTGCGGGGGTTACTCTCCCGAAATCACTTGAATCGATTTACGGTTTAAGTCAGATAATTTTAGAAGTCCCAATTTTAGTTTTGCAATTTTTATGGGTTTTTTCAGTCAACGTCTATTGATTTTTTTTCTTTTTCTAAAACCCTAAAGTAAGCACCTAGGTTGCGAGTCCTAAAACTAGCTACGCGGCACAAGCTGATAGAGTAAAAAAACCTAAACAAGCATCTATAAAAACTGCGGAAAACCGATGAGCGATAAAAAGCCGCGGTGGGTGCCCTGATCCTCGGATACACGGTATCCGGCGAATTAGGCCTCGAAAAAAAATGGGGGGGTTGATTTATTGCTAATTACAACTCTCTCCCTTTCTCTCTCTTTTACAAACAAAAGGATACTAACTACTTTGCTCCTCTGCAGTCGACTCGTGAAGAAGAAGCCAACCTCTGCTCTTTCAACTGGCTCGGTTTCCGAAGAAGCCGGTTGATCCTGCAGGCCCTGCAAAGATGGTTAGCAAAGAAAAGTCGATCGAGAAAGCCGCGAAAACCGCGAAGTCGAGAAAGCCGTAAGAAAACAAAAGAGAAACTCGAAAAACAGAACACGAAAAAAAACCGTACGAAAAAGCCGTACGAAAAATGAAACAAAGAGAAGAGAAAAAATAAAATCATGAAGAAATGAAAAATCAAAAGAATCTAACGCCTCCCCGGCAACGGCGCCATTTTGATGAGGTGAAAAGTATCGGTTTCACGGCTTTCTTTTTGTTATTGAAGAAGGAAGTAGTCGGTTGTAGCCGAAAGCCGCGAAACAAAAATCGGTTCTTTAAACCTATCAAACAATTACGGTTTTCCAAAGAAAACCGTTCACTAATATTTTACCAGGCAAGTGTTCCTGGGTCTAACTCAAGGAGGCAGAATAAATTCCCTAGATTTTTGTCCTCGTAATTTTATTTTTAATTCTTCTCTAAGTGATCAAGACAAAACACCTCTTTTTTATTGATTTTTGTTTTTATTATTTTTATTTGATTTTTAAAAAGGGATATTTTTTTCAAAATATTTACTTATTATATAATAGGTGAATAATAGCTCGGTGGTACTATATAGTATGGTGAACGAGGTTCGAGCCGCGAGCTCGAACTACACAAGAAATCAAAACAAAACAAGACGGCTTTCGATGAAATCGAAACACGTCGAAAACTTGTCAAAAAGCCACGAAATCTTTATACTAAGTAGCTAGGGTAGTTGTGTAACTACCCTCAAGAAATCGTCAAAATCCGAGTTCACAAGAAGAAGAAACAACCCCTACATCCTAGGGGCATAAGCGCAAGAAAAACTATTTAAAATGTTCGCAATTAGGTCCATAAGGACTGTTCTGAAGAAAAAGTATATAAATCTTTACATTTAGGTCCCCGCGGAGGGACCTAAATGCAAATATGCAAAACCTGGGGGGCGGAGATAAATCTCTGGAAGTTGGCTGGGTCTAAGTTGCAAATGTTCTACCGGTTCACTTTGAACGGCCACGATTAGACTTCCCGCGCGCGGATCGGACGCTCACAGGTGCGCCACGTGTCGTGCACCTGTGCGTCGGCTGTTCTTGAGCGGTTGCTGCTGCTAGCGGACGAGCCTTCTTCTCTGAATTACTCTGGCCGATCTCCGATGACTTTGGCGCTCCGGCGGGGCCAGAGGGGTGGCTCCTCCACCCCTCGAGCTCGCCCGCGGTAGAGAGGTGGCCGATGACGCTCCGAGCGGCGGTGAAGGCGTGTCAAAGTTGGTGGTCTCGTCCACCTGGAGCTGATGCAGTTCTGAGGTCCATCTTTGGAATCAATTCTGATGAAGATCGAAGTCCTTCCAGATCTAACTAACTGAACCGCGATGATCTTGAACCTGCAATTAACAAGAATATATGCTCGATTCTCCAAGGAATCGGCCAATGGGTGATGAAATCGCAAGCTCAAGATGATAAAAAAACTTAAATCTCCAGCCAAACCAGATGTGTGAAAGTGACAATGAAATGAAGATCGATTTAAAACGAGTTTGAACACGAATCGAGATGGATTTTGAGATGGCATCTTAGCTAAATGATTAGACTATCTAAAGGAAGGGATTAGCCACGCTAATCATGGCTCGCGAATCAAGAAATAAAATGACTAAAGTGGAGGAAAAAGCCTGGGGAAAGTCAAGGTGTATGACCTGGACGAGATGCTCGACGGCGGCTTTAACCGGAGCTCCGACGCGGCGCTTGGCGGCGATGCAAGGCGATGCTCTGCCTTGGAACCTTCTCCGACGTGCCTTCTTCCTCGCGAGCTCCTCCTTGGCGCTGTCACCGCCTCTAGTTAATTGCTACAAGGCTTGGAAGGTAGGGCGGTCGAACAACCTGGAGCTGGGCTCTGGGGGGTTGAAGAGTTGAGCTCTAATGGCGACCTTCGAGCCTTTATATAGGGTAGTTGGCGTGGGCTCCAAGGTTAGATGGATGGTGGCGATGAAGAGGGTTGTTGGAGGAAGGGATTGGAGGGTTCAGATCGGTCGGAAGCTTCTGGATGGGTGCGGGAAAAATGGGCGAAGTCGGCCGGTCGAACAAACTCCGGCAGAACTACTTCTTGGTGAAGAAGGTCCCAGGTGCTGACAAGTGTCAGCACCTAGTTGGTCCAGGAGCTTAAATTGTTTATAAATTAATTATAAAATAGTAATTTACGTTATTTTAAATAAGTGTAAATACAAGAAGTGTTAATAAATTATTTTTCTAATTTATGGCATAATTACTTTTAATAAATAATAAATATTATTAAAAATATAAATATTATATTAATAAATATGTATTTATAAATAGGTTTTAGATTTTTAATTTAATAAATAGATAAGTAAAAATTAATTTTATATTTTCTTAATTATTAGGGTATTAAATATGGTTTATACAAATTTTTATACATTTCGATAAATTAATTTTCATATTTTAATAAATAGAGTTAGTATCTAAATAGGTCATTTATACCTATATTTTAGGGTTTTTGATTTTATTAAAATAATAAATAGTCTCCAAAAATTATGAAATAATTTATGTAGAAACTACAAGATCATGAAATAATTTAAAAATTAAAAATTAAGAAAATGATAAATAGTGTGTATTACATAAAATAAATAGCCCAGAAACCCGTTGTCTTTTGGTCCCAAAACCGACTTTTTGCAAACGGACTCCGAATTCGATGAAACCACCTTTATTAATTAGAGAATATTATTTTATGACTTTAAAGTGAGTAGAGTGAAATTGGAGTTCGTATGAGGAAGTTATGATGTTCGGAAGTTGAGATTTTGATAATTTCTAGACTGGGTTTCTTGGCATATATGCAGGGTAATATTTTTAACTTATTTTTATATTTTTATATACATTTTTAGGAATAATTAGGAGAAGAGTTTGGTGAAAAATATGTTCATATGGAAAAATTAAAATTCTTTGAAGTTTTGTATTTATTTTATAAATAATGAAGAGTGTATATGTGTGTGTTAATTTATTATTTTTTATGTTTTCTTTCCTTATCTCCCCCTACTTTTTCTTTTGTCGACCAATCCATGCTGACTTGGTCTCGGGGGTTGGTCTATAAATATATCTTACAGCTATATTTATATTTAAGTCATATTGTATATATATACATATATTCAATCTGCCTCTTTCTTTATTTTTCTGGTTCTTTATTTATTTACATGATTTTAGTGGTTAAAAGTGGATATTTACACATGAATGGTGATTTGTTAAAATATGAGAATTAATGGATATTTACATATATTTGTTAAGGGTTTTAATACAAAATGCGACAGAAAAGTTAATGAATCATGGATTCATCAAGGATACATGTCTATATCATGACAGTATATGACATATGTCTTGTTATCTCAATATCGTTAAATCAACTCTTTGACCTAACTTATCTGACACCTCTGAATATCTATTCCTATGTAGAGGACCTGCATCAAGAGGTCGGTCATTGTTGAGCGGAAAACTTCGAGGATTGGTTTTTATTGGTATAAAGTCATTTCAATCCCCAAAATTCCCAGCTCAAACGAACATTTTTTTATTTTTTCAAGCTACAAAAATAATAAAAAGAATAATGTGAGAAAGAGAAATGTTTTTGCTAGTTATTTACATGTATAGCAACAGGATCGCACTCAGGGAGGCTACAATTCCCGAGGGTTATTCAAATAATGGAAAATCAATTAAGAGAAAAAGGGATCTCAATGGCAAACTATCTTGTTTTTTTGTGAATTTTTTGTCTTTTTATTTTTTATTTTTTTATTTTCTGATTTTCAAATTTTTAGTGATTTTAATTTTGCATTTTTTTTCAAATAAGGAACAATATGCAAAAGGAAAGAAAGACACACACCACACTCTTTTTGTATTTTTCAAAATAGTCAGAAATGCTCAGAAAAATTCAAAGAAAACTTTTTTGGGTTTTAAAGGATTTGAAATGTTTTTGGGAATTTTTGTAGAATTTTCATATGTTTTTATATTTTTCTAAAAATCATATAGTGGCAAAAATAATGAACAGTGCATAGCATGGAGTAATTTGCAACTTAAAAATACTTTAAGTTCCCAAGACTCCTGGACACTACTTTTATGCTAAACTATAGACAAATATCTACAAACAGGAAGGTGAAATCACAATTTTTGGATTTTTGTGGAATTTTCTGTGATTTTTCAAAGATTTTTGGTATTTTCAAATTTTGGGCTTTGAAAAGAACTAATGCACGAAATTTGCATAGAAAGTAAAAGACAATGAAAAGAAATTAATCTAATTTTTTGGAATTTTTAGAGAAATATGAGAATCTTTATGAATTTTTGAATTTCTAGAAGAGAAAATGACACTATTTTTTTATAATATTAAATAACAAGAAAATGCAATGAAAATTTATGCTAAAAAGATACACACATCAGGAGTATAGCATGAATTTTCACAAATTTATTGAGCAACAAAAATATTTATTTGAATGAAAAGAACTTGCAACGTAAAGTCTGGAAAACAGGGACTGAATTTAAATTATTCAAAGTTTTTGAAAGAAAAATTAACAGGAACTAAAATAGAAGGTAAAAGGTGCAAATTATCTAGTTGTGTGTGCTACGCACATGACTTGAATTTAGAGCGGGCTTTTTTGTAATAATGAGAACTTCTAGGGTAGCAATAAACATTTACAATAATTTAATACCCCTTAGTGTTTGAGAGGGTTGTTCTCTTCATTTTCCAACCCAAGAGGTGCAGGGTGCAAGGGGAAGGGCAGCCTCCCCATGCTCATTTCTCTCTCACGTAGGAGCACCAAGGGGGGTGTCATTCTTCGCTCTTCTCGTGTTGTGGGAGGCGGTCGCCAACGATGCAAGAGGTGGTGGGAGGAGCTCCCGCACGCTCTTTAGAGGGCAGTGGCGTTGGCAGACAGAGGGCTTCGCGGCGCGGCTGTGTCGCGCGGGCATCGACGGTTGGTGGCAACCGAAGGCGGCACGGGGGCTTCAGATCTGAAGGTGCGGGTCAGCGGCGTGAGGGCTCCTGCAAGCAGTCAGCGACGAGCTGCAGCTATTGAGGAGCGACAGAGGGTGACTGGTTAGGTGGAGGGGCGGCGCAGCCCTGGAGTGGGCTGGCGGATGCGGTCCTCATGCATGCGGATTTTTTTATTTTTTATTGTAAATCAGAAACGAGAAATAAATAAATAAATAAATCTTTTTTTATACTTTTCTAAAACAAAAACGGCAAAATTTTTTATTTTTAAAATTTGTTATTTTTTATTTTTTATTTATCTTGCAAAACAAATGTTAGAAAGAAAAAATATTTTTTGTGTTTTTTGTTTTTTATTTATAAACAAATTAGTATGTGAGCATGATGACTCGATCCCAAAATCAAAACGGAAGTCGTGAACGAGTGCGATTCTAAGGAAAATGGCAGATGGAATCGGATCTCCGACCATCATACGTGGTCGGAGGTGAGAGATCGTGCGAGGTAGAAAAGAATGTGAATAGATCGAGATGTGAAATGAAAAATCAAGTCAGTAGTGGATCAAATCATGATGGATTCTAAGATCTAGATAAAAAATGAAGTTGAAATAAAGAGGCGAAAAATAAAACTAAGATTAACCTAAGATAAAAATAAGAGAAGAAAAATGTGGATCTCACCTTAGGAGCAGAAAAGACCTTGACCACCTTGATGAAGGCCGACTCGCTGTCACCGGATGGCTCGGAGGATAGGCACCCTTCTATGACAAGAAAACTCTCGGAGATCGATCTCCTCTCACCAAAGATTAATCAAGTTGAAATGTGGGAGAGGGAGCCATATTAACAGTTTGATTTTAAAAAAAAATTGAATGAAGAAAAGAGATAAGAGAGAAAATTTGAAATGAAATAAAGATAAAGAGAGAAATTATTGTTAAAAATGTTTACAAAAACTATTTTTTTTGTATTTTCATCACTTAATCAAATTGAATTAAAAATGTTATTTTTTTGTGGTGGTTATTTAAGAATAGCCACTATATATATACCATATACATATGGTACATTATATACATAGATAAATAAGGAAATTAGTTTGTTTTTTTTAGTTTTTATATTTTTATTTTTTATTTTAAATAATTAGTAAAAATATTTACAAATATTTACATATACAATATGTACAAATAAATGGTGAAATTGCATAAACCACCCCCAAAAAACCAACTTTTCAAATGGAACTCCAAAAATTATGAAATCGCACTCATTTTAAAGATAAATTAATTTAGAATACAATGGAAGTGAGTTTGGTTCAATTTGAGTTCATATGTAGCCGGAACTGGTCCTTCAATTATCGCTTAGTGGTTTTTTTCCAAGTGTGGTTGCTTTTATTCTGTACATGATTTGATTGTGCAATTATTTTTATTATTTAAGACACATTTTTATTTACAATTTTTGTTTTGAACATTATTAAATTTGAGGCCAATTTATGTACAAATAAAATAGTGTAAGTATACAAATATACACATCACAATGTTTTTTGGATTTTTTAATTAAGGAACCTATCTCCCTCTACTTTATTCCTGGTCGATCAGGTCAACTCTTGACCTTCTCTCGGGGTTCGGGTCAGCTTGCATCTATTACATATATACAATCTTCCTTTTTTCTTCTTTTATTATTTTTTTCTTTTCTTTATTTTTCATTTCTTTCTTTATTTATTTATTTAGGTTAAAATGGTAATAAGTGTACAATATTTACACACAGATGCAAGTTAGTAAGAATATGGAGTTAGTATTATATACAGGTATTTTATAAGGGGTTTTAAGCTAAAATAAATGAATAAAGATGATGAAATACAGATTCATCATCCCCCTATGATTTACCTTTGCTAATCCCTTAGCAAACACTTATTTGAAAGAATAATTGTATAAAAAGAAAAGAAAAAGGAAAGGAAAAATAAAGAAATTAGGACAATATTGAGTATTAAACTTATTTTCATAAAATTATAGTATGGAGCTCTGTCAGACCTTTGGATTATTAGTGTGGTGGAACCTTAATGGGAAATGGATTTAAAACCTAACAGCCTCTAAGTTCCACAAGACTCCTATTCAGATCTCCTCAATAGTCAGGTCAAAATAAGTCTACATACAAAAATTCTTATGACTATGAATCTTTACGTGTACGGTGTAAGTGAAGTATAGCTCCCTATCTCAAAAGTAACAAAGAAGCAGCCTCCCTCAACAAGGTAACTCTAGTTCCCCCGTATAGCAACTCTTTCCTTGAGGAGCAGGGATATTCCCTTCTAAGTTCAAGTACGACCAGCTCAAGAAGAGGGGATGGAGAAAAGAATGGATGGTAACCAGTGTAGCTACCTATCCTTGGATGCATGACCAGTGTAGCCAAGTCATCCGCTGCAAGCTTACAAAAAATTGACTCCGAAGCTCTTATTTATTTATTTATCCTTGTATGTAAACTCCAGCATGCATTTTACTTTTCAATCAGGCTTGTCCACTTTTGGAGATTCTGCATTTTTTCCGTCTTCTTTTTTTTGAAGTATATACAAGGTACAGCATGTACATAAGGAGTTTTTCCTCTTGAGCTAGTAGACTATCCCTCTTTTGAAGCATTATTGCAACCCCACAGCATCCTGTCTTTAGACCTCAGCATCGCCAGACAAGATTGAGACACACTTCCCTCCCTAGAAGAAGACGAGAGGTTCCACCTAGAAGTATTGTCGTTGTATGCTACTCCAAGCCAAAAGATTTTGCCTCCTCACTACCTCCTCCATGAAGAGCTACATGTAGAGTGCTTGTCCAAGATAGCCACGGTCCGAAAGAATCATGTGTGTGTTGTTAAATGTTCAATTTAGACTAATCAAGATGACATGTCAACATAGTCTTATGGACTAAAAGAATTAAGTTGCTAGGACCTTAAAAGTCGTAACTCCAATTCTTATAAGGTTCCTCTGAAATTAAGTCGATTAAGGTCCAACTAAGCTCCATTCTTCAACTTTATTCCAGACTTAGTTTAAATGTCAATACTATCCTAAAAAATGAACATGCAAATGCAAGAAATATGTACAATGCAAAAAGCAAAATTTTTTTTGAAACAATTTTCTAATTTTGAAATTTTTGTGGTTTTTTGGAAAAGAAAGGAAAAATGGTGCACATGAAAAACGAGTTTTTTTATGCAACTTTTTATAGATTTTTCGTTTTGTATTTTTTTTCAAAAAGGAAAAAGGGTTAGTAAAATATATACAAGTATATACAAGAATTTTTTTGTTTGTTTTGTTTTTTTGTTTTGTTTTTGTTTTGTTTTTGTTTTTTTATTTGTTTTATTTGTTTTTTATTTGTTTGTTTGTTATTGTTTTTTTAAGGTAATCAAAGCCTATATACATACACGTGGATTTTATGAATTTATTTACATATACATAAAAATAAACATATTTAAAAGTACGAGTTATGTCTGAAGTATATATACAATATATATGACACTCCCCTATACTTTGCTCGAACTATGTCCTCATAATGATCAGAGAGCGGCAAAGGAAAACATAACTCGTGCTATGTATAGAAAAGTGAAAAGACTCATATGCTACAACAACTCAAAGAGAAAATGAAAAAAAATAGAAGTCGGTGATCCCCCTATACTTAGGATCAAGTAATCCTAAGTATAGAAGACTGTACAAAAGGGGAAAACCAATGCAGAGAATGTACGGACTCAAAAATAAAAAAACCATATAAACAACATCACCCCCCCCATACTTAGGGTAGAGTATCCCTAAGTATAGGAAACAACAAGAGTGATGAACAGGATGAATATGAACAACACAAATCATTCACGCCCCCCCATACTTCGGATAAAGCACGTCCTAAGTATAGCATATATACATACACACGGAAAAGGGATGAATGATGAAACGGAAGAAGAAAGAATGAAACGAAAGGAAATAAAAAAGGAATGGATGTACAAAAATCAAGAAGGTCGAAAGCGAACCTTCTTGCGGGACTGCTGAGGTATGGATCTGACAAGGTGTAGGTCGATATTGGGGTCATCATTAGACACGAACTGATCAGGATCGACCAAGAATGCATCCTCAGCAGTCTCATAGTGTGCAGGCACGAATCGGTTAGTGGAAGTAGTGTGGTCATGTCCTGCCTTGGAAGTCTCGCAAATATCAAAGTAAAAAGGCTCGAAATCATTATCAGAAAAAGTAAGATCAATTCCATCCTGGCGAGCCTCTACTGGATCATCATCTTTATCAAAAGGCCCAAATTCCTTTATAAAGCAATCAAATTAAATTTGTCCTTATCAGTCTCAATCTAAATCAAGGTGACTAGGAACGGACTCGTCAGTGAAAGTAGTCAAATCATGTATGTTATGTCTAGTCTCAGAATCTACTTTCCGCTATAGGGTGTCTATTGTGTAAATCCCACGGATGTCATCAATGCATATCCACATACCAGAAGGGGGAACTCCAAAGTCTATGCTTTCCGAGTCTTCCTCATTGAAGAGGAATTCTTGGGTCTCAGTATCATCCAACATACAACAAGAATCTCTGATATTATCATCACGGTCAAAGTTCTTGGGTTTGGCTAACACGGGCACGCTCTCATGGGATGCAGGTCTCTGGTCAGTAAAGAGTGTAGTGATCAACACATCGCTCCCGACAACAGAACGGAAGCAAATCTCTCCTTATCCATAATCAATAATGGCTCTCGCAGAGGCGAGGAAAGTCCATCCCAGGATGATTGGAGGGTGCTCCACATTGGTGGAGGTCTTCATGGGCAATATGAAAAAATCGGAAGTGAAATTCGTGCCCTGAATAAGAATGACAGTGTTTTCTAGAACGGATTTTATCAGTTGTGCCCCTCGGAGATATCGCAATATCAGTTATGCCCCTATCTTTTTGGTAATATAAGTTGTGCCCCCGACTTCTTGCCAATATTTCACTTGTGCCCCTCAGAGGGGCATAACTGATAAAAATCTTTTATCAGTTATGCCCCTCTGAGGGGCACAAGTGAAATATTGGCAAGAAGTCGGGGGCACAACTGATATTACCAAAAAGATAGGGGCATAACTGATATTATGATATCTCGGAGGGGCACAACTGATAAAATCCCTTTCTAGAATACCCTTCGGCCTCTTGATAGATCCATCAACAAGTTGAACTATCATCCTGATTTTCTTGAGAGGCCCCGGAAGAAGAGACTGTACCATAGAGAAGGGTATTTAATTGATTAACGAACCGCCATCGAGGAGAGTGTTATCACAAGAATAGTTAGATATGGAGCAACTCACAAGAAGTGTGGTAGTGTTCCCTTTCTTAAAATGTGGACGGTGAGAGATGGCGTAGGCAATGGCCATGGTCAAGATGTGATGCTCAGATATGCTCCTCCACTTTCTCTTCTTGTGTTGAGGAGAAGATAAATATGTCATGGCCTGGTGAAGTGGGGCTTTAATTATCTTGTGAATGGTGGCCATCACTTCAGGTTCAGTCAACATTTTTTTGAATTTTTTAACCTCCTTCATACAAAAGAGAAGATCGGAATCAGCATATACACGAGGATTGCCAAGAGCAGTCTGTATAGTGTAATCCTTGGGGTCAAAGTTGGGACATGTGGTGGATGACTGTGTGGGAAAATGGTTTGGCATGGGTGCCCTCTCCTCACAAAATGAATCAACAGTGTGTCTCCCCGAATCTTTTTGGTTTTTTAAAATTTTCTCATTTTTTTGTATTTTGGGCGATTGCAAGCTCTCACGATTATCCTCAAGTGAAAACATATCCTAAAATAGTGGAGCAGTGTTCTGGCTCTTATTTATGTTAAATAGATTGCTAATCCTCGAATTCATATGCTCCATCACCTGGTTCAAGGTCTCAAGTGTGGACACCATGAAAGGTGACTCCAAAATCACAGGGTCGGGTGAGTGGAATGAAGGTGGGTGAAAATCATTGTCCGGTTCCTGAAATAATGGGTTAGGTGGATATTCACAAAAATTAGGAGGAAAGTCCTCCTGGAAAAAGGAAGGTGCATCGATTGGAGAGTGCGAGAAGTCCGCAAAGATTGGACTAAAATAACTCCAGTCGGCCATCTCCGAAATAAAAGATGGGGATCGAGAGAACACGATAGTCAAGTCAAGCTATGCAAGAAAAAAGGCACAAATACGCAAAAGGATCTAGTATGCACACAAGCAATCAAACACAATACAAACCCCCAGTTCACCAACTCAACGCAATGTGAAGACCGTGAAGGTTCTCTCAATTATCTTGTCAATTTTTAGAGTTTGGTGAGAATACAATCTATCAGAGCGGTTAAAGCGAGCTGTTAGGAACCCAATGCTCCCAGGAGACTGTCCCAATCTCACAATTAGTTTTTCCCAACCAGTATGGGTGCAGATCGTTTACCGGCTATCCGATCTACCCACTCTACTAAGGATATCCCAGACCAATTACTGGCTACCCAGTGAAGTCCTCACTGGAGAACAACTAATCACGAGATAGTAACCTGAAGAGTGTTCAGGCATGGTTCTATCCTAGTGTGCGGGTCACTCTCTCGCTGCAGATAAATCAAATAAGACGGGGGTTACTTTACCTAAAATAATTATTTTTCCTTACATTTATTTTAGGATCGAGTTTTCTTTAGCAGTCCCGATTTTTAGGCAGTTATCACTTGGTTTGAGTATCTTCAATGAATCACCTACCGAGTGTCCAATTTCCTTTTTAACTTATGTGAGTGAAAACGAGGAAGGAGATTAGAAATTCCAATGCACATTAAACACAATGATGCATGCAGGGGTTAGAGATGTGTACCTTGTTGCCAGCACTCTACATGCAAGTGATCCGTGCAAAATTGAATACAGAAAAATAAACAGACCTATATGCAAATGCAAGTGAACCGTCCTAATCAATAGCTTCTATTAACGGGCAAGAACATGTTAATTTTACTAAGTCCATTTACGCTCTATTCTATAGGTACAAAAATTTTTGTTTAGGGTGTTTGGACCTAATTAATTACATGGCTCAAGCAAATTAATTAAAGCAATCAAAAAACAAAGAAAAATAAGGCGATGAAAACAAAACCGGTGAGGTCCCTTAAGTGCGCCGGTACTTGGCCCGTAACAAATGAATGTCCGTTTACAAGGGTTCAAGTGCCATAAATAAATAAATAAAGTCTTTTTTGTCTCCTTCTATTCGTCTTCTCCTCCTCTCACGCTATCCTACGACTCGGTGAAGAACCAAGCCACCTCCGCCTCGCTTGGGTGCTTCGGTTCTCCTAAGATTGCCTCCTTCGCTCTGTGGGCCCTCGCAAGAAAAAAAAGGAGAGACTGTGTAAGAAACATAATTATCAAATGTGAACAAGAAAAATGATATAAATGCAGTGAATATTAACAATGAAATAATGTGGCAAAAGATAAACAGATATTTACAACCAAGAATAACATGTCAAAAGAGAAACCTAACTACCCTCGTTGTGCCTCCCCGGCAACAGCGCCATTTTGTTGAGCGGAAAACTTTGAGGATTGGTTTTTATTGGTATAAAGTCATTGCGATCCCCAAAATTCCTAGCTCAAACAAACATTTTTTTTCTTTTCTCAAGCTACAAAAGCAAGAGAAATGTTTTTGCAACTTATTTACATGAATAGCAACAGGATCGAACTTAGGGAGGCTACAATTCCCTAGGGTTATTCAAATGATCGAAAATCAATTAAGAGAAATAGGAATCTCAATGGCAAACTATCTTGGTTTTTTGTGAATATTTTTATCTTTTTATTTTTTATTTTTTATTTCTAATTTTTTCTAATTTTTAAATTTTTAGTTATCTTAATTTTGCATTTTTTTATTTTTCAAATAAGGAACAATATGCACAAGGAAAGAAAGACACACACCACACTTTTATTGTATTTTTCAAAATAGTTAGAAATGCTCAAAAAATCCAGAGAAATTTTTTTGGGTTTTAAAGGATTTGAAATGTTTTTGGAAATTTTTGTAGAATTTTCAGATGTTTTTGTATTTTTTCTAAAAAATCAAACAGTAGCAAAAATGATAACCAGTGCACAGCCTGGAATAATATGCAACTTAAAAATAGTTAAGTACCCAAAACTCCTGGTGACTATTTTATGCTAAACTATAGAAAAAATATCTACAAACACGAAGTGAAATCACAATTTTTTATTTTTATAGAATTTTCTGTGATTTTTCAAAGATTTTTGGTATTTTTCAATTTTTTGGGTTATGAAAAGAATTAATGCACGAAATTTGCAGAGAAAGTAAAAGACAATGGAAAAACATAATCTAAATTTTTTTGGATTTTTTAGAGCAATATTCAAATTTTTATAAATTTTTGAATTTCAGGAAGAGAAAATGGCACTATTTTTTATTTTTTATAATATTAAATGACAAGAAAATACAATGAAATATTTATGCTAGAGAGATACACACATCAGGAGTATAGCATGAATTTTCATGAATTTATTGAGCAACAAAAATATTTATTTGAATGAAAAGAACTTACAAATTTAAAGTCTGGAAAATAGGGTCTGAATTGAAATTATTCGAAGTTTTTGAAAGAAAATTTAATAGGAACTAAAATAGAAGGCAAAAGGTGCAAATTACCTAGTTGTGTATGCTACGTACATGACTTGAATTTGGAGAGAGATTCTTTGTAATAACGAGAACTTCCAAGGGTAGCAATGCAAATTTACAATATTTTAAATACCCCTTATGGTTTGAGAGGGTTGTTCTCTTCATTTTTCAACCTAAGAGGTGCAGGGTGCAAGGGGAAGGGCCACCTCCCCTTGCTCATTTCTTTCTCACGCAGGAGCACCAGGGGGACGGCGCCGCCGGTCTTTGCTCTTCTCGCGTTGCGGGTGGCGGTCCCGGCAATGCGAGAGGTGGTGGGAGGAGCTCACGCGTGCTCTTTAGAGGGAGTGGTGTCGACAGACAGAGGGCTTTGCAACGCGGTTGTGTCGTGCGGGCGTCGGCGGTTGGCGACTACCGCGGGTGGCATGGGGGATTTAGATCTGAAGGTGCGGGTCGACAGCGTGAGGGCTCCTGCGAGCGGTCGGCGGTAAGATGCGGCTATCGATGAGCAACGGAGGGCGACTGGTCAAGCGGAGGGACAGCGCATCCGTGGAGTGGGCTGGCGGATGCGGTCCTCACGTAGGCGGATTTTTTTATTTTTTTGATTGTAAATCAGAAACGAGAAATAAATTTTAAAAAATCTTTTTTATAATTTTTTAAACAAAAATGACAAATTTTTTTATTTTTTATTTTCTTATTTATCCTGCAAAACATATGTTAGAAAGGAAAAAAAATATTTTTTTGTTTTTTTTTGTATTTTTTGTTTTAATTTATAAATAAATTAAGGCGCAAGCATGATGGCTCGATCCCAAAATGAAAATGGAAGACGTGAACGAGTGCGGTTCCGAGAAAATTGGTGGATGGAACCAAAACTCTGACCACCGTACGTGGTCGGAGGTGAGAGATCGTGCGAGGTAGAAAAGAACGTGAATAGATCGAGATGTGAAATGAAAAATCAAGTCGGTGGCGGATCAAATCGTGATGGGTTCTAAGATCTAGATAAAAAATGATGATTAAATAGGGAGACGAAAAATAAAACTAAGATTAACCTATGATAAAAATAAGAGAAGAAAAATGTGGATCTCACCTTAGGATCGGAAAAGATCTTAATCACCTCAACGAAGGCCGGCTCGCTGTCACCGGACGGCTCGGAGGCTAGGCACCCTTCTGCAACAAGAATACTCTCGAAGATCAGGCTCCTCTCACGAAAGATTGATCAAGTTGAAATGAGGGAGAGGGAGCCATATTAATAGATAAAGAAAATGGAGTTTGAAAAAAATTGAAATTTTGAATGAAAATAAGAGATAAGAGATAAGAGTGAAAATTTGAAATGAGAGAAAGATAAAGAAAGATTAGTGTTAAAAATATTTTCAAAAACTATTTTTTTGAATTTTTGTTACTTAATTAAATTGAATTTAAAATGTTAATTTTTTTTTATTTTTTGTGGTGGTTATTTAAGAATAGCAACTATATGCATATACTATATACATATGGTCCATTATATACATAGTTAAATAAGGAAATTAGTTAGTTTTTGTTTAAATTTTTTATATTTTTTTATTTTTTATTTTAAATAATTAGTAAATAATATTTACAAATATTTACAAATGCAATATGTATAAATAAATAGTGAAATTGCACAAACCACCCCATAAAACTAACTTTTCAACCGTAACTCCAAAAATTATGAAGTCATAGCTATTTTAAAGATAATTTAATTTAGAATACAATTGAAGTGAATTTGGTTCAATTTGACTTCATATGGAGTTGGAATTGGTCTTTCAATTATTGTCAAGTGTGGTTGCTTTTATTATGTACATGATTTGATTGTGCAATTATTTTTATTATTTAGGACACATTTTTATTTACAAATTTTGTTTTGAACATTATTTAATTTGAGGTCAATTTATGTACAAATAAAATAATGTAAGTATACAAATATATACGGCACATTTTTTTTGGATTTTTTAATTAAGGACCCTATCTCCCTTTAATTATTCCTGGTCGATCAGGTCAAGTCTTGACCTTCTCTCGGGGTTCGGGTCAACCTATATCTATTACATATATACAGCCTTCCTTTTTTCTTCTTCTTTTATTACTTTTTCCTTTTCTTTATTTTTCCTTTATTTCTTTATTTATTTTAGGTTAAAATGGTAATAAGTGTACACTATTTATACACAGATGCAAGTTAGTAAGAATATGGAGTTAGTATTATATACAAGTGTTATATAAGGGATTTTAAGCTAAAATAAATGAATAAAGATGATGAAATGCAGATTCATCGGGTATATATCAACCTTTAGAGAAGGACTGCCATCTCCTTCTCAGGCTGGAGATCATCTCTTAATGATCATTTGATGGTGCTTGATGAGTACTCAATCTAACTCCTTAGATATTCATCCATGCTTCAGCCTCTATGATTGAACCATTTAATCAACAATTGTATGATCATTAATATGGCCATGGTACGTAACCGTAATTGTACTAAGGGACCTTATAGTGCATTCATCCATTTAATCTCAGACATGGAGTGCAAAAAATCAAGAACTTTTATTTATATATCAAAGATTACAATAACATTTATTGTAGAAATGGTTCACCTCGAGTTCACATGGCTAACAATCTCCCACTAGCCCTTAGAACCATTTAGGTAAAATCTTTAAACCCATACTTATAACATGATGGTCGAAAATCTTTTGTGTCAAAGGTTTGGTAAGAGGATCGGTAACATTGTCGGCAGAGGCCGCCTTGGTTATAATGATATCACCATGCTTTTGTATCTCCCAAATAATGTGGTATTTCCTTTCCACGTGCTTACTCTTTTGATGCCATCTGGGTTCCTTCTCTTGAGATATAGCTCCTGTGTTATCATAGAGTAGTGGTATGGGAGTATCATAGGAAACTACACCAAGTTCAAAGATGAACTTTACAACCACACCATCTCCTTTGCAGCATCCGATGCGGCAATATATTTAGCTTCTATTGTTGAATCGGTTGCAGCATCATGCTTCTTGCTTCTCCAGCTTATAGCACCACCGTTCAACAAGAACACAAACCCTTATGTCCACTTTCGATCATCAATATCATACTAGAATTCAGAATCTGTGTATCCTAAGACTTGGAGATTACCATCTCCATATATCAAGATGTAATCTTGTGTCCGTATTAGATACTTAAAGATGTTCTTCACTCCATTCCATTGTTTCTCTCCATAGCAGGATTGGTAACGCTTACCACTCCCACTACATGGCAGATATATGGCCTTGTGCACACCATGGCGTACATTAAGCTTCCCATAGCTGATGTGTAGGGGCATCCAGCCATGACCTTCTTATCCTCAACACTTTGAGGGGCCATCCCTTTAGATAGGTGGATACAATGTCTTAAGGGAAGGTAGTCTTTCTTGGAATTCGCTATATGGAAATATTCCAAGATCTTCTTAATGTACTCATATTGTGACAATCCAAATTCCTCTTTTATTTGTTTATGAATAGCTTCAGACCCAAGATATAAGAGGCTTCTTCAAGATCTTTCATCTCTAAGGTATGAGATAGCTAAATTTTAACATCAGACTTATTTCCATATCATTCCCAATGATAAGGATGTCATCTACATAAAGCATGATGAACACAATGGTGCTCCAACTAAGCTTCTTGTACACACACGGTTCATCAGGATTCTGAACAAAATCATAATTCTTTAGAGTTTCATCAAATTAGATGTTCCAACTACGAGAATCTTGCTTGAGCCCATAGATGGATTTCTTCAACTTGCATATTTTGCCTTCCTCAGTTATGAAGCCCTGGGGTTGCTCCATATAGATATCCACCTCGAGGCATCCATTGAGAAAGGTTGTCTTGACGTCCATATGCCAGATATCGTAGTCAAGATATATGGCTATAGTTAGCAGTCCCCTGATGGACTTAAGAATAGTCACATGAGAGAATATCTCATTGCAGTCGATGCCTTCTCTCTGTGTGTAGACCTTGTATATGAGTCGTACTTTGAAGGTCTTTACCTTCCCATCAGGTCCCCTCTTTCTCTTGAAGATACATTTACACCCAATGGGTTTTACCCCTCTAGGTGGATCCTCTGCATTCCATATGCGATTCCCATGCATGTAGTGTATTTCAGACTTCATTCCTAGCATCCATCTATCCATGTCATGATCCATGAGTGTCTCATCAAATGAAGTTGGGCCATTGTCAGCTTCACCTGACACATGGAATGTGTACCTTTCAGGTGGTGCAACCACCCTTGAACTCCTTCGAAGAGGTAAGGGTGTTACATCTTCATTTACTTCTTCAGTTTCTGGTTCAGGAAGCTCAGTATCCTCATGGGATTCAATGAGTTCCTTTACTTCATTTTTTTCTTGACTTTTAAGGAAGTCATCCTCCAGAAATTTTACATCTCTAGAGACAAAGATCTTCTGAGTCTCAAAGTCAGAAAGTTGGTATCCAATACCATCCTTAACATACCCAGTGAATTAGCACTCTCTAATGTGAGATTCAGCTTACTTGCATCCACGTTCTTCTCATGGACCAAGAAACCCCAAATCCTCAAGTGTGTAACACTAGATTTGGTTCCATATCAAAGCTTATGAGGAGTTTTAGGTACATATTTGCTAGTAATCTTATTAAGAATATATATTATAGTCTCTACTACATAACCTCAGAAACTAAGTGGTAAATGTGCTTTACTCATCATTGAACGTACCATGTCCATGATGGTCCTGTTGCGGTTTTCAACGACACCATTAAGTTGGGGAGTTCTATAAGGAGTGAGAATGGAGACAATTCCTTTCTCTTTGAGGTATTCTTTAAATTCATCTGAGAGGAACTCGCCACCTCGATCAGATTGAATCTGTTTAATCTCCCTATCGATTTTGTTCTCAACCAAAATGATGGTCTCTTTGAACTTTACAAAGGTTTCAAATTTATGATGTAATAGGAAGAAAAATCAGTATCGTGAATGGTCATCAATAAACATCAAATAATATCGATATCCATTTCGGGTCGTGGTACTAAAGGGACCATACACATCAATATGTATTAGGTCAAGAATATCTTCGAATCTTGCAATCTTGTTATGAAAAGGCATCCTAGTCATTTTACCTCGAATACAATGTTCACAAGTAGGCAAAGTTTGGACCTGTAGAAAATCTATGGGCCCATCCTTTATCAATCTATTGATCCCATCAACAAATAAATGACCAAGCCTTTGATGCCAAATCATGTTCGAATGATTTCCATCCTCTCTAATTCTCTTAAGGTTTTTATTAGTGGTTGTTACATTCATGGCAGATTCATCAATGCACAATTCATAAAGACCACCAGAAGTTAGAACATCATCCGTAATATATTTATCATATCGACTTATGGCAAGTTTATTACATAAAAGAAATTAATATTCATTTCTAACAAACTTAGATATAGATATAAGGTTCCCTCTAACATATGGAACATAAAGACATTCTTTAAGTACTAGTACTCTCCTACTAGATAATGATAGTCTGTAGGTCCTGATGGCGACTGCTACAACAGTTACATCAGATCCCATTTTGATGACTATCTCCCCTTCATCAGGCTTCCTAGTTTCCTAAAATAGATGCAACAAACCGCATACATGAATAGAAGCACCAGAATCAATGATCCAACTACCTTCTCGTCCTACAAGAAAATAGGTTTCATTGATGAAAGTAGAATTTATACTCGTTGGGGCTTTACCTTTCTCTGCAGATTTAAGGTACTCTATGCAGTTATGCTTCCAGTTCCCTAGCTTCTTGCAGTGATGACAGACATCGATCTTCTTCGATTCCATCAGTGTGGAAGCATTAGAAGATGAGCCAACAGCTTGACTTTTCTTCTTCTTCTTCTTATGGGTTGGACCCTTCCGAGGCCCTTTCTTCCAACTGTGCTTCCCTTTGACTTGTTCAACCATTACACTACCAAAGGGATTCTCTTTCTTCATTACATCTTCTACGGACTTTAACAAAGATATGAGTTCAACGTTAGATGATCTCATTTTATTCATGTGGTACGATACCACATAATTGGTGAAAGACTTGGGGAGAGGCAGCAAAATGAAGTCGTACTGCATGTATGCATCCATCTCAGCCTTGAGAGTCTCTAGCTCTGAGAGGTAACCAATAATTTTGATCACATGTTCTCGGACCAAAGTCACTTCCTGCATCTTGTACCGAATAAGTTCTTTCATGACATTATAACATTGTGTGTGGTTTACATCACCGAAATCTCCTTCGGATTATGCATTATATCCTGGCAGGAGTCTATCTCAACATGTTGCTTCTGGAGCACATTGGATAAGGATCCCATAATATAACACCGAGCCAATGTATGATCTTCATCATTTTTTTCATTGAACTTGATTTCTTTCGGTGTGGCAGGGTTTACGTACTTCTCCTTAGATAGCACATAAGAAATGTGGTCTACAGAAAGGACAGGATTCAAATTACATATCCAATCCGAGTAGTTTGGTCCGATCAATTGATTAACCTCCAGGAGCCTGCTGAGTGGGTTCAAGGATTTCATTGTTTGGAATTAGGAATGCACTCTATTAGAACATATAAATGATTATATATTCAAAATTAAATATTTGATTAAGGATTTTTAATCAAAATAGTCTTGCCTTTTCAACTCTGAAATTGCATTCCCTTAATCACTTTCAAAGTAAGAGACAAACTTAAAGTTAAATCTATAGGAAGATCTAGGACCTCCTTTTCTATCTTTGTTACAGCCTAATAATATGAGGAAATGTAATTCGGATAAAGATAAGTCGGAACTCATTCCGCCTTGCAAGTCCAACTTGCATTTTCCAATTCGGTCTTTCCCTGACCCACCACCCCTAAGGCAATGTTGACCCATTATTAATTGAACCAACCGTAAACAGGATTAGAACTCGTTATGCACAATCCAGTATCGATCCAATAATATGAGAAACCGATATTGGGGTCACTACACATACGCCCTTACTCTTTCGAGAAATAAAGAGCCTGATCCATATACGCTTGTAAGCACGAGCTGTCACTTGACAGGTGTCTCCTACATACAATCCATGGTGATGAAACCCTTCGCCTTGACGGGAGACCATGAATGTCATTTATATGATCCTCCATATCATGTTCAAATTTTAATTAATTATTATGAATCGTATTCACATAATTAGTTCTTCCAAGGGAAATACAACTCTAATCATAATAGAGTGTTTAATTGGATCTAATTAATCTAATCATATTATATCAATCAATCCAATTCAATCAACCAACAAAATAATTAAGGTTTGCTTAATATTACTATATAGTATACACTCTCGCAAGTGCATATTATTTTGTATTTTAATAATTAAAGTACAACTTGGCTTACTCATATTATTCTCTTTTCAAAAATGGATCAGGCCAGTAGACTCGAGTTATGCTGGGAGGGAGCATTTCCTTGACATGCAAGGTGCCAATTTGTAAACCAAGCTAGCATACCCTGACTAGATACCTTCATCATTTCGATTGAGAACAATACAAAATAATACCAATGTACTTGCAGTTTTATCGATCAACTTTGATGACTAACATTATACTATATAATAACCACTCAAAAATATTAGGCATCTTAAAACATTTTTGAAATCCTAAAATTTCTAAGCATATCAAGCAACCATGTTTTGCATGTAAAAGTTGTCCTACAACTATTGTAGGATAAACTAGGGTTTTCATGAAACGTACATTCAATGGCTAATGATGTTTAATCAATTATTTCCACAATTATTAAGCATCATAACTAATAAAGGAAAATTCATAATTTCCATTATTTTTATTGAATGATAAACACATTAAACAAAGAGATTTAATGATCTAATCATCATCTGACCCATCTCCACTACGTATGGAATATCTAGGGCAAACGGATTTGGAATCATGCGAAATAAATTCTAGCAGTTTTCTAGTTTGTCCCTCTACTTAATCCAAGTGTTTATTTAATGTTTCATGATGGGAAAATGGTAAGAAAAAATAATTTTCTTACAGATCCATGAATATGTGCAAAAACAATTTCGTGGCGGAAACTCTTCAAATTATATTCATGCACTTTGGCATCAATAATATGCTACTTTTTTTGGGACGTATTTAGAAATTATAAATATATTTTAAGAACCAAAAAATATACCCAAATAGTTCACAAACATAAGGTTTTATTTTAGCGAAAAACAAATTGGAATCTTGCATCTTATGCAAAAACAACGAGTCCCAACGCATCCGAAATACAAACCTTATTCACCTAGAATTTTGGATCACATCCAAGACCTTGACCAAGGCTCTGATACAACTTGAAGGATATGTGAAAAACCTCAAGCACATCACAGAAACGTGAAGATCGCATTATATGTGATCGAGAATGACTTGTCATACTAGTTACTCGAGGCAGCGGAATTTAAAATTTTTTAAAGTAATGAAACCACATGATCTAAGAACACTTCTCAAATCATGTCATCTAAACCGAAAAGTAGATATCGGAATACTTCTTGAAGCGTGGTTGCGATCGAAGCCTCTAAACGAATAGATTACATGTCTCAAGTCCGGTCTGATAAAGGAGATGCTTGCAAGCACATTGATGAGATGTGTCCTTCTCGCAATCCAAGATGTAAATACAAGTGACGGATCTCCTTATTTTGTCACATGAAATCTAAGGTCTTTTGCACATACAAGAAGTACTAAGGAAAACGAAGATCCACAAGTAGTCAAAGTGGCAGCACGATGGCATAGTGGCGATAATGATCTTCTCTGGGTCAAGAGATGGACGGCACTCTTGAGAGAGAAAGGGGGTATGATAATGAGAGAGAGAGAGATCTCGTGAATTAATTGTTGTAAAAGAAGAGCTAGGGGTGTTTCTTCTTTTATAATATTTTGGGAGTCCATGGATCACAATAAAAAATCAATGGTTGAGATTGATTTGTGTTTCTTTCAGTTGTCATGATTTTGTTGTAAAAAATACAATAACAATTAATTTAATTTAATTTAAAATATATTGAATTTCATCAATATACATTAATTCAATCAAATCAATATACCATGAAGGATTAGGAAGGAGGCAAGGCTCCATCCAGTTAAGGGGGGACGGCCACCTTGAGTCCTTATTCAAGGGTGGTCGTCCACCATCCTCATATAGAAGGTGCATCCTTCTTCCTAATATATGAGATCTCATATCTCATGTAATGGTTCATTATATGTAGCAACTTTTACTGCATATTATTTCACAAAAATAATTCCAAATTATTTTGTGATGATTTTAGTCATGTCATTGGAAATTGTGAAGCATATTCACACACCCAAAATAAAATGTAAATTGTATTTTTCATTTAATTGTCCAATGTGAATCCAATTCACATCAACATTTAATTTGTAAATACTATTTACAAATAGATCTCTCTAATATATTATAGATCTCATTTATAATATATATGATTAATATGGAGAGTACTATCCACATTATTCGTATCCATGACGATTAAATCATATTTAATTGTCTTAAATCATCATTCTCATGCATCTAAATAATATGAATCGCATCCTTATTATTCATGATAATTAAATCACATTTAATTATCTGTTTCTCATTGCTCAAATATAAGATTTATCAATGGAATTATTCTTAAACTCTTTCAAGAATAATGTTCTTTCTCCACAGATACTTGGAGAAAGGACAAGGTGATTGTATGTTCTACGTACAATGACTTGGATATTGAGATCATATCTCAAATTCAAATCTCAGGGAACTCTCATAGATGCTTGATTAAATCAAAGCCGTAAATCTAATCTTCTAATTGCATCTTAATCACATTCAGATCAACGCCCAACATTTGGACTAAGATTAGATTACTTTTCTACTGAGAGGAGCCACTAAAATCCAAAACTGTTTCATCATTCCCTCAAAATGGAAGCGTCATGGTTATACAATTGTTTATGATCACATCACCCTCAAGTATACCTAATACTCATACATCTTGCATTCTAGAAGAGCTAGAATAAATCTGAAGTTTTAGATCCCATTTAGACTATCTCCTTTAGGGTTTTATCATTAAGTTTCTCATTCAATCATTGGGAGTTGGAATCGATAATATACTTTCCAAAAGCATATATCATACCTACAAATTCTTGTCATGCTTCCAAAGTGAGATGACACTGCATGGAATTTGATTGGTCCCAATACCTCATGAGTAAGCTCATGTCTTCTAGTTCACTAATGAACCTGTATGATCCCTTTGAAAGATCGTATTACTCACATGCCCTCGTATGAACATCAGCTCATCGGTGTAGACCTTGATTAGGCCATCAACCAATCGGTCTGCCAAGTGTACATACTCAGACATATAGCAATACATTTGTCTCCAGTCAGAGGATGCATGCCTATATCGTGACAGTTTATGACATAGGTCTTGGTTATATCGATCTCGTTAAGTCAACTCTTTGACCTAACTTATCTAATACCTCTGAGTCTTTATTCTTATGTAGAGGACCTGCATCAAGAGTTCGATCAGATATCAACCTTTAGAGAAGGATAGTCGTCTCCTTCTCAAGTCAAATATCATCTCTTAATGATCATTTGACGGTGCTTGATGAATCCTCAATGTAAGTCCTTAGATATTCATCCAAGCACCAGCCTCTATGATTCAACCATTAAATAAACAGTTGTGTGATCGTTAAGATGGCCATGGAACATAACCCTGATTGTACCAAGGGACCTTATAATGCATTAATTCATTTAATCTCAGATAGGGAGTAAAATAAATCAATAACTTTTATTGATATATCAAAGATTACAATAACATATACTATAGAAATGGTTTGCCTCTGGCTTGCATGGCTAACAGACCGATGCCTGCCTTGTTTATATCTACCTTCACTCTTATTGTCCTCGACCGCTCCATTTTTGCTCTCTTTTATACTTGGGCTGACCAAGAGCCTACGTATAGGGGGTGGCTGACTTCTACCCCTCCTCTGTTTCTTTTCCATTCTTCTATACTTATCATACACTAAGTACAGGGGATGAGTCACATTAGTGTACATATATTACAATGCATCATATTATACGGTATCATATTTTCTGTATATACAACTAACTTGGGATAAGGGTAATTTTTGTAAAAACTTGAAAAATTATCTAATGCATATAAATTTGTACAATGCGAATAGCATGATTAGAAGTAATCAAAAAAAAGAAAAAAAGAAGAAAAACTCACAAAAATAAAAAATGACATGCACAAAAATGCGCATTTCACATATATGCACTTCATTCAGCATTTCATGCATCTGCATTGGTGAAAAGCCCTTGGGTTCTAAACCGAACTATGAGCAGAAATCGAGAGTGGGCTTGATAATCCGCCTAATTTTCAGAGGAACTTCATCGAGAAATAGGAATTTAAAAGCTTAAGGTCTTGGACTTGATTCTTCGAGTTTCGCATGAAAGTGTCCAGACTTCATCTCTTAGTGTCTAACCAGGTCGTCTCATTCTGAATACGACTCTTGAATAGGGAATTAATATGTACTCTAGCACTATGCACTTAGCTCAACTTAGAAAGGGTGTTGGAAGACTGTGTGAATCTCTTTTATGGTAGTGTAAACATCTAACAACTGGAGTACAAGTTGAAATAAAGCTTTGGATGAGGAATGGACTGCTAAAACAATTTTTCTAAGACCTCAAAACATGAGTGTAATAAAATATTCTATATCTGTCGAGGCACAAAAGATCCATGCAGAGCAACCAAAAAATCCATACCAAAAGAATCCAACTACTAAATAAATATTTGACCAAAAAGGTCCAAGCTTCAAACAGCCTCCATATCTTGGTCCAAACTTAGAAGGAAATACCTAACTCCCCGAGTACGAGTTACCGGAGAAGGGGTTTGCATGGTAGTCTGGCATTCTTGATGGGAAGAGCTAACACCCTTCACACACATGAGACGATTGTTCAAAGTTCATGGGGTATGCTTTGGGAAGAGGATTGATCTAAGATGACTTCTGAGACAAAACTATTACAATGATGTGTTGAACTTGGAGGTTGTTGATTTTAGAACCCTAATTCTCACAGGAGTTCCACTAAACTATTAATCCAAAGGTCGGGTCGCTCCATTTTCAACTTTTTCTCATGATCTTGGTATGGAACCCTACCTCATTTCACCTCATCATTTTTAGTTGCTTGAGGATGAGAAAGGTTTAAGTATAGAGAGATGATGAATTTGTGATTCATGACTCTAATTAGTTGAAAATGAAACTTCATACAAAGAATTTAGGGTCATTTACATGTTAACTTCATAAAATTATGCACTCATAATTAATTTGTATAAGTTAGCATTTATTTCTGCATTCATATCCACTGCATATTTTCACCTAACTTCACCCATTTTTAATTAATTCATTATAACTCCAATTGACATGAAACCAACTTCATTGTATACATATCATTGACCTTAATCAATTAAAATTTATAAAAAATGTTAACTTCTACATATGCAAAATAATCCCAAACCCTAATTTCAGGATAAAAGATGAAAGCGTTGATATCTCTCTCATAAAGTGTCCAAATGAACACCACTCACTTTTGAATTAATGTATATTTAATTTCTACAATCGATCAAATTCAAAAGAATCGGAGTCCATTTGTGAAAATTGGGTTTTGGGACCTAACTGCGCATTGTGCATTTTTGTTGATTTTGACATATCATTTCGTATGCATATTTCACTCATTTTAATTATTTTCTTTTTCAATCCTTTATTTTATTCATTGCTTTAATAAATTATATAAAAAGCAAAATCCAAAAAAAATCAAAAAAGCAATAAAAAATACATATTCTAACTTGAACTTACAAACCTGATCCACTTGTAAATATTTCACTTCTCTAATTTTTCTGACCTATTTAATACCCACAAAAATTCCAAAAAAAATATATTCAAGTCCACTACATCATTCCATAGCATCTTTGATTTTTCATATATTATTAAATCAATGAAAATCAAATAAAAATAGCAAACTAAAAAAACGGTATTTTATATACATAAAATATCACCAAAAATGCATATCTTTCATACCACATTTCGTTGGCATGAGTCCTTCATGAATATTTCAGCTTGCATTTAGATTTTCATTTTTAATGTTTGGATCTTCGCATTTGAGTCCATCTCTTATTTATTTATTATTTACCTTTGCATTTTCATGCATAGTCAATGTTTCTTGGTCAACGCGTCATGTGGCACCTTAGCTTTGGTCTAGCTTAGCCGCTCTGGTCAAACCCACCCCTGCTCGGTCAATACCCCTCTATCTTTTAGCCTAGTGAATTTGGATCATTGGATCAAGATGGTCCAATGTCCAACACACTCCTTCCTCTCTTCTTCTTCTTCCCATGTACATGCCCAGCACATGTTAGTTTCTTAGTCGTTGGATTGCTAGGAACCAATGGCCACTGCTCCTCTTCTTCCTCCTTTCAAGCTCTGCCTCTTCCCCACAATGGATGTAGACCCAACCTCTAGACCTACGTCGCGGTACCACCCTCGTGCCACTCAGCCTCTATTGTGTCGCTCATCTCGCTCCTCCGGTCGACCCCCTATGTAATTCCTACCCCCAACGGCCATCTCTGATCGAGCCACACTTTTCTTCGATCTTCATAACCCCTTTACCTGAACCCAACCGCCACCTTATCTCCATCTCCGATGATCTCTAACCACCCCATATGAATCTTTCATCTTCATCTTCTTCTTCTTAATATGTTCCTCATACATTCTTCGTTTCATATTCTACCTCCCGCATCTTCTTCTCCTCTGCATTTTTCCAACGTCGATGAACTCCCATCTCATCTCCACCTGACACCCTCTTCATCTTCCCCTCTATCTCCATGTGACCTTCCACTACCATCGCTCCTCTCTACCACCACCATCAGAGCCCCGCTCTCGCCCTCCAAGCAGCATCAGACCACTACAACATGAACATCCATCATCGAATCATCAAGAAGAATGGAGTACCCTAGGAAGAGTGTACAGTGAACGCATGATCAAGAACGCAGCAAATCGGGGCCATCCATCTGTGCCCAAAATACGACCCTTGGATCGATTCTAATCCGACAGTTGAACCTCGCAGCTGAGCCTCCATCCCAAACCAATAGCCCTCGAGCAACCGAAGAAGCATCCATCTGCCATGTAGAGGAGGCTTGCCTTGAACCTTACTCCAAACTAGTCCCTCTACATGGGACGTACGCATGTGGTGGGTGATTTGTAGTCACGCTCTCGAGTTTTACCAAAATTGCAAGGATCCCCAATCAAGGAAAATTGCACAGACGCCTGATGAATCTCCATTTCATCACCTTTATTCTATCATTTTGGCCTCAAAAACCCCAGCAAATGCATGTAAACAACATTAATTTGTACATAATAGCATTCATTATTCATTGTATTAATTGTACATTAAATAAAGTTTTTAATGCCAAAACTATAGAATAAAGAGAGAAAAGAAAAAGGAATAAAATATTGTAAATATTTTATGACCCTAACCCCGAGACCAAGGCCAGCATGGTATTGGTCGACAAGGAATAAAGTAGGGGGAGATAAGGGCTGATATACAATAAATACCTCATTCATCCCTTTATGCATTTTTGACACCTATTTTATGCATAATTATTTATTCATCAAATAAAGAAACTTTGTTCATAAAAGTTGTAGATAATAATGTAAATAAAAATACAAAATTGAGTTTGTGTAAAAATAATACCCAGTGAACATTTTATACACATAATAAAAAGCCAAAATCTCAACTTCACAGACCCACATCTTGCAAATAAAAACTCCAAATCACCCAAACTCACCTTTAATTATATATAGCATTTCATAAACTATTTTATAAAATTGGTTTCATAATTTTTGGAGTCCATCTGTAGAAGTTAGGTTTTTGGCCCTTCTTGTACACAATACCTGATTAAAATATTCATTTTATTCAATATTCATTATTTTTACAAATTCATATTTTTAGAATTTTGTAGATAATGTATATAACTCAGGTACATATTGACATTAGAATAAAACCAAAAATAATTTGGAAAATAAAATAAAACTATGTAATATATATAGGCAAGATACCTATATGGAGTATATACACAAATAAAAGGGGAAAAACATTCTTTAATTATTCAAATCTCTTATATTTTTGTAATAAAGTATATAGTATATGTGTCCTATTAAAAATACAAATCCTTAATAAAAACACATAAAATTAATTAAATAAATACAATGTGTATAATATATAGGTAAAGTACCTATATATACTTACAAATACATAGACCTATTTAATTAAAAATACAAATAAACTTATAAAAATCAAACAAAAATACCTTTATACTCACAAAAATAAGTTATAAATTTATAAAATAAGCCAAGAAAATAATAAAAGAAAATAAATAAACTAAAAATAAAATATCCAAAAATACATGTAAATACATACATATACATATTACTAAAATAAAACTACAATAAAACACCTCGAAAAATTCAATAAAAATCAGGAATAAATACTACACGAAATAATACACATTTTTTATTTTATAAGAAAAAATTAATAAAATCATTTCGGATGTCAAATAAATCAATCTTCCTTCAGTCTTGCTATTTTGTCTCGTAGCGGCTTACGTGGCCCAATGAGACGCCGGCCAACGTTGACCCCCTGGTCAACTGTCCCATCCCACGCCTGGCAGCTCTGAACAGTCCACTCCCCCGATTTCCTCCCTTTTTCCCGGGCACACCATCCATCAATCGACAACGCTTCCTTCACAAGATTTGTTCCCTAATCTTCCATGATGCCCGCCGAAATCACAGATCAACCAAATACTTTCTAGATCATGAAATAATCGCCGGTCAATAAGGCTACTCGCCAATGTTTATAAATAAAAAGCTCCGCTTCCTTCCTCGAATTTGGCCACTTTCATTCCAACCTAAAGCCTAGATCTTGTGCCTGGAGTGTTCCTCGTGACAGGGGGAGTAGCCCAGCATCGAGACTCGGCCGGAGGGAGGAGAATTTTGACGCGGCGGAGCTCCGGCGTCCGCCCTGCTCCCTGGAGGCCCCCAGGTATAAGAGCTGTCCTTTTAATGCACTCTTAGGTAGTTTTTAATGTTAGCATTTCATTTCAGTAGTTAGTTTAGTTGTTAGTTGATCACATTAGCGTAAAAATCAAAAATCGAAGTTCGCCCGAGCTTCGCTCCGGCGACTTCTTCATCGCGAACCTCACTGTATCCGACCGCCCCGATCATCCCATCTCGGTCCTCGTCGCCTTCTCCATCTAGCACACCCATCAGATCAACCCAGGACCATTGGTCTTGGCGAATCAGGGTTCCAACTCTGCCGCTCGCCGGAGCCCTTCCGCCCACCTCCATCTTGCACCGCAGCTTCACAACCCCGGGTCGAGAAGATAGCCCTCTCGCCCGCGGTTCTTCCTGTGCAGGTACCACGAGGAATCGAGCCCTTCTGGGCTTGCTTTGACCAGGAAGAGGTTCCTGGGGGCCACCTTCTTCTCCGACCTCGCTCCACCGACTCAGGCCCCCAGGAGCCATGAGATCACCGTCAGACGACGCGGAAGCCTCCCAACTACGATCAGGACGCTTCAGATGCGCAGGAGGTGCCCGGAGGAGCCCGAGCGACCTGATCGAAACTCGCCGAGGGCGAGTTCCTTCCCAGTTCTTCCTGGTGCCTTCTGCACCGTTGGATCGAGCGGGGTGGCCCAGTTTGCATGCCAGCCGTACGATGAAGAAGCACACCCACCGTCAGATCAGCTGGGACGTTCTAATCCCAGCCCTTCATCGCCGAAACGAAGTCCGCCGTCCGATGATCGCCACGTGTATAAGTGGCGCTTCCAGCGCCGCAGGATGCAAGGCCTTATTTAGGGGTAAATTTCATATCTCGCCCCTTACTTTTTGTATTTAGAGTTTACTCCCAAAAATAAATGTTTACGTTGTAAATAAGTAGTAAAAATTGCAGTGGACCCCCCTGATGTTTCCATATTTACATGTTAGTCCCTCCGCGCCTCACGTGCAGCAACCACGTGAGGCGCGGGACATTTTGCATCTAAACCCTGCCGGGTTCTTGTATTTATGAAATGGTCCTGAAAATAAAAGTTAAAGTGTATTTTTTGGTGTAATTTTTGCATGTATGCCCCTGCCAACTATTTTATTTGCAAAAATACCCCTGCCAGGCCATTTAATTTTTGAAGGCTTTGTCTATTTATTTCATGCTTCATATTTAATCGAAAAATCTTGCAAAAATAGACTTAAGCTCCTGTTTGGTCATGCTTGAACGCCATATTTTTAGTTTTGCATTTTGTTGCATTTTTGCATTTATTAAAAATCAAAAACTTGTCTTTAAGTCCCTGTCTAACTCATAAAATCCCAAAAAAATATGAAAATGCCCTCAAAAATTCCAAAAAAATTATATGTAGTGTATTTTGTCCTATATTAGTGTCAGACCAAAAATCCCTAAAAATCTCAAAAAGAAAACCTTAAAAATTCGAAAATACCCAAAAACTTAAAAAAAATATAAAAAATCAAAGAAAAATCAGAAAAATATAAACTAAGGCCCTACTTATGCTATATTTTATTATTGTTGTTAGAAAATTAAAGGGGAACATTTTTGAGGCTGTTAGCTATTTTTCATCTCTATTTTTGTGACGGCCAGTACCCAGTCCACTGTTTGCTTTGATTTAGCTATTCTAAAATGCTAAAAGTACTTGCAAAAATACCCAAAAATTATAAAAACAGTAAAAAACCATGAAAATCCCAAAAAGATCTTTTTCCTGAATTTTTGACTATTTTTTTAGTATTTTTGTGAATATTATAACACCCCTTTTAGGTATATACATCTATATCTATATATATCCAAAAAAGAGAATATATATATATATATATATTATATACTTAGTAATATGAATTCTCTTTAATCTTAATATGATATAAAAAAAAAAGAAAAAAAATAATGTATATATATATTATATTATATTTAGATACACATATATATATATATTACATGTATTATAAGCTCTATGCTTAACCTCTATGTATATATATATAATGAATTTGTATTATATAAATATATATATCTATATGTATACATGATACTTAAGTATTATATTTTAATAATAATAAAAAAAATATATAAAAAAAAACCCACACAAGGATGACTAAGATTGGCACGTAGGCTATGGTATTTTGTGTTGCTCTCTGTGGTTCGACCTCTACATATTTGTCACTATACATTTTATGGTAGAGTAAAATAAAGGTTAATTCACATTTGTTTTGAGCTTGATTGTTGTATTCTTTGGATTGTGGGTTAATTGCTGATTGGCAGCGGTCTTCCATGAGTGGTCGCCTCGGCGACAACACTTCCATTTTTTTTATGGTGACCCTCGTGGAGAATCGCCTGTTATCAGATGGAGCCGTTGCCGGGGAGCAATGAGCATAGCCAAATTGATTTTTGTCATTCTTGTATAAAAATGTAGATTCATGATTCATTCTTTGTGTGAGCAGCTATTGTTTTATTGTCAGTAATCACCATGCTTTATTTATTCATTTATTGTGATTATTTCTCTCTGCTCTATTTAATTGACTAAGTATGCTAATGCAATCTTTTTGTGACTTTGATGCAAGGGACCCCCACGCGAGGATGGCTTCCTGGGAGGCCAAGGCAGCCGAGCTTGGAGGAGGATGGTTTTCTCTTCTCATGACCATCTGGAGAGTGCACCAAAGAAGCAAAGAGAGGGGCATTAGATAGGCTAGATACTTAGGAAATTATTTTTGTAATTCATGGTGAGAGAGAGACTCTTCTGGCATGTAATTAAACAGGACTCTACTCTTCACAATGAGGTCCAGTGCCCGGGTGATTGTTCACCTGGGGGCCTCATCGCGGTTTTTTTTCGAGTTTTTATCGCCTTCTTTTATTTTGTTTCCCGTTGTTTTGAGCTTTCCGCCTTTCTTTTATTTTGTTTTGTGTGCTTGGAGCCCCTAGATATAGGTTGCTTGACTCGGTAGCTAGGTCCAAACATTAATAAGAATGCATGTTCCTATAGTCTACTTCGATTGGATCTAGTCAAACTCAAACAAGTTGTAAATTCGTCTCTTAGCCCGCCGCGCCGCGAGCTCACACCCGAACAAGCGCTTTCTCCTACTCCAAATGTGTTGGGCAGAGGAGGGGTGAGCCAAGACCGGACTCTCTTGGGCTAGAGACGAATGAGCAACTTATGGTTCTTTACGTTAATAGCAGCTTATGTTTAGGACGATTTTGTGCCTTGCATACCGACATGTAGATAGGTTTAAAAATTCTGTTTTGCATACCACATGGAGAGAGCTGGGATGCACTGTAAGTCTTCTAACTCAGCATGCATCATTCGGTTCAATGGTGAGATTTCCATCATGGAACCACTTGCACGGCCTTTTCCGCTATCTCCCTCTGATTTTGAGCACCTAGGACTTAAATGAAAACCTACAAAAACGTTAAGCGCTGGTATGAAAACAGATCCAAAAAAAGTGAAAACCCAAAAATTAAAACAAGGGGACTGCTAAATAAACTTTGACCTTAATTAAAATCTGTAATGGACTATCCTTGTACCGGGTTCATAAAGCCCTCATTGTTTTCAGGTACTTTGGAGGGGGACCAAAACCCTACTCCCTTGAGCGAGTGCGACCCCTAAGGATTAGAGCCCAAAACCCAGTCTGCAACTGCCTTGTGTATCGCCTGGATTTCCGAAGTAATGGCGCTTCTATCGTACGTAGGCGAGTAGGACTTGGTCACCAATGGTGACTCTCTGTTGTGAGAGCATCGACCCTGTCCGAAGTATTGAGCATAGGCCACGCCTTCACGGGGGTGTCTGTCTCATCGTCCTGCGTCCGAGTAGGTTCTTGCACGCTCACGGGTGATTCCGTTGCGAGCGAGAACCGAAGTATTGGTTTCGCCTATCGGCTTCCTCTCTCTTTTCTTTGGCTGAGTAGGGATCCAGGAAGGGTTACAAGGACTCCAAAAAGTACAGACTACAGGTTACACAGGAGGAGGACAAGTGCGGGATACTCTTCTGGCAGTACTCTCTCTCCTATAGGGTAGCGTACTAAGGACTTGTTATAAGATATGCCTGAGAATCACAACTCTAAAAATGAAAAGATAATAAATAGCCGAGCTTTCACGGCTTCACATGGCGTGAGTTGGTGAACCCGATTTTGTCTTGTGTTTGTATGGATCTAGATTAAGGTTCAAAGATCAAAGTCCCGCGCCTTTGCGCCAATTCTGTTATGTCTTCCTTTGACCACCCCGCTCAACCGAGCCTTTCTACTGTTTTACACTCCTTTTTGTTCCTCGTTGACCATCGTATCGTTCTTCCAAAATCCGACATTCTCTTGTGCTCCGCGAAGTTGATCCATGGATGGTTTCGTCGGGACCATGCCGACACCTACATCGATTCCATGGACTCACCTTCGCCAATAATTTCGAGGCGATTCCCGAGAACTGATCCGGACTTTGCGGATCGGACTCCAGACTCCTCGTTTTCTACCTTTCTCTTGGCCACCCAATAAACTGGGATCACTTTTGTCCCACTACCGCCGTTGTGAATGGGAGTCGATTACAGTCTACATCATTTTTCCATTTACAACACGCTGGGGTTGACTTGAACTCCAGCCTCATCACGACAGCTGAGTATTTATGGCAAGTGATCTGATTCGGACCGTCTCATTATGCAGATAGAAGCCAGTGCGAGCCCTGGAGACTACTCCGGAGTTCATTTCGTCCGATTCAGACCCTGACATGGCGCCAGGAGGAAAGGGCAAGGGTCAGCAGCCACCCATACCAGAGGGACAGATGCCAGATCAGAACCAAGTCAATGCACAGTTGCTGGCATCCATCCAGGCAATACAGCAGCAGCTGACTGAGCAGGCCCTTACGCAGACCGCTTTCCAGGACATTTTGACTGATATGATGAACCGTAACGACGGAGGAGGAGGCCGAGGCAGAGGAGGCAGGGGAGGAGGAGGTGGAGGAGGAGACGGTGGTGATGACCCCAATGATGATCCTGAACTCCCACCACCGACGAAACCGACCCTCAAGGAAACATACAATCCGGGAGACAGCCAGATGACCGAGTGGATTCTCATCCCACCGATACACGCTCACTTCGAGCTGAAACCCCAATTCATAGCCCTTCTCCCTGCATTCCATGGCAACACCAATGAAGAGCCATACATTCACCTGCAGCAATTCTCCCGCATTTGCCGCACCACCCATTATCCGAATGTCCCCCTGGACATTGTAAAGATGACGGCTTTCCCCTTCAGCCTACAGGACAAGGCCCTCTATTGGGTCAATCATATGGGAAAGGTCGTGACGACCTGGGAGGAGTTGAAGTCTGCCTTCCTGCACAAATACTATCCTCTCGGTCGGCTCAACCAGATGCGAGCCCGTATTAGCAATTTCTCCCAAGGTGCACATGAGTCCGTACATGAGGCTTGGGAGAGATTCACAGATCTGCAGGAGAAGTGTCCCCACCATGAGATACCTAAGACCAGCCTGGTCCAGCATTTCTTTGGGGGACTCAATATTGAAAGTCAAAGGCTCGTGGACGCAGCGTGTGGGGGCTCCCATTTCAACAAGGATGAAGATGTTGTCTGGCAAATTTTCGAAGAAATGGCCGAGGGAGAGGCCGCCCTCTCTTCATCCAAGGCATACCAGAAGCAGCCCCAGATCCTCCAGAAACAAGTTCACATGGCTGCATCAAAAGAAGCAGAGAGAGATGAGAGCTCCAACCTCAGTATCATTGGGGGCCATCTCTCTAAGGTTGATATTATTGAAAAGCGATCACAGGACCTTGAGAAACTCGCTGTGATCGAGAAGAGGACCCAGAACCTGGATAAACTGGATCACATCACCAAGCAGCTAGAACTGCTGGTAGGTACCATCAATTCTGTTCAGTCGGCAGCACCGCTCGAAGCTCCAGCTGAGAGAAAAGACGAGCAACCACCGCTACACCAGCCTCAGCCAAGCCAGCAACCACCGACAGTTCAGCACGTGTACTACGTGCAGGCACCTGATCAGAGCCAGCCGCAACAGCAGATGGTTGTGTACCAACCAGAGTTTATCTCAGACACCGATTCAGTATTCCCGCCACCACCCCTGGTCCAGGAAGTTAATGGGGTTTGGACTAATGATGCACAGCCGACCCGTCCTCAGGGACAACTCCAGGGTCAGCCATTTGCCAACCGGCAGTACTACCAACCTCAGGGTGGTCGTTTTGGGCACCCCTCTCAGCAGCACCAGCAGCCTCCTCAGTTCGCACACCAATGGAGGCAGAACTTTCCGTATCAGCAGCAGCCACAGTATCGCCATCCACAGCCGTATCACCAATACACGGCTGCTCAGCCTCAACCATACCAGCAGTATCCCCCTCCGTCCTACCAACAACTTCAACTTCCTGCTCTGCCACAGCAACACCATCAGCAGCCTCCCAACCCATCTAACCAACAGCAGCGTGGTATGCACACTGCATCTTCTGATGTGCCCCCAGCTAATCCCACCATGGAGTGTCTAGCCCAGCTTGTCCAAGGGCTAGTGGAGATGACCAAGCGGCTTGATGACCTGACCGCCACTCGCACTACCATTCCGGCGCAGGTCGAAGCCAACCCCAACAATTTCAAGAAGAAGGAGCAGGTAGAATGTGATGTCCAGTCCGCGTGTGATAATGATATTACTGCTTTTTCTAATGCTGTTACTCTCAGGAGCGGTAGGGCCTTGCCTCCGCCTGCTACCAGATATGGGGTGAATAAAGAAACAGGTGGATCGTCATCTTCCGCATCAGCCGTGCCAGCTCCAGGGGCGGGTGAGGAGGAAGAGGAAGGAGAAGCCAGTCCAGCCGTCGTGCATTGCCAGAAGCAATTCCAGCCAAAAATACAAAAAAATCCGCAAAAACAAAAACACCAAAAAGAAGCCTGTAGCAGAAGTGAAGCCGCGCCAGCCTTGGAGGAGCCGCCAGCAGCAGCCGATCCTGTGCCAGCCGATGGATCCAATGCTACCCTTTTTGATCGCCCAGCAGCACCAGCAGAGTTAAATCCAGCTTGTACGCCTTTTTGTAGTCCGGATGTACAACATTCTGTGGGCGATAATCTTGATGTAAATAAGAACTTTAATTTTCCTGCCAGTAATGTGAATATTCCTTTTCCTCATGCAATACAAAAATCCAAAAAAATGGCAAAAAGAAAAACTGCATTATCTGATCCAGGTGTTGTAGATATTTTGGATAAATTGACTGTTGAGATTCCCTTGTTAAAGGCCGTGGAATACATGCCAGCTGTGAAGAAAGGATTGAAAGAGGCATGTACTAACAGGCGTCGCCCAGCGCAATACAACAGACGCCGAGAGGTAGAAAAACACGTTCTGTCCATAGCCACAGTTGCAGCTATCACCAACCTCCCCCAGAAAAAGCAAGACTCAGGAGCACCTCTGATCAGTTGTGTGATCTTCGATCAGGTCTTCGAGCGTACTCTTCTTGACAGTGGTTCTTCCATCAACCTTCTGCCCTCGTCCATAATGCAAGAATTCAGGCTGGGACCGCTCAAGCAGACACGAATGATCCTTCAGTTCGCTGACCGATCCGTTAAGCGGCCCCGCGGTTTGTTGGAAGATGTGATAGTTACCGTGCAGGATATGAAATTCCCAGCTGACTTTGTAGTCCTTGATATGGACTCTCCTGCACCACTGCTCCAGACTCCTATCATCCTCGGCAGACCATTTCTCCGTACTTCAGGCGCCGTGGTTGACTACGGGTCTGGAAAGATCACCTTCAGCTCGAAGACCCAGCGAATCACCATCAACATGAACAAGGAGCAGAACGCCACAACTGATGAGAGTCAAGCAGCATCAGAAGCAGACTGTGAGTTTATTGCAGAGATCAGAGAGTCAGAGTTATCATTGGACGATCCATGGACCCGAGAAATCCTCACTCTTGAGGAGGACTTGGAAAGCACGGTCAGCATATGCTCCGATGATGTGTGGGAGACAGATTCTCAGATGCAGGCGCACCTTCTTGAGCATTCACTCCAGACCGAACACGATCAGCTCACCACAGAACCGTTCGATACATCACTGGGATCTCAACAGGATGTGGAGGATGGTAACAGTCTCAAAGTACATCCCACCACCAGCATGGTATCAGAAGTGACCGGTAAAGGGGACAGACCGAAACCAGAACTCAAGCCACTTCCTACAGGCCTGAAGTATGCTTTCCTTACGGGTGAAGAACACATGTATCCAGTCATCATCAGCAGCAGGCTGAATCTGGATCAAGAATCTCGACTTCTCGAGATTTTAGAGAAGAACCGCAAGGCACTTGGTTGGAGCGTATCAGACCTCCGAGGGATGAATCCAGCTCTGTGCTCACACCATATCTATCTAGAAGACGATGCCAAGCCGTCCCGCGAATTTCAGAGAAGGCTAAACCCTAACCTTCGGGACGTAGTCATGAAAGAAATCACAAAGTGGTGTGATGCAGGCTTCATTTATCCCATCTCCGATTCAAAGTGGGTAAGCCCCCTGCATGTAGTTCCCAAGAAATCCGGACTTACTGTGGTCACAAATGAAAAAGGAGAGGAGATTTCAACTCGGGTACCGACATCCTGGCGGGTGTGTGTTGACTACCGCCGCCTGAATGCAGCAACCAAGAAGGACCACTTTCCCTTGCCATTTATCGATCAAGTCTTGGAGAGATTAGCAGGCAAGGAGTTCTTCTGCTTCCTGGACGGGTACTCCGGGTACAACCAAGTGGCGATCGCCCCTGAGGATCAAGAGAAGACTACCTTCACTTGCCCGTTCGGCACCTACGCCTTCAAGAGGATGCCCTTTGGATTATGCAATGCACCCGCAACCTTCCAAAGATGCATGCTTGCAGTCTTCGCCGAAATGGTAGGCAGTTTTCTCGAGGTGTTCATGGATGATTTCTCCGTCTACGGTGATAGTTTCGATTCTTGCCTCGAGCACCGAGACAGAGTGCTTCAGAAATGCCGGGAAGTCAATTTAGTGCTCTCATGGGAAAAGAGCCACTTTATGGTCACAGAGGGTATTGTGTTGGGCCATGTCGTTTCCAAACGTGGCATGGAAGTCGACCCAGCCAAGGTGTATGTCATTTCAAACCTTCAGCCACCTCAGTCAGTAAAGAACGTGAGGTCATTCCTGGGGCATGTGGGATTTTACAGATGATTTATCAAGGACTTCAGCCGCATTGCCCGACCTCTGACAGAACTTTTGTGCAAGGAGACAGAATTCATTGTTGATCAGCCAGTTCTCCTTGCCTTCAATCAATTAAAGGAGCTTATCACTCAGGCTCCAATCTTGCAGCCTCCAGACTGGACTCTTCCATTTGAAATAATGACCGATGCGTCAGATTTTGCAGTCGGAGCTGTTCTAGGGCAGAGGAAAGATAAGGCGCCCTATGCCATTCACTATGCCAGCAGAACATTAGATGAAGCTCAAAGAAATTATACAGTAACAGAGAAAGAACTGCTGGCTGTGGTTTTCGCCTTAGAGAAGTTCAGATCCTATTTGTCGGGGTCAAAGGTCACAATTTTCACAGACCACTCTGCTATTCGGTACCTACAGCAGAAGAAGGATGCCAAGCCCAGACTGATTCGTTGGATCCTTCTCCTCCAGGAATTCGATCTGGAAATTAAGGACAAACCTGGAGTTCAGAACGTGGTAGCAGATCACCTCTCCAGAATAGAGCAGCATGACTCTCCTTTGAGCAACGCACCTATCACAGAGACCTTCCCTGACGAAGCTATCTTAGCCGTGGATGCTCTCCCTTGGTATGCTGACATTGTAAATTACCTCGCCTCTGGGGTAATACCTTCGGATTGGACGAAGAATCAGAAGAACAAATTCATGTCGACCATCCGCTTTTACCAGTGGGAAGATCCCCTTCTATTCAGGGAAGGAGCAGATTGTATTTGGCGCAGGTGCATTCCTCAGACGGAGCAATCTAGTGTCCTCGAGCATTGTCATTCACTCGAATCTGGTGGGCACCATTCTGGAGATCGTACGGCAGCGAAAGTATTGCAGTGTGGCCTCTGGTGGCCCACTTTATTTAAGGATGCAGCAGAATTTGTTAAAAGATGTCTTGATTGTCAGCGACTGAAAGGAACACTCACTGCCAAAGACTCAATGCCTCTGAAAATCATTCAGATAGCAGATGTTTTCGATGCATGGGGCATTGACTTCATGGGACCTTTCCCTAACAGTCAAGGTTTTGAGCACATCCTTCTTGCCGTAGATTACGTGAGTCGTTGGGTTGAAGCTATCCCCGCCCGAGCCGCCGACAGCAAAACAGTTTGCCAGTTTCTGAAGAAGAACATCATTTCGCGGTTTGGGATACTGAAGATTCTCATATCCGACGGGGGTAGTCATTTCATCAACAAAGAGGTCAAGAAGTTAATGAAGGAGTACGGCATCGATCACCGCGTCACATCTCCTTATCATCCGCAGACCAATGGCATGGCGGAATTATCCAATAGAGAAATCAAGACCATATTGCAGAAACTTGTTAGGCCAAACAGAAAAGACTGGTCTCAACTCTTGGACTCAGCTCTTTGGGCTTACCGTACGGCCTACAAGTCTCCCTTGGGCATGTCGCCCTACCGTCTTGTATATGGAAAACCATGCCATCTGCCCGTGGAATTAATTCACAAATCCCTATGGGCAATTAGTAATTGTAATTTGGACTCACGAAAAGGTGGTCAGAAGAGAAAGGACGATCTGAACAGGCTCTTGGAATTCCGAGACTGCGCATACGATAACACCTTGATGTACAAGGAGAAGGTGAAACGCTGGCATGACCGGCACATCAGACGAAAGACCTTCGATGTTGGGCAGAAAGTGTGGTTGTTTGATGCAAAGTTGCGGATATTCCCAGGTAAATTAAAAAGTAAGTGGACAGGGCCATTTCGAGTATGTGAAGTGCGTGACAACGGAAGCCTTGCTATATCAGAATTGTCCCCTGACGCACAGCCCTTCGTCGTCAACGGCCAACTACTGAAGCCTTACTTGGAACCAGATTCATTCTTGGCCGTTGTTGACTCTATTCAGTTAGTGCACCCCGAGGATATCTCTACACCTCCTGCAGCACCAAAAGATTCAGACGATGTACTCCAACCATTATTGCTCTGATTTTCTTCTTTTCTTTTTTTTTCTTCTTTTCCTTATCTATTTTCTTTTTCTATCTAAAAGGTGCTAAGTACTTGGTCCTAAGTATAGGGGGGTGTGCACCTAGGGTTTTTAATTTCGGTTCGATCCTCTCCATTGTCTCCTCTTCTTGTCTATACTTAGGAGTATCTTACCCTAAGTATAGGGGGAGACAATCTGAGTACGATCAGTGTATTCTCACCCTTGACCCTCCCCGCTTTTTGTACACCTGCTATACTTCGGATTATTTGATCCTTAGTATAGGGGGGACGGTCAACTTCTCATTCATTCATTTCATTCGTATTTATTCTTTAGATCTGTCTATACGCAGTACGAGTTATGTCTTTGCTTTTTCCTTTCGATCTATGAGGACATAGCTCAAGCTAAGTATAGGGGGGTCGTATATACTGTGTATATACTAAAAGCCATAACTCATACTGAAAAATAAAATATCACTACAACAACAAAATAAAATGTAAAAAGTAGCTTTATAATAATGAAAGATGATTGTGAGTTCCTCAGACTCATTGTAATTATACTGACTAGTAAGTCAGAAAAGTGTTCTACGAAACTTTCTCCTTTGAAAAATCATGTGAAATTTGTTTGAAAATAGCGTGAACAAGTATTCAACGATTGAAAAATTAGTTTTGTGTGTAAAACTTATTTTCTTTGAGTGAAAGCAAAATGTGTGAAAAGTAGTGTGCAAATGATTGTGAAAAGTTGATTGTCAAAGGTGTTTTGAAAAATCTATCTATGTTGTGTAAAACATTTGTAAAAGGATTTTCAAATGCGTGTACATATTGCAAAATTATTTTGGACTAGAGTTTTCAAAAACCCTTGTGAAAATGATTCTCGAAGTAAGTCTGAGGAATCCACACAAAAATCTTTCATTTGTAAATGAGGAATAAGCCAAATAAAGTTTATAAGAACAGAACCATACTATACGTCAAATACAATTTTTTCTTCTTTTGTACCTACTGATTAATAAATCAGATACCTATACAGTATGATTTGAAAAATAGTGTGACCAGTTTTGGAAAAATTTGATGTGAAATGATTTCAAATGCGTGAAACTGTGTTGATTGCAAAATTTTTTCTTTGTGTGAAAGAAAGGATTTGAAAAACCTATGTGCAAATGTTTGAAAAATGCTTGTCAAAATTATTGTGAAAATCGTATATATCTACATATAGTGTGAAAAACCTTTGCAAAAATAGTTTTCAAATGTGTGTAAAGGATTGCAAAAATTATCGTGTACTATAGTTTGCAAAATTATTTTCAAAAAGCTATTAAGAACACCATTGCAGATACTAGTAAATCAGAAACAAGATACATACAATTCTTTCTATACATACCCTAATAAACTATTTCATCCATACCTGTAAAGTCGCTAAAAATTTCCTAAATTTTGAAAACAAAGCAGCACGCCTGTGTAAATAAATGAACAGACTCTTTAAACATTTTCAGTTCGTACTTCCTGTGCAGAGATTCTTTTTGTAAAAACATTCTTTGATCCTTCCAAATTTTTGTGAAAAATTGCATCATTCATTGCACATAGCATAAGCATACCATTCATATTCTTTTTGAGTGAAGCTTGATGATTGAATCAGTCTAAGAAAATCTCAAATTGGAGCTCGGTTAGACCTTACCGCACCTAATTGCACTGGAACCTTATGGGAACTAGGTTTAAGGTACTTCAGGTCTATTCAGACTTAATTCTTTGAGAAACCAGGGCTGGGTTCAAGTCACCTCAGTGGACTAACTAGAACTTTTCGAGACACACGTATGACTCTTGCCGACCGTGATCTAACTTGGACACCTGCACCTTTCACTTGGCTCAACCCAGTTGGAGTGGTGAGGGGGTTGGATTTGCAAGTCTGAGACGCACACGGGTGGAAACACTCGTCCTCGTCTAGGGAGGGAAGTGCGCCCCAACCAGATTCAATAACAATGAGGTCTAAAGACAGGAGATTGTGGGTTGCGATAAAGCTTCAAAAGAGGGATAGTCTACCGGCTCAAGAGGAAAAACTCCTTATGTAAATGCTGCTGTGAATAGTATGTTGAAAAAAAAAAAAGTGTGATGATCAGGCCTGTAAAAAAATATATATATAAAATGCCTGCAAAGTATGTACAAAGTCAATAAGCAAGCTTGAGCTCCAAAGACAAACATGTAAGCCTGCAGCTGGATGACTTGACTACACTGGTCTTGCATCCCAGGATAGGTAGCTACACTGGCTACCGTCCATTCTTTTCTTCACCCCCTCCTCTTGAGCTGGTTGCCACTTGAACTTAGAAGGGAATACCCTGCTCCTCGAGGAAAGAGCTGTTGGATAGGGGAATCATTGGGTTGTCATTCTGGAGAAGTCAGTTCCTTTATCATTTCAGTTGGGGAGAGCCATTAACACTTACACCGTACAAGTCAGCTTCATAGTTATAAGAGTTTGCGTATGATGTAGACTAGTTCTGACCCGGCTATTGAGGTGGGTTGAACCGAGTTCTGTGATTACCGAAGGCTGTTGTACTTTAGAACTGGTTCCCGACTAGGTTCCACACACCTTCACACCCAAGGTCTAACAGGAGCTCCAAATTCAGATTTTGTAAGGACATGCATTGCACTGAAAACACCCCAATTCACTCTATCTTTCTTGCATTTTCCTTTTTCTTTTCTTTATTCATTTTGCGCTTATTGCATAAGTGTTTGCTAGGGACTAGCAAAGGCAAGTATAGGGGGGTGATGAATCTCCATTTCATCACCTTTATTCTATCATTTTGGCCTCAAAAACCCCAGCAAATGCATGTAAACAACATTAATTTGTACATAATAGCATTCATTATTCATTGTATTAATTGTACATTAAATAAAGTTTTTAATGCCAAAACTATAGAATAAAGAGAGAAAAGAAAAAGGAATAAAATATTGTAAATATTTTATGACCCTAACCCCGAGACCAAGGCCAGCATGGTATTGGTCGACAAGGAATAAAGTAGGGGGAGATAAGGGCTGATATACAATAAATACCTCATTCATCCCTTTATGCATTTTTGACACCTATTTTATGCATAATTATTTATTCATCAAATAAAGAAACTTTGTTCATAAAAGTTGTAGATAATAATGTAAATAAAAATACAAAATTGAGTTTGTGTAAAAATAATACCCAGTGAACATTTTATACACATAATAAAAAGCCAAAATCTCAACTTCACAGACCCACATCTTGCAAATAAAAACTCCAAATCACCCAAACTCACCTTTAATTATATATAGCATTTCATAAACTATTTTATAAAATTGGTTTCATAATTTTTGGAGTCCATCTGTAGAAGTTAGGTTTTTGGCCCTTCTTGTACACAATACCTGATTAAAATATTCATTTTATTCAATATTCATTATTTTTACAAATTCATATTTTTAGAATTTTGTAGATAATGTATATAACTCAGGTACATATTGACATTAGAATAAAACCAAAAATAATTTGGAAAATAAAATAAAACTATGTAATATATATAGGCAAGATACCTATATGGAGTATATACACAAATAAAAGGGGAAAAACATTCTTTAATTATTCAAATCTCTTATATTTTTGTAATAAAGTATATAGTATATGTGTCCTATTAAAAATACAAATCCTTAATAAAAACACATAAAATTAATTAAATAAATACAATGTGTATAATATATAGGTAAAGTACCTATATATATACTTACAAATACATAGACCTATTTAATTAAAAATACAAATAAACTTATAAAAATCAAACAAAAATACCTTTATACTCACAAAAATAAGTTATAAATTTATAAAATAAGCCAAGAAAATAATAAAAGAAAATAAATAAACTAAAAATAAAATATCCAAAAATACATGTAAATACATACATATACATATTACTAAAATAAAACTACAATAAAACACCTCGAAAAATTCAATAAAAATCAGGAATAAATACTACACGAAATAATACACATTTTTTATTTTATAAGAAAAAATTAATAAAATCATTTCGGATGTCAAATAAATCAATCTTCCTTCAGTCTTGCTATTTTGTCTCGTAGCGGCTTACGTGGCCCAATGAGACGCCGGCCAACGTTGACCCCCTGGTCAACTGTCCCATCCCACGCCTGGCAGCTCTGAACAGTCCACTCCCCCGATTTCCTCCCTTTTTCCCGGGCACACCATCCATCAATCGACAACGCTTCCTTCACAAGATTTGTTCCCTAATCTTCCATGATGCCCGCCGAAATCACAGATCAACCAAATACTTTCTAGATCATGAAATAATCGCCGGTCAATAAGGCTACTCGCCAATGTTTATAAATAAAAAGCTCCGCTTCCTTCCTCGAATTTGGCCACTTTCATTCCAACCTAAAGCCTAGATCTTGTGCCTGGAGTGTTCCTCGTGACAGGGGGAGTAGCCCAGCATCGAGACTCGGCCGGAGGGAGGAGAATTTTGACGCGGCGGAGCTCCGGCGTCCGCCCTGCTCCCTGGAGGCCCCCAGGTATAAGAGCTGTCCTTTTAATGCACTCTTAGGTAGTTTTTAATGTTAGCATTTCATTTCAGTAGTTAGTTTAGTTGTTAGTTGATCACATTAGCGTAAAAATCAAAAATCGAAGTTCGCCCGAGCTTCGCTCCGGCGACTTCTTCATCGCGAACCTCACTGTATCCGACCGCCCTGATCATCCCATCTCGGTCCTCGTCGCCTTCTCCATCTAGCACACCCATCAGATCAACCCAGGACCATTGGTCTTGGAGAATCAGGGTTCCAACTCCGCCGCTCGCCGGAGCCCTTCCGCCCACCTCCATCTTGCACCGCAGCTTCACAACCCCGGGTCGAGAAGATAGCCCTCTCGCCCGCGGTTCTTCCTGTGCAGGTACCACGAGGAATCGAGCCCTTCTGGGCTTGCTTTGACCAGGAAGAGGTTCCTGGGGGCCACCTTCTTCTCCGACCTCGCTCCACCGACTCAGGCCCCCAGGAGCCATGAGATCACCGTCAGACGACGCGGAAGCCTCCCAGCTACGATCAGGATGCTTCAGATGCGCAGGAGGTGCCCGGAGGAGCCCGAGCGACCTGATCGAAACTCGCCGAGGGCGAGTTCCTTCCCAGTTCTTCCTGGTGCCTTCTGCACCGTTGGATCGAGCGGGGTGGCCCAGTTTGCATGCCAGCCGTACGATGAAGAAGCACACCCACCGTCAGATCAGCTGGGACGTTCTAATCCCAGCCCTTCATCGCCGAAACGAAGTCCGCCGTCCGATGATCGCCACGTGTATAAGTGGCGCTTCCAGCGCCGCAGGATGCAAGGCCTTATTTAGGGGTAAATTTCATATCTCGCCCCTTACTTTTTGTATTTAGAGTTTACTCCCAAAAATAAATGTTTACGTTGTAAATAAGTAGTAAAAATTGCAGTGGACCCCCCTGATGTTTCCATATTTACATGTTAGTCCCTCCGCGCCTCACGTGCAGCAACCACGTGAGGCGCGGGACATTTTGCATCTAAACCCTGCCGGGTTCTTGTATTTATGAAATGGTCCTGAAAATAAAAGTTAAAGTGTATTTTTTGGTGTAATTTTTGCATGTATGCCCCTGCCAACTATTTTATTTGCAAAAATACCCCTGCCAGGCCATTTAATTTTTGAAGGCTTTGTCTATTTATTTCATGCTTCATATTTAATAGAAAAATCTTGCAAAAATAGACTTAAGCTTCTGTTTGGTCATGCTTGAACGCCATATTTTTAGTTTTGCATTTTGTTGCATTTTTGCATTTATTAAAAATCAAAAACTTGTCTTTAAGTCCCTGTCTAACTCATAAAATCCCAAAAAAATATGAAAATGCCCTGAAAAATTCCAAAAAAATTATATGTAGTGTATTTTGTCCTATATTAGTGTCAGACCAAAAATCCCTAAAAATCTCAAAAAGAAAACCTTAAAAATTCGAAAATACCCAAAAACTTAAAAAAAATATAAAAAATCAAAGAAAAATCAGAAAAATATAAACTAAGGCCCTACTTATGCTATATTTTATTATTGTTGTTAGAAAATTAAAGGGGAACATTTTTGAGGCTGTTAGCTATTTTTCATCTCTATTTTTGTGACGGCCAGTACCCAGTCCACTGTTTGCTTTGATTTAGCTATTCTAAAATGCTAAAAGTACTTGCAAAAATACCCAAAAATTATAAAAACAGTAAAAAACCATGAAAATCCCAAAAAGATCTTTTTCCTGAATTTTTGACTATTTTTTTAGTATTTTTGTGAATATTATAACACCCCTTTTAGGTATATACATCTATATCTATATATATCCAAAAAAGAGAATATATATATATATATATATTATATACTTAGTAATATGAATTCTCTTTAATCTTAATATGATATAAAAAAAAAGAAAAAAATAATGTATATATATATTATATTATATTTAGATACACATATATATATATATATTACATGTATTATAAGCTCTATGCTTAACCTCTATGTATATATATATAATGAATTTGTATTATATAAATATATATATCTATATGTATACATGATACTTAAGTATTATATTTTAATAATAATAAAAAAAATATATATAAAAAAAAAACCCACACAAGGATGACTAAGATTGGCACGTAGGCTATGGTATTTTGTGTTGCTCTCTGTGGTTCGACCTCTACATATTTGTCACTATACATTTTATGGTAGAGTAAAATAAAGGTTAATTCACATTTGTTTTGAGCTTGATTGTTGTATTCTTTGGATTGTGGGTTAATTGTTGATTGGCAGCGGTCTTCCATGAGTGGTCGCCTCGGCGACAACACTTCCATTTTTTTATGGTGACCCTCGTGGAGAATCGCCTGTTATCAACGCCCGAGATATCCACGACCCTTGCAACTTCCAAAATTTACATGCATGACCCTGCCAAGGAAAATTGCACAGATGCCCAATGGTTTCTAAAAATTATAAGAACATCCTATCCGAAGGGCATATTTGTTAGACTTGTAAGCCCACAACAACCCATTAATACAATAAAAGTTATTGTTTTTATCATGTCCATCTGAAATAAAAATGAATGATTGAATGAATGCACTTTACTATTAAGGTCCCTTTGTACAGTTAGGGTTATGTACCATGGCCATATTGAATATCATACAGCTGGGAGGACACAACTGACTACAAACATGTGACAATTGATAAAGATCTCCAGACTAAGAAAGATATGGCCATTTTTATCTAAAGACTGATATCCAACCAACTTCTTGATACAGGTCCTTTGCATAGGAATAGAGATTCAAAAATGTTGGAGTCAAAGAGCTGACTTGATGAGGGTGAGATAAACTAAGACATGAATTGTAACTATCACGATCATGTACACATCCTTTGACATGAGACAGATATGCATCTATATTCCTGAGTATGCATATTTGACAGACCAATAGGTTGGTGACCTACCCAAGGTCCATATACAGGTGCGTTGGTGTGCACATTAAGTCATATGAGATGTATGATCTCTCGAAGGAATCATACAGGTTCATAGTTGATAAACCGAGAGACAGAGCTCACTTATGAGATATTCATGGGGTCAAAATGAATTCCATGCATGGTTGTCTTGTTTATGAAATAAGACACGAATTCCAAGTACTAGTATATGCTTTTGAAAAGTATATCATTAATATTATTGCCCAGTTATCAAATGAGAAATCTATTGATATATTACGAAGATGACCGTTAAACATGGGTTTGATCTTCAAATTTATCAATCTTCTAGTGTGAAGGATGGATGAGTATTTGAAATACTCAGGGTTACTTTTGTTGTTGTAATGGATCATCTACCATGAAACTTCCATACCGAAGAAGTGATGAAACATGGTGGATTTTAGTGGCTCCATTTAGCTAGATGATTTCTGATTTAAATGGATTAAATCACAATTCATTTGAATCCAAGTTCCAATTCTAATTTCAATGTCCAAATGTTTGAAACAGAAATGGTCATGCATACAAGATCCTTGAGCTCATTTCTTAGCTCCAAATGCTTTGGACTATGTTTAGAAATGGTCAAGGAAGATGGTTTCAGCTCACTGACACTTTGTCCAGCTCATGAGAGTGTGATACATTTCGTTGAGCTTATTGAGAGTGTAAAGTGTCACAGCTCAATCTCAACATTTGTAGGTGATGGATTTTTGCAAAAATGACATAAACCCTTAAATTGGATAGTTATCTACATTTCAAAACACTATACATGGATAGTATTATCTCCCCGACATTATCTCCAAGTATCTGCATTCCCATCTCATGAGTCATAATTAGATTAAGACTCATACATGTTAACGGTAATATTGTAATAATTATGACTATTACATACTATTGGTAAGGGCAATTTTGTAAATAGGATTCACAAGCATAACTCATTAATTTATATGAATAGTGATTCACAATAGTTAATATTTATATGGATGTGATTCACATAAATATTTATGTATATATGATTTACATAATTTTTTCAGGCATGAGATTTTGTGAATTTGATTCACATTTAATTTGTAGATGTAAATTGGATTTACATTTAATTTTGGGCTCATAATATGACTCATAATCTTTAAGGATTAACTCCATAATTTCTCCAATATTTATAATATGGTTATCAAATGAATTAATTAATAAATTTTGCAACAACAACTTCCATATATGGAAGGTGATGTGGCATGTACATATGACGTATGCATGGCTCCATGTGGATGAGCTCTAATTGAATTAGGACTCCAAAGTTGATGCTTATTTTATTATAATTAATATTGATTGGATATAATAAGGAGATGATCCTTATTGAATTAGGACTTGGTCTTAGCCTCTGATTTAAAAGTCAAGGGCTACCAAGGCACATGTAGGACATGTGCTTTAAGTATAAAAGTAGGGCAAGGCCTTCTTCATTTTACAACAATTCTAAGAGCAAGTCTGATGAATATGTGATTCATCATGTTTATTCATTTATTTTAGCTTAAAATCCCTTATAAAACACATGTATATAATACTAACTCCATGCTCTTACTAACTTGCATCTATGTATAAATATTGTATATTTGTATATTATTTTAACCTAAAATAAATAAATAAATAAAGGAAAAATAAAGAAAAGAAAATTAAAAAAAGGAAGACTGTATTTATATGTAATAGATACAGGCTGACCCGAACATCGAGAGAAGGTCAGACTTGACCTGATCGACCAGGAATAAAGTAGGGGGAGATATGGTCCATAATCAGAAAATCCAAAAAAACGTTTGTTGTGTATATTTGTATGCTACACTATTTTGTTTGTACATAAATTGACCTCAAATAAAATAATTTTCAAAACAAAATTTGTAAATAAAAATGTGTCTTAAATAATAAAAATAATTACACAATCAAATCATGTACATAATAAAAGAAACCACACTTGGAAAAAGCAACTAAGCGATAATTGAAAGACCGATTCTGGCTCCATATGAACTCAAAGTGAACCAAACTCAATTCCATTGTATTCTAAATTAAATAATCTTTAAAATGATTGTGATTTCATAATTTTTGGAGTTACACGTGAAAAGTTGATTTTCTTGGGTGGTTTGTGCAATTTTTCCATGTATTTGTACATATTGTATTTTGTAAATATTTTTACTATTTTTTTAAAATAACAATAAAATTAAATAAAATAAATAAAAATTTTAAAATAGAAAAAAAACTAATTTCTTTATTTAACTATGTATATAATGTACCATATGTATATAGTATATTTATATAGTTGATATTCTTAATTAACCACCATAAAAATAAAAAAATAACATTTTTGATTTAAATAAATAAAATGACGAAAATTCAAAAAAAGTAGTTAAATTTTACTTTATCTCATTTCAATTTTCATCTCTCTTATCTCTTCAACCAAAAATTCAAAAATTAAAATTTCATTCTCTACCTTTTCTATTTATATGGCTTCTTCTCCATCATTCCAACTGGATCAATCTTTGGTGAGAGGGGCCTGATCTCCGAGAGTCTTCTTGTCACAGAAGGTTGCCTAGCCTCGGAGCCGTCTGGTGACAACGCATCGGCCTTCGTCGAGGTGATCAAGGTCTTTTCCGCTCCTAAGGTGAGATCCATCATTTTTCTTCCCATTTTTCATCTAGAATAACCTTAGTTTAATTTTTTGCATCTTTATTTCAATGTCAATTTTTTTATCTAGATCTAGAATCAATCACAACTCGATTTGATCCGCCACCGACTAGATTTTTCATCTCACTTTCTCGATCTATACGCGTTCTTTTCAACCTTACACGATCTCTCAACTCCGACCACGCACTGTGACCGGAGACTGGGATCCATTCCTCATTTTTCTCCGGATCCCCGCTCATACATTCCGTTTTGATTTTAGGGATCGAGTCATTATGCTTGCATCCTCATTTATTTATAAATAAATCAACAAAAAAATAATAATATATTTGTTTTCTTTCTCTCTAACATTTGTTTTACAGGAACGTCTAAAAAACAAAAAATTAAAATTTAACAAAATTAGTTTCTATTTTTAATTTCCCTATTTCAGATTTAAAAAAATTTAAAAAGTTTCTTTTTATTTCTGATTCTTTCTTTACATTTACAAATAAAAAATAAAAAAAGGAGGCTCCAGCGGCAGGCGTCGCTCCACCAGCCAGTGGGCGGCGCCCGCCACCCATCATCCACTACCGCACTTGAGCACCGCCCCTCAAGCCTCCTCGCTTGGACCTCCCGAAGCTAACGTCGTGCGATCCTCCGCGAGTGAGGCCAGTGATAACCGTCCCGCACCCTTAGTTAATTCGGTCAAGTTAATGTCCATACTAATTAGATGTCGTTCGTTGCAGTCGGATACGAGGGGCTAATCAAAAACCACTTTAATTAGATTTGAGTCAAGTTCAAGCAGTGGAATTTTTTTTTACTTGGTAGTGTCCAAGGTCGAACTCAGGGAGGCATCTGTCTCCTTAGGTGAATTTTAGCAGAGATCAAGTGTTGGATTTTCGAAGAATTATTTTTTTGTTCTTTTTCAATTTCTATGTAGGACACATGCAACTACCAAGCCAATTTGAAGTTAATTCAATTAAGATATCAAATGGAATCCAAAAATTCTGAAAATTGGCCAGATGATTAATTATGATAAAAATGAACTACCCTATTTTTTTTGGAATTTTTAGACACTAAATGAATTTACTATGAATTAAAAATGCAGACAGGGTGATTTTCACTAATTAATTTTTAATAAATAACAAATCACATTTTTTCAGGAAATAAAATTATCCTATATAGTTCTAATGATAAGGAATCCAGGAAAATTGACAAATCTTAATTTCAATGTGAAATGAATTTATTAAAATTAAAATATGAAAATCACTAAACAATTTATTCAGGCCTCGATATGTGTGCAAATGACATGAAATTTTTATGCAATGTTAAGTTTACTATCCTAGAGCTACTATGAATTTCTGAGGATTTTTGGAATCAAAGAAAATTAACTAGAAATTAAAAGGTGTCACTGGGCAAAATATTACACAAATCAACCAATTAATTCATTTAAAAATCTACTGTAATTACAAAAATATGACACGTGGCACAATAGATAGAGGACAAGTTTCTCAGCAAAATGCAACTTTTGGAATTTAAAAATGATGTAAAATGCGATCTAGGGATGCGTGCAAACACAGGGGGTATTTGCAATATAAGAAAAATAAAATCACATAAAACAAATATGCAGACAGGGACTTAAATGCAATTACCTATAATGCTAGGGACTGGTGTGCAAATTCTCCACTGGGTACGTGCTCCTCACGTGGGGTCTGCTTCACAGGGACCTTTTTGTAATTTCAAAAAGTCCCGAGGGCCTCTATGTAAAATTCCCAGGCCGCATGTGCTGCTCACGTGGTCGGCCTAGGTTCGGGCTACGTACGAGGCTCGGGACTCGGCTCGGATGCTTTTGGAGGTCTGGAGTGAGGCTCGGTGCAGCCTCGGGTCATCCGAGCCTAGGGTTGGGGGCAAGGCTTGGTCTTTATTGACGTGGCGTAATGAAGGCCCTTGAATCAAGCTTGATCCAACGGACGGCGGTGCAGACGCGTGGCGAGATCTCGGGCCGTTCGATCTAGGCGAAGAAAGACGGTCGTTGTGGCTCCAGCTGATGTCGACGTGGAAGCTCAACACCCGTTAGATCAAAGTTGATCCAACGGAGGTCGATGGAGGCTGAAGATGATGACGTGGCGTTCTCCTGAGCGTGGGATCAATGACGATCCTACGGTCGTCTGTAGCTCCGGTGGACTGGCGACGTGGTTGATTACGAACCGTCCGATCGAGATGATCGAACGGCCAGTGGGGCTTCTTCCTCGATGGGTCTCCGCCGCCTGCGGAGGAGATGGCTTGGCTCCAGCGAAGTGGCCTTTGCTCCGCCAATGCCTCCTCGTGTCGATGAAGCTCTCCGAGGTGTCGGAGATATCCCTGGAGAAGCGTGGCGACGGTGCGAAGGTGCTGATGGTCTCAGGAGATGGAGAGGGTCGTCGAAGGTAGCTGGCGACGAAGCTCGAGGACGACTCCGATGAAGTTCCGGCCAATACACAGATGGGTACCTGCAGGCGTTAGAGAAAGAGCCGAAGCTCGTGCGTGCAATCGTGGAGGTGAAAGGATGGTTGGCGAGGCCTAAGGCGGAAGGAGATGATCCGGCGATGGTGCTCCGGCCAAGTGGTGGAGCTGGAGATCGATGGATGGTGAGATGCGTCATCGACGGGCGTAAAGGTGACCACGAAGATGAGAGCTCCGACGCGGAGCTAGGCAGAGTGAAATAGAGGCGAGAAGGTGAACGCGGGCGGTGAGTAAAAAGCGAGAAAAACGAAGAAAAAAATGAGATGAAGATCGATCGGGGACGGAGGCGTTCACCTGGGGTTTGGAGCTCGAGTTTGAGTTCCAGGTCTTCGCTCGAAGGGGTGGTGGGTCCCTGAGCTCAAGCAGCGGCTCGGTGATGGAGAGCTGTGACTCGGTGGTGGCCAAGGATCTCGCCGGAGAAGATGGTCGTCTTCGCTTGAGGAAGCTTGCAATTCCTGTCACCAATTGGAAGCTCCGAGCTCGGAGTGTCTCTCACGGGTGGCGGATAGGTGCGACGATGGCCGGCCCTCGAGTATTTATAGGTCGAAGGTCTCGGCCAGACTGATGATGGAGCGAGGTTTGAGGGGTTCGTGGGACGAAGCTGGCGGTCGACGTGGGTAATGGAGTAGCTGGCGAGGATAAGGGATGAGTGGGGGTCATCGTGGAGGTTGTGGTGCTCGTCGACGATGGAAGGAGCGCGGCTGAAAATAGGAAGGGGGTACCCCTCCCGCAAGGCGGAGAACGTGGGAGAGAGGGGCGCCTGGAGGTGGAAGACAAAGTCTCCACCATTGGATCTTGTGATCCAACGGTGGTGATCGAAGCGGGATGGAGTGGTTGGATGAAGATCTGGACGTGACGATCTGAGGGTTATAGAGTAGCCACATGTCATGATAAGGGCTCGGTGCTAATGGACGGCTAAGATGGGAAGCGAAGGTTGATCGAAGGGCTGGAAGATGACCATGAAGACAACGGCGGAGATGGAAAGTTCGGGATGTGATCTAAGGGCGTAGCGAGCACCACGTGGTGCGCTGAGGAAGAGGCGCGATTGGGCGATTGAGGTGAAGCGGGGGCTTGATCAGACGGTTGAGGGAAAAGGGCGTACGTGGAAGCGGCTAGGTCGTTGGATCTGTAAGACCATCCAACGGCTGAGAGATGCGGCGGTCTGGGCAAGGGGAGCGGGCCGCGTGGCGCAACCAGAGGGCGCCACGTGGCTTGATGTGGTTGGCTGGACAAAGAAATAAGGTTAGAGAGAAGAGGGGTCGAATTTGGGAAAACTCAAAACATGAAAGTTGTAGATCTCGATGAGATCTACAAGTTTCATGTTGACCAAAGACGGAGATGAGATCAAATATGATACATAAATACAACAATACAAATGTACATACATGTAGTATACAAAGAGGCCCAAAAACCCAACTTTCTCATACGAGCTCCAAATTGGATGAAATTAGTCTCATTTTAAAGGTCTTTTAATGTGTATTATTCTAAGAGTGAGTAGACCTATTTTGGAGTTTGTATGAGGGATCTATGTGTATTTTATTGTCCAGGGGTTCTAAGGTTTTATTGGCTAATTTACAAGGGGGATTTCTGGCTTTCTTCCCTATATTATTAACTAAGGAGTACATATTATTAAGAAGAGGTTATTTTGATAAGTGGATATTTTACAAGGGATTTTTGGCTTCTTATTTAAATGTAAATGGAATGCTAAAATGCATGTATTATGTATGCATGCATGAATGCTATTTATGCATTATAAAGGGAAATATGCCTCTATTTACTCGGGAACAAGGCTCTATTTTTAACTTTTAGAGTGATGAATCACATATTCATCAACCCCCTATACTTAAACCTTGCTCGTCCCTGAGCAACTAAATGAAATGCAAGAGTGAAATGATTTTGGGTTCTATACCAAGGTCATGAACAAAAGTTTGAAATGGATATTAACTCGACCTTTGGATTAATTGTGTGGCGGAACCTCATTGGGACCTGAACTTAAGACCTAACAGACTTCAAGTTCCACAAGTCTTCTATTCAAGACTCCTTAATAGTCAGGTCAGAACAAATCCTCAAACGCAAATTTCTGATGACTATGATTCTTACTTGTACTGTGTAAGTGTAAAATAGCTCTCCACATCAGAAATGGTTCAGAACCAGCCTCCTCTAACAAGGTAACTCAAATAACCCGGCCCAGTAACTCTTTCCTCGAGGAGCGGGGTATTCCCTTCTAAGTTCAAGTGCGACCAGCTCAAGAGGAGGGGGTAGAGAAAAGAATGGACGGTAGCCAGTGTAGCTACCTATCCCGGGATGCCTGACCAGTGTAGCCAAGTCCTCCAGCTGCAGACTTCTTGCTAATATACATACTCCGACAGTTATTTTTTTTTCACTTGGACCTGTCTGATTTTTTGGAGTTCTTGCATTTTTTCTTTTTTTTTTCTTTTTTTCCTTTTTTTTTGGAATTATACAAGGTGCAACATGTACATCAGGAGTTTTTCCTCTTGAGCCAGTAGACTATCCCTCTTTTAAAGCATTATTGCAACCCACAGCGTCCTGTCCTTAGATGTCAACACCACCAGACTAGGTTGAGATGCACTACCCTCCCTAGAGGAGGGCGGATGTTTCCACCCGTGTGCTACTCCAAGCTAAAGGATTCTACCTCCTCACCACCTCATCAATGAAGAGCTATGTGCATTGTGCTTGTCCAAGTTAGGTCATTGTCTATAAGAATCATGCGTATGCACGAGATATTCTACTTAGACTAATCAAGATGACATGTGAACATAGACTTGCAGACTCAAAGAATTAAGTCACTTGACCTGAGAAATCTTAACTCCAGTTCCTATAAGGTTCCTCTGAAATTAGGTGGATTAAGGTCAAATCAAGTCCTTCCTCAACATCTACTCATAACTTGGTTCAGAACCCACTAGCTTTTCACCTTGCATATGCAAGATATGCAGATGAGATGCAGATGACATGCTATGAAAATGCAAGACTCTTTTTTTTCTTTTTTTTTGAATGCAAGGATGATATGCAAGAGTAAATAAAAAGCCTATTTTCTTTTGTTTTTTTTGTTTTTTTTTGTTTTTTTTCAAAAATTTGGTAAACCTCCTATGTTACAACAATTTACAAGAGTTTTAAAAGTATTATACAAATTATACAAGTGTTATACAATATACAAGTATACATTTTTTTTTCAAGATTTTTTTTTTGCAAAAGATTTACAAGTATTATACAAGTACAAAAAAATTTCAATTTTTACCCACCCGTAATTATTACAAAGTATATACAAAAATATGCGAACATACATGAAAGTACGAGCTATGGGTAAAGTATATATGTAATACATACACGCCCCCTATACTTAGCGTGTGCTATGTCCTCAGAGCACGAAAAGAGAGGAAAAAGACATAGCTCGTGCTAAGCGTAGGAAAGCTAAACATGTATAGAAGTCGCTCTGTCCCCCTATACTTAGGCTCTGGCAGCCTAAGTGTAGAAGAAGATAAAAAATGGAGCGGACGAGGGCAAGAGGGGAAATGGAGGAGTATATACATGGCGGGCATCGGTTTCCCTATACTTAGGCTTTGGTCAGCCTAAGTATAGGACATGAGTGAGTGTGAGAACCGATGTGATCTAGAGGATGTACAATGAATAGATGCGCGTCACTCTCCCCCCTATACTTAGGATCTGGTTATCCTAAGTATAGTTACAAAATAAAATTATATGGAGCCGGGGCGAGTGATTCGAATCACTGGGAAGGGAGGGAGAGAAAATATATACAAAAAGAGTGATAATATACAAGGGTTAAGAAGGTTTGTGACGAACCTTCTTGCAGACGTAAGGAGGTGGATAATATACATATGTGTCGCTGTCGGAATCGTCCTCAGATGAATAATAGTGAGGTGTAGGGATTATCCAACGAGGGTCGACACACGGCTGCTTGCTCAGATAAGGCTTAAGAATAGCCGAACTGAGTTCACTCATATAAATCACCTTGTCCGGACCCGATGAGGATTCCTCTGAAACTTCCTTCTCCGGAATGTTGAAGGAAATTTTCTTAGTCGGTTTTCTAGAACCTGAATCATTGAGAGGGAGATGAGAGCGACGCTCCTTGAGAGGTTCAGGGGAACATCTCAAGGAATCAATTCTCGACTTCCTCTCACTAGATAGCCGACTAGAAGAGGGAGCAACCTTATTTTTATGTGGAGTCAATGCAATCGTGGTTGTTTCCTTTGAAGGTCCAGGATGTTGTGCGGTGCTGACCATGGGTTCCTCATCAGACGAGTCACCATATAGATTGGAATATTCCTTAAGGGTCAGCATGCGTCTCGAGAGAGTGCTAGTGATCTCAGTTGGCTTGGCATTATCAGGCTCTTGTGTCGGATCACTGAAATGATCAAGGCAATCCACAAAGGTTGTGTCTGACTCAATGATAGCTTCTGATTGTGAGTCCTCCTTAGAAGTTGTCACGGTGGTGATGCAAGCAGTTGATGAAGTGGAGGTGTGGGGAGTTTCTGATCCAACGGTCGTCCAGACAATCGGTCTCTCAGGTGTAGTAGAGAGGTGGGACTCATCTTCCTCTCGATAGTCATGACTATCAACGGATGTACGGTTCACCTTAGAGTAAAGTTTATCAAAGAATGGATGAGGTCGAAGCGCTCCCAATGCTGAAAAATAGATCTCCCGAGTCTCGCAATCTATAGTCGCCTTAGCCAAGGCTAAGAACGGCTTCCCGAAAATAATCGGAGACTGGGTAAATTCTCCTCGGTGCTCGATATCAATGATCGTGAAGTCCACCTGTAGTTAAATCGGTCAAGTTAATGTCCCCGGCAACGGCGCCATTTTGATAACCGTCCCGCACCCTTAGTTAATTCGATCAAGTTAATGTCCAAATTAATTAGATGTCGTTCGTTGCAGTCGGATACGAGGGGCTAATCAAAAACCACTTTAATTAGATTTGAGTCAAGTTCAAGCGGTGAAATTTTTTTTTACTTGTAGTGTCCAAGGTCGAACTCAGGGAGGCATCTGTCTCCTAATGTGAATTTTAGCAGAGATCAAGTGTTGGATTTTCGGAGAATTATTTTTTTGTTCTTTTTCAATTTCTATGCAGAACTCATGCAACTGGCAAGCCAATTTGAAGTTAATTCAATTAAGATATCAAATGGAATCCAAAAATTCTGAAAATTGGCCAGATGATTAATTATAATAACAATGAACTACCCTAATTTTTTTGGAATTTTTAGACACTAAATGAATTTACTGTGAATTAAAAATGCAGACAGGGTGATTTTGACTAATTAATTTTTAATAAATAACAAATCACATTTTTTTCAAAAAATAAAATTATATTAGATAGTTCTAATGATAAGGAATCCAGGAAAATTGACAAATCTTAATTTCAATGTGAAATGAATTTATTAAAATTAAAATATGAAAATCACTAAACAATTTATTCAGGCCTCAATATGTGTGCAAATGACATGAAATTTTATGCAATGTTAAGTTCACTATCTAGAGCTACTGTGAATTTCTGAGGATTTTTGGAATCACAGAAAATTAACTAGAAATTTAAAGGTGTCACTGGGCAAAATATTACACAAATCAACCAATTAATTCATTTAAAAATCTACTGTAATTACAAAAAATATAACACGTGGCACAATAGATAGAGGACAAGTTTCTCAACAAAATGCAACTTTTGGAATTTAAAAATGATGTAAAATGCGACCTAGGGATGCGTGCAAACACAGGGGGTATTTGCAATACAAGAAAAATAAAATTACATAAAACAAATATGCAGACAGGGACTTAAATGCAATTACCTATAATGCTAGGGACTGGTGTGCAAATTCTCCACTGGGCACGTGCTCCTCACGTGGGGTCTGCTTCACAGGGATCTTTTTGTAATTTTAAAAAGTCCCAAGGGCCTCTGTGTAAAATTCCCAGGCCGCACGTGCTGCTCACGTGGTCAGCCTAGGCTCGGGCTGCGTACGAGGCTCGGGACTCGGCTCGGATGCTTCTGGAGGTCTGGAGTGAGGCTCGGTGCAGCCTCGGATCATCCGAGCCTAGGGTTGGGGGCGAGGCTTGGTCTTTGTTGACGTGGCGTAATGAAGGCCCTTGAATCAAGCTTGATCCAACGGATGGCAGTGCAGACGCGTGGCGAGATCTCGGTCGTTCGATCTAGGCGAAGATTGACGGTCGCTATGGCTCCAGCTGATGTCGACGTGGAAGCTCAACACCCGTTAGATCAAAGTTGATCCAACGGAGGTCGATGGAGGCTGAAGATGATGATGTGGCGTTCTCCTGAGCGTGGGATCAATGACGATCCTACGGTCGTCTGTAGCTCCGGTGGACTGGCGACGTGGTTGACTGCGAACCGTCCGATCGAGATGATCGAACGCCCACTAGGGCTTCTTCCTCGACGGGTCTCCGCCGCCTGCGGAGGAGATGGCTTGGCTCCAGCGAAGCGGCCTTTGCTCCGCCAGTGCCTCCTCGTGTCGATGAAGCCCTCTGTGGTGTCGGAGATATCCCCGGAGAAGCGTGGCGACGGTGCGAAGGTGTTGATGGTCTCAAGAGCTGGAGAGGGTTGTCGGAGGTAGCTGGCGACGAACCTCGAGGACGACTCCGATGAAGTTCCGGCCAATGCACAGATGGGTACCTGCAGGCGTTAGAGAAAGAGCTGAAGCTCGTGCGTGCAATCGTGGAGGTAAAAGGATGGTTGGCGAGGCCTAAGGCGGAAGGAGATGATCTGGCGATGGTGCTCCGGCCAAGTGGCGAAGCTGGAGATCGATGGATGGTGAGATGTGTCGTCGGCGGGCGTAAAGGTGACCGCGAAGATGAGAGCTCCGACGTGGAGCTAGGCGAAGTGAAATAGAGGCGAGAAGGTGAACGCGGGCGGCGAGTAAAAAGCGAGAAAATGAAGAAAAAATGATATGAAGATCGAACGGGGACGGAGGCGTTCACCTAGGGTTTGGAGCTCGAGTTTGAGTTCCAGGTCTTCGCTCGAAGGGGCGGTGGGTCCCTGAGCTCAAGCAGCGGCTCGGTGATGGAGAGCTGCGACTCGGCGGTGGCCGAGGATCTCGCCGGAGAAGATGGTCGTCTTCGCTAGATGAAACTTGCAATTCCTGTCACCAATTGGAAGCTCTGAGCTCGGAGTGTCTCTCATGGGTGGCGGATAGGTGCGACGATGGCCGACCCTCGAGTATTTATAGGTCGAAGGTCTCGGCCAGGCTGATGATGGAGCGAGGTATGAGGGGTTCGTGGGACGAAGCTGGAGGTCGACGTGGGTAATGGAGTAGCTGGCGAGGATAAGGGATGAGTGGGGGTCATCGTGGAGGTTGCGGTGCTCGTCGACGGTGGAAGGAGCGCGGCTGAAAATAGGAAGGGGGTGCCCCTCCCGCAAGGTGGAGAACGTGGGAGAGAGGGGCACCTGGAGGTGGAAGACAAAGTCTCCACCGTTGGATCTTGTGATCCAACGGTGGTGATCGAAGCGGGATGGAGCGGCTGGATGAAGATCTGGACGTGACGATCTGAGGGTTATAGAGTAGCCACGTGTCATGATAAGGGCTCGGTGCTAATGGATGGCTAAGATGGGAAGCGAAGGTTGATTGAAGGGCTGGAAGATGACCATGAAGACAACGGCGGAGATGGAAAGTTCAGGATGTGATCTAAGGGCGTAGCGAGCGCCACGTGGTGCGCTGAGGAAGAGGCGCGAACGGGCGATTGAGGTGAAGCGGGGGCTTGATCAGACGGTTGAGGGAAAAGGGCGTACGTGGAAGCGGCTAGGCCGTTGGATCTGGAAGACCATCCAATGGCTGAGAGATGCGGCGGTTTGGGCAAGGGGAGCGGGCCGCGTGGCGCAACCAGAGGGCGCCACGTGGCGCAACCAGAGGGCGCCACGTGGCCTGCTGTGGTTGGCTGGACAAAGAAATAAGGTTAGAGAGAAGAGGGGGCCGAATTTGGGAAAACTCAAAACATAAAAGTTGTAGATCTCGATGAGATCTACAAGTTTCATGTTGACCAAAGATGGAGATGAGATCAAATATGATACATAAATACAACAATACAAATATACATACATGTAGTATACAAAGAGGCCCAAAACCCAACTTTCTCATACGAGCTCCAAATTGGATGAAATTAGTCTCATTTTAAAGGTCTTTTAATGTGTATTATTCTAAGAGTGAGTAGACCTATTTTGGAGTTTGTATGAGGGATATATGTGTATTTTATTGTCCAGGGGTTCTAGGGCTTTATTGGCTAATTTACATGGGGGATTTCTGGCTTTCTTCCCTATATTATTAACTAAGGAGTACATATTATAAGGAAGAGGTTATTTTGATAAGTGGATATTTTACAAGGGATTTTTGGCTTCTTATTTAAATGTAAATGGAATGCTAAAATGCATGTATTATGTATGCATGCATGAATGCTATTTATGCATTATAAAGGGAAATATGCCTCTATTTACTCGGGAACAAGGCTCTATTTTTAACTTTTAGAGTGATGAATCACAGATTCATCAGCCAGCAGGCGTCGCCCCTTCCTGGAACCCTTAACTGTGTGACCATCATCGCTCTTCCTCCTGGGAGCTGCCTCCTCGCCCTCCGCCTGTCGACGTAGCATATCCCCGCTCCAGCCAGGCGTCACCATCCAGTCCTTTCGAAACCTGAAGAACCATCGACCATCGTCTTCAATGTTGCTTGAAGCGACTAACCACCACCGCCGTTCACTGCAACCACCATCGCCAGCCTCGTGCATCGTCTCCACCATCCGCACAGGAGCCGCGAACCTCCTGCCATACGGCCTCCTCCACGCTAGCGTCGCCTCACCATCGCGGCCCGCACACCTCCACCCGGCTCTTGAAGGCAGCGGCGCAAGTCCCCCATCGGCCTCCCATCTTTTAAAGAATTAAGAGCATCTAGGGCTGAATAATATATTTGGAAAAATTATCAAGAAGCCCCTGGAAATTCCAGCAATTGCAAAGAAGACCGCCAGAGCCAAATCACACGCAACGCATGCCCCCAGCTGGGTAAATTGTGTTTGTTTTTCCTGCTTTTATTTATTATTATTTTTTAATGCAAAAACTTTAGTTATTTACATTCCAGTCCTTTTTATCCATACTTTTAAATTTGCATGTTCTTTTAAGTGAAATAAATCTTTTTGTGGTCAATAAATCTTCCAAAAATCATGCTAAAAAAAGATTTTTTTATTTATTTGTTCTAGCATTTGAACTCTTATAAACGGACATCATTTATTGTGGGGTCTATTTTGCCAAGTGCCGGTGCACTTGGGGGACCTCACCAGGTTTGGTTTCACCGCCTTTATTTTTCTTTGTTTTACGCAGATTTCGTGAGCTACCTATTGATTGCTTTGATTAAATTGCTTGATCCAGGTAATTAATTACTTCCAAACACCCTAAACAAGAATTTTTGTACTTATAGAGTAGAGCGTAATTTGGACTTAGTCAAATTAACTTGTTCTTGCCCGTTAATAAAAGCTATCATTTAGGACGGTTCACTTGCATTTGCATATAGGTTAGTTTATTTTTCTGTATTTCAATTTTGTGTGGATCACTTGCATGTAGAGTGTTGGCGACAAGGTACGCATCTCTGACCCCTGCATGCATCATTGTTTTTAATCGCGCATTGGAATTTCCGATCTCCTTCCTTGTTTTCACTCATATAAATTAAAAAGGAAATTGGACACTCGGTAGACGATTCTTTGAAAATATTTTAACCAAGTAACAACTGCCTCAAATACGGGACTGCTAAAGAAAACTCGACCCTAAAATAAACACAAGGAAAAATCATTGTTTTGGGGAGAGTAACCCCCTCATTATTTGGTTTGTATGTAGCGAGAGAGCGACCTGCACACTAGGATAGAAGAACGCCCGAACTCTTTTCAGACTACTATCTTGGGTTAGTCGTTCTCTAATGAGGATCTCTCTGGTAGCCAGTAAAGCGACTCGTGACATCTTTAACAGATTGAATTGATCGGGTAGCCAGAAAATGGTCTGCAATTCATATTGGCTGGGAAAGATCTAACTTTGGGATTAGGCCAGTCTCCTGAGAGTATTGGGTTCCTAACAGCTCGCTCTAACCGCTCTAATAGATTGTATTCTCACCAAAGTCAAAAATTGACAAGATAATTGACCGAACCTCCATGGTCTTCACATTGAGTTGAGTTGGTGAACTGGGGGTTTGTATTGTGTTTGATTGCTTGTGTGCATACTCGATACTTCGGTGCATTTGCGCCTTTTTCTCCATATCTTTTGAATTGACCCTCGTGCTCTCCCGACCCGTCTTTTGTTTCAGAGATGGCCAACTGGAGTTATTTTAATCCGATCTTCATGGATCCCCTGTACCCTCCAGCCGATCCACCTTCCTTTTTCCAGGAGGATCTTCCTCCTGATTTTTGTGCATATCCGCCTAACCCATTATTTCATGAGTCGGAGGACTTTGATTCTCACCCACTCTCATTCAACCCACCCGATCCTGGGATTTTGGAGTCACCTTTCATGATTTCCACACTTGAGACACTGAACCAGATGATGGAGCATATGAATTCGAGGATTAGCAATCTATTTATCATAAATGAGAGCTAGAATGTTGCTCCACTATTTGAGTATATGGATTCATTTGAGGATAATCATGAGAGCTTACAGTCGCCCAAAATACAAAAAATGAGAAAATTTTAAAAATCTAAAAAGATTTTGGAAGACACATTATTGATTCATTTTGTGAGGAGAGGGCACCCATGCCAAACCAATTTCCCACATAGTCATCCACCACATGTCCCGACCTTGACCCCAAGGATTCCATTATACAGACTGCTCTTGGCAATCCTCATGTATATGTTGATTCTGATCTCCTCCCTTGTATGGAGGGAGTCCAAAAATTCAAAAAAATGTTGACTGCACCTGAAGTATTGGCCACTATTCATGAGATCATTAAAGCCCCACTTCAACAGGCCATGACAGATTTATCTACTCCTCAACACAAGAAGAGAAAGCGAAGGAGAATATCTGAGTGTCACATCTTGACCATGGCCACTGCCTACGCCATCTCTCACCGACCACATTTTATGAAAGGGAACACTACCACACCTCTTGTGAGTTGCTTCGTATCTGAATATTCTTGTGATAACACTCTCCTTGACGGCGGTTCTTCAATCAATATAATACCCTTCTCTATGGTACAGTCTCTTCATCTTGGGCCTCTCAAGAAAACCAGAATGATAGTTCAATTTGTTGATTGATCTATTAAGAGGCCGAAGGGTATTCTAGAAAATGTTGTCATTCTTATTCAGGGCATGAAATTCACTTCTGATTTTGTTGTATTTCCCATGGAGACCTCCACCCCTGTGGAGCACCCTCCCATCATCCTGGGACGGCCTTTCCTCGCCTCTGCGGGAGCCGTTATTGATTATTTATCAGGAGAGATTCCCTTCTGTTCTGATTCGGGGAGCGATGTGTTGATCACTACACCCACTACTGACTAGAGACCTTCATCCCATGAGAATCCGCCCGTGTTAGCCAACCCAAGGAATTTGACCTCGATGATAATATCAGATATTCTTGTTATATGTTGGATGATAATGAAATCCAAGAATTCCTCTTCAAGGAGGAAGACTTGGAAAGCATAGACCTTGGAGATCCCCCTTCTAGTATATGGATATGCGTTGATGACATCCATGGGATTTACACGATAGACACCCTAGAGCGGAAAGCAGACTCTGAGACTATACAGGGTTGACATGATTTGACTACTTTCACTGATGAGTATGTTCCTATTCACCCTGATTTCAATCTTTCTTCTTCTGTTTTATCATTCACCCCTTCTTCGTATGTGTATATATGTTATACTTAGGATGTGCTTTATCCTAAATATAGGGATTGAATGATTTGTGTCGTTCATATTCATCTTGTTCATCACTCTTGTTGTTGCATATACTTAGAAATACTCAACCCTAAGTATAGGGGGGTGATGTTGTTCATATCATGTCTTTTTATTTTTGAGTCTGTACATTCTCTACATCAGTTTTCCCCTTTTGTACAGTCTTCTATACTTAGGATTACTTAATCCTAAGTGTAGGGGGGATCACCGACCTCTATTCTTTTCATTTTCTCTTTGAGTCATTATAGCATAGGATTATTTTCACTTTTCTATACTTAGCACGAGTTATGTCTTCCTTTGCCGATGTCTGATCACTATGAGGACATAGTTCGAGCTATGTATAGGGGGGTGTCATATATATTGTACATATACTTTAGACATAACTCGTACTTTTAATTATTTTTGGGGGATATGTATATAATTTTGTAAAATCCACGTGAGTAAAAAACAAAACAAAATAAAACAAAACAAAAACAACAAAGAAAAAACACAAAGAAATAAAACAGAACAAAAAATACAAAAAATACAAAGAAACAAAAAAATTCTTGTATATACTTGTATATATTTTACTATTTCCTTTTGAAAAAAAACTACAAAACCAAAAATCTATAAAAAAAAAAAGTTGCACTAAAAAATCTCTTTTGCATATGCATCATTTTTCCTTTCTTTTCCAAAAATTCAAAAATTGGATAATTGCTTCAAAAAATGTTCTTTTAACATGTGCATCATTTTTTTCAAAAAAAGGCTTTATTTGCATTGTTCATATTTTCTTGCATTTGCAAGTGCATTTTTCAGGATAGTATTGACAATTTAAACTAAGTCTGGAATAAAATTGGAGAATGGAGCTTAGTTGGGCCTTAATCCACTTAATTTCAGAGGAACCTTATAAGAAATGGAGTTAAGACTTTTCAGGTCCTAGTGACTTAATTATTTGAGTCCATAAGACTATGTTCACATGTCATCTTGATTAGTCTAAGTAGAACATTTAACAACAAATGCATGATTCTTTCATATCGTAGCTTATCTTGGACAAGCACTCTACACGTAGCTCTTCATGGATGAGGTAGTGAGGAGGCAGAATCTTTTGTCTTGGGGTAGCATACGAGGGCAGTACATTTAGGCGGAGCCTCTCGTCTTCCTCTAAGATCTTCAAAGAAAAAAAATTGTAAGCTTGTAGCGGATGACTTGGCTACATTGGTCATGCGTCCAAGGGTAGGTAGCTATATTGGTTGTCGTATATTATTTTCTCCATCCCCTCTTCTTGAGCTGGTTGTACTTGAACTTAGAAGGGAATATCCCTGCTCCTCGAGGAAAGAGTTGCAAGACCGGGGAACTAGTGTTAACTTGTTGAGGGAGGTTGTTTCTTTGCTACTTTTGAGATGGGGAGATATATCTCACTTACACCGTCCAAGTAAAGATTCATAGTCACAAGAATTTGTGTATGTTGACTTGTTCTGACCTGACTGTTGAGGTGACTTGAATAGGAGTCCTGTAGAACTTAGAGGCTGTTAGGTTTTAAATCCATCTCCCATTAAGGTTCCGACACATTAATAATCCAAAGGTCTGACAGAGCTCCAAACTACAATTTTATGATGAAAAGTTTAATACTCAATATTGTCCTAATTTCTTTATTTTCCCTTTCTTTTTATTTTTCTTCACTTATTCTTTCAAATAAGTTTTTGCTAAGGGACTAGCAAAGGTAAAGCATGGAGGGATGATGAATTTGCGATTCATCATCTTTATTCATTTATTTTAGCTCAAAATCCCTTATAAAACGCGTGTATATAATACTAACTCCATGCTCTTACTAACTTGCATCTGTGTGTAAATATTGTATATTTGTATATTATTTTAACCTGAAATAAATAAATAAATAAAGGAAAAATAAATAAAATGAAAGGAAGACTGTATATACGTAATAGATACAGGATGACCCGAACCCCAAGAGAAGGTCAAGACTTGACCTGATCGACCACGAAAAAAGTAGGGGGGGATAGGGTCCTTAATCAGAAAATCCAAAAAAATGTGTGCTATGTATATTTGTATACTACATTATTTTATTTATACATAAATTGACCTCAAACAAAATAATTTTCAAAACAAAAGTTGTAAATAAAAATATGTCTTAAATAATAAAAATAATTACACAATCAAATCATGTACAGAATAAAAGCAACCACACTTGGAAAAAGCAACTAAGCGATAATTGAAAGACCAATTCTGGCTCCATATGAACTCAAATTGAACCAAACTCACTTCCATTGTATTCTAAATTAAATTATCTTTAAAATGGTTGTGATTTCATAATTTTTTGGAGTTACGGGTGAAAAGTTGATTTTCTAGGGTAGTTTGTGCAATTTTCCCATGTATTTGTACATATTGGATTTTGTAATATTTGTAAATATTTTTACTAATCATTTAAAAAAATCTAAAATAAAAATAATAAAGAAAAATGTTAAAATAGAAAAAAAAGCTAATTTCTTTATTTAACTATGTATATAATGTACCATATGTATATAGTATATGTATATAGTTGTTATTCTTAATTAACCATCATAAAAATAAAAAACATTTTTTATTCAAATAAATAAAGTGATGAAAATTCAAAAAAATAGTTAAATTTTACTTTATCTCATTTCAATTTTCATCTCTCTTATCTCTTCAACCAAAAATTCAAATTTCATTCTCTATCTTTTCTATTTATATGGCTCCTTCTCCGTCATTCCAACTGGATCAATCTTTGATGAGAGGAGCCCGATCTTCGAGAGTCTTCTTATCGCAGAAGGCTTCCTAACCTCTGAGTCATCCGGTGACAGTGCGCCGGCCTTCGTCGAGGTGATCAAGGCCTTTGCTGCTCCTAAGGTGAGATCCATCATTTTCTTCTCGGTTTTCATCTAGATTAACCTTAGTTTAATTTTTTGCATCTTTATTTCATTGTCAATTTTTTATCTAGATATAGAGTCCATCACAACTCAATTTGATCCGCCATCGACTTGATTTTTCATCTCACTTTCTCGATCTATACGCGTTCTTTTCTACCTCGCATGATCTCTCAACTCCGACTACGCACGGTGGCCGGAGACTCAGATCCATTCCTTGTTTTTCGCCGGATCCCCGCTCACACATTCCATTTTGATTTTAGGGATCGAGTCATCTTACTTGCATCATCATTTGTTTATAAATAAAAACAAAAAACTAATAATATATTTGTTTTCTTTTTCTCTAATATTTGTTTTGCAGGATCATCTAAAAAATTAAAAATAAAATAAAAATAAAAAAACACATTTTCTATTTTCTGTTTTTGATTTCTCTATTTCAGATTTACAAAATAATAAATAAATAAATTTTCTCTGTTTACTGTTACAATTAAAAACAAAATAGAAAAAATCGTCCGTCGCACGTGCGCGGCACAACCGCCATCCTCTGACCAACGGCAGCCGCTCCACCGCGGGCAGCCCATGCAGCCGCCCTCAGACTGCCGCGACTCTAGCCATCTCCATTGCCTTGCGCCACCGCGCCACCACCGTGCGCGACAGAGCTGCACTAACCTGCTTCTTCTACAGACCTCCACGTCATCGCCCTGGAACTGCCTGCGACCGTCGCTGTCGCCGACAACCGCCACTAAGCTCTATCTTCAGAGTCGCCGCCATCGCACCCACAATTCTCGCAGGCGGTACCTGACCACGGCATCGCCTCCTGCAAATCACTATGTGCATCCCCTTGTGCCCTCGAAGCACAGCGCTCTCCTTCGCCCAGGCCATCGTCAACCTCAGCCTCCGTCCGTACGGTGGAGCACCTCTCGGCCCGTGTGCTCCATCCTCTTGAGAAAGGGGTGGCGGCGGCACATCTCCCTTCTTGAAGACATGAAGAGCCAGAGAAATCCTAAGGGGGTTTGAAATTAAAAATAGAAAATTTTGCATAAAGTCCCTTGGACGTTATCAAATTTGCAATGAAGCCCCCGCTCCAGCAAATCACGTGCAACTCATGTGCAATACTAGGTAATTTACACTGTTAATCCTCTTCGTATTTATGGTTATCATTTTCTGCAAAAATAATACATATTTGCAGATCAGACCATCACTTCCAAACCTTGACTTTGCTTGTTTTTCATATTTAAATAAATGTTTTTCTTGGTCAATGAATCTCTCAAAAATCATGCTATGTTCCTGATGTGTGTATCTTTCTAGCATACATTTTTCATCACATTTTGTTATCATTTATTATTATTAAAAAAAATCAAAAACAGTGTCTTTTTCTCTTTCTAAAATTCAAAAATTCATAAAATTGGAATATTGCTCCAAAAATTCTAAAATAATAGAGTAATTGTATTTCATTGTCATTTAATTTCTATCCCAATTTCATGCATTAAATATTTATAAAATCCAAAAAAAAGGAAAACATCAAAAATCTTATAAAAATCACAGAAACTTCTACAAAAATCCAAAAATCATGATTTTTATTCCTAGTTGTAGATATTTGCATATATTCATCATAAAAATAATTATAGGAGTTTTTGGGCACTTAAAATATTTTGAAGTTGCAAATTACTACAGGCTGTGCATTGTTTCTCATTTTTACCATTGTTTGATTTTTTTAGAAAAATACAAAAACATCTGAAAATTCTATAAAAAATTTTCAAAAACATTTCAAAACCCTTAAAACACAAAAATATTTTCTCTGAATTTTTCTGAGCATTTTTTTATATAATTGAATAATACTAAAAGAGTTTGGTGTGCTTAGTTCTTATTTTGTGCATATTGTTCTTTATTTGAAAATAAAAAAATTGCAAAACTAAAATCACTAAAAATTTGAAAATCAGAAAAAAAAATAGAAATAAAAAATATTAAAAAAAATAAAAAGAGAAAAATCCACAAAAATCGAGGATAGTTTGCCTTTGAGATTCATGCTTTTTCTTTTAATTGATTTTTGATCAATTATTTGAATAACCCTCGGGAATTGTAGCCTCCCTGAGTTCGATCATGTCCGCTATACAGGTAAATAAGTAGCAAAAAAATATTTCTCTTGCTCCGCCTTATTTTCTATAATTATTTTGCAGCGAGAGAAGAGAAAAATAAAATTTGTTTGTCTAACACAGGATTTTTGGGGATAACAACGACCCTCTATGTCAATAATTATCAATCCTCGAAGAGCCCGTGCCAACAAAGTCCTCCTCTAAATTTAATGCCCATTAGAGAGAGAGAGAGAGTCTTGAGAGTCTCACAACTCTCTTATTTTTGCCCTATTCGATGTCCGGGTTCGTGGGAAGCAATGTGACTTATCTCCACGTCTACGAGAGAGAAGTCTGTAGATCGGACTTCAATTCAGGAGGTTTCTTTCGTAGATACTCGCACATCAAAGGTAATCTTGATTTTCCTATCTTATTAATCATGAATATTAGAAATCATAAAGGAAATCATTTCTTATATATTTTATTTCTATATTCACAAATCGTCGTGCTACATTTTCTAGTTCATATGATGAACTAGCATTATTTTGACAAATTATTTGCTAAATATTCCGTATTTTCCGTGATGTGTAGTGAATATTTTTTTTTAATTCCTTTAATTAGTATCAAATCCATAGTTTAGAGTTTTAGGACTGCATCCAAGTCCGATAAACAATCGGCTAGATCATCCCGATTGTCGGGTACATTGTCTTGCGACAATTTTAACAATTCGAATGATTTGGCGACTTTAAAAGTTGTTATTGTTCTACGTTGTTTTTAAACATTTTTTGGATATATATATATATTAGGTCTATAAGATCTGGAATCATAAATAAAAGATGCACCAATTGTTGGTGACATTCGGGAGAAGATTCGAATGTTAAATGTGATAGTAGACTCTGATTTCGACCAAAGATTGTAGGAAGAAAATGTTGATTTTTTTGCTACTATTTTTGGGTCATATAACATGATACAATACTGAGTAATAAGTCAAAGATCAACTCCCAAATCAGTGCGAAAAAGTTTCACGCAATTCTGACCATGTGGCCTCGAGAAATTGGATATCTCCATAGGCGGAGTTGGAAGAGGACTAGATCATCTTATTAACTTGTTTCTCATATTTTAAGACTCAAAATTGATGGAAATATATTTGATATATTTACATCTAGAGTTGGACCTAATATTTTTTTAAATATCATGGGTCTCAACGAATTTTAAGTCCAATTTATATGATGCTTTCTAATTTGAAGTGTGATGGTCGCAGCTTGCAAATTCGAATCTGAAATCATTGTTTGTTTATTTTGGAAATATGCAATAAAATAGAATGTATTTTTATTTATTATTTTTCTGATTAATTATGTACTTGAATGTTTACAATGCAATTAGAAAATATGGAATTAATTTGATTATTTTCATGAATTATCTAGATTATTGCACTACACATCTTTCGCAATTGAAATTGTTTTGATTCAAAGAATTGTCTAGATTGTTGGACTAGACATTTTGAAATTAAAAAATGAGTTTTTAAAATTCAATAAGTGTCTAGATTGATGCATTAGATTTTTTGGAAAATTAAACAAAGTTTCAAATTCCTAAAATATATAAGAGTTACTATATAGTATCATGCACGATCGAAAGATCGACAAAACATCCTTAGTTACAATATCTATCGATTGTGTTGTCTGGAATTGATTTGGAGAAGGTGTCTAGGCTGTGGAAATGTTAATGGGTTACTTAATTGGCACCCCGCATCGTATTTACAGTGGAAGCGCTCCATGTTCGCATTGTCTGTCCGACCTGGCTGAATCCATTTCGATGAAAGGTGGCATGAGGAGTTATGGCACAATTTAACAGCTAAAATAAGAACATTAAATTGTACTAAGTGAGGGTGTAATACTATATGATAATATCAAATGCACAAAATATCAAACCCTTGTTGGGACTGCTTGTGTCATTGTTTTAATTAGATTAAAACCAAGGCAATAAGCATTTGTCCTAACTCTATCCCTTAGATTAATCATGAGAATATGATTCGAAATGGTTAATCATTAATTTAAGCATGTATGGACTAAGTCATATGATGACATCCATGGTCTTCCTTCATTGATGATAATCTTTGTCGTCGTGGGTTGTATTTTTGAAGACACTCTTGTGTAGTCATGACTCTGAAATACAAATTCACATGGATCGGATTCTTCATTTCTCAAAAGAGATGGGTCGTATACGTAGTGACCCCAATGTTGTTCCCTATATTATTGAGGCAGCATTGGATTACGCATAGTGTAAATTGATAATAGCTCATTGACAGTTGGTTTAATCAATAACATGCTAACTCCATATATGTGGGGGTGTGGGTGTTGAAGATCGAATTGAGAATACAATTTGGACTTGTAAGGTTGAAAGAGTTCTCACTTCTTTCATCGTAGTTGCATTTTCTCGTATTAAAAACGGAAAGGAGACTCAGATCTAGTAGTGAGACCTTTAGTTAGCATGCCTCATGCTTTGAAAGCTTAAAAGGGAAAGCATTTCGAAGTACAAAAAATACAAGAACTCTTGATTTTTAAAAAATAAATTGTTTAATTTTCTTAATCAAGATATTAAAATGTATTCTATTTTTCCTTTTATTTCAGATAAAAACTCTTAACTCATTTAACAATCTGCTTGAGGTCAATCAGTTTACTGGCCTAAATTATTCAGATTGGATCCATGATTTAGAACTTGTACTTGAGATAGAAAACACAACGTATGTGCTCTCGTCTGTGAAGCATGAGAACCCTCAAACAGAGGATGCTTGTGAGTTCAACGAGAAGTAGTACGAGGATCACTCGATTGCTCATTGCTACATTCTTGGATCATTGTCTAATGTGCTTCAGAAGCAACTTATAGACATTGAATTTGCTCATGATATTCTCCTAAATCTAAAGGAAATGTATGGATATGTGAATTGCACTCTTTCTACATTAAAATCCACTGAGGATATTTTGAAGAAAGAATTTCCCTCTAACGGTGCAATGATTGCACAGGTAAAAGGGAAGCGTGGGAGGAAGCGTGGATCTCGGAAAGGACCAATCTAAGAGAAGAAAAAAGGTTAAACTGTTGATCAATCTTCTAAATATTCCACACATCTAATATCCATAGAAATGGATGTCTACCATCACTGCAATAAGCCAGGATTCTGGAAGAATAACCATACAGAATTATTAAAGTTCTTAGAGAAGGACAAAAGTATAACACTGAAATATACATTCTTCATTGAAACTGACTTACTTGTAGGGCGAGAAGGAAGTTGGATTGTTGATTCTAGTATTTATTTTCATGTATTCAATCAATTGCATATGTTTCAAGACACCAGAAATCTTGACGAAGGGAAGATAGTCATCTAGATGGGATCCGATGCAAAAATTGAAGTGATCACCATTGGAACCTATAGATCATCATTATCCACTAGGATAGTCCTAGACATTAGAGATTGTCTATATGCATCGAATGTTAGAAGGAACTTACTATCTGTATCTAAGCTTTTTGGTTACGGATATACTTTCCTTTTCTGTAATAAACTTATCATAAATCATTATGTTAATTTTACAGCAGATGGTACTCTAACAGCAGATGAACTCTATAAATTGAACATGCATGATTGTATCATGAATCTCAATATCACTAATAACATTGATATTAGTAGTAATATTAAAAACCCTAAACTATCAAGGGAGAATGGAGATCATTTAACTATGATTAGGCATCAAAGACTTGGACATGTGTATGTTGATAGGATCAATAGACTGATAAAGGACAGACCTTTGGATTTTTTTAGAAGTTCATGATTTACCAACTTGTGAACATTGTATCAGTGAGAAAATGTCTTGGACATCATTCTTTAAGAAAGGTGAACAATGCCAAGGTATAGTGGGCCTAATACATACCGATGTATGTGGTCCCTTTTGTACTATGACTCGAAATGGACATCAATATTATGTTACCTTTATTGATGATCATTCAAAGTATGTTTTTATCTTCTTATTACGTCACAAGAATGAAACCTTTGAAAAGTTCAAAGAGTTCATGGATTTAGTTGAGAACCAAACATGATGGAATATAAAACGGATTCAATCTGATCGAGGTGGTGAATACCTCTCAAATGAATTCAAAGAATACCTTAAAGAGAGAGGAATTATTTTCAATATCACTCATCCAGGTATTCCTCAACTCAATGGAGTTGCAGAGAGATGCAACAGAACCATGTTGGACATGGTGAGATCAATGATGAGTAAAGCAAACTTACTCTTAGTTTCTAGGGACATGCAGTAGAGACTGCAGCTTATGTCCTGAACAAGATTCCATCTAAATCTATACCCAAAACCCCTCATGAGCTTTGGTATGGTACCAAGCCAAGTGTGCGACACTATAGTATTTGGGGTTGTTTGGTACATGCCAAAAACGTGGATGCAAGAAAGCTAGAATCCCGAACTAGAGAGTATTACTTCATTGGATACGTAAAGAATGGTATTGGATACCAACTTTATGAACCTGAGACTCAAAAGGCATTTGTTTCTAAAGACATCAAATTTCTAGAAGATGAATTCCTTAGAAGTTAAATAAATATTTAAGTTAAGGAACTAATCAAATCTAGCGAGATTGATGAAGTTCCTACATTAAAAATTAAAGATTTTGAAAATGACACGACTGTACCTCTGATGAATCTCGGATTCATCACTCTAAATCTCATTAATTAAGCTCAAATCTCTCAAAATCAACAGCATTTCTGCATCTATTATGCATAATTAGCATTCATGCATGTTTTCATAAAAATTACATTTTAGCACGAATTTCTGCACAAAATAAGAAGCTAAAAATCCCAATCAAAATTGACCTGTAAATAGCCTAATTTCCTGGTTTTTTAACTAATTCATGCTAAGTCTGAATAACCCAAAACCACCTCTACTGTGTACATATCACTAACAAGAATAAATAAAAAATACAAAAAAATCACTAACCCAAATAAGTGGACCAAAAACCCAAACCCTACTTTCACGATTTCCAGACTAAAAACCTCATATCTTCCCCCATTCAGTGTCTGTTTTATTCTTACTCACTTTTGAACTAATGTACATTCAATTACCTTCAAAATAAGACCATGTTCAAGGGAATCGGAGCTCATATGTGAAAGTTGGGTTTTGGGCCTCGTTGTACATTTTGTATTTTAGCGATTTTTAACCTATTATTTTTTGTACATATTTAACCTATTTTAGATCATTTCTTTTTCATTTGTCTTCTTTGATAAAAGTTTTATTTAAATGCACAAAAATCCAAATCCAAATTGAGCTTGAAATCAAAGAAACAAATTAAGTCCGAGCCTTCACTAACCGACTGTTCAAAATTGGTCTTTTTCATGTTCTATTTTATTTCATCTTTTCTTAATTAATAAAAATCTAAAATATTTAGATTAATTTGTAATTATTTGTCATTGATTTTATCATATTTTTTCTGTATTTTTATCTGCTTTTAAAATGACAAAAAAAATATAAAACTCAAAAATCAAGGTATTCTATGTACACGGGATATCCCAAAATTCACTTTGTGCATTTGATTGATATTGGTTTTTACGCCTTCATGAAAATTGTAGATCTCATCGAGACGAGCAATTTTTGTGAAGAAACTTTTTCGATCCAAGGTCATTTGCTATTTATTTTGCATTTTATAAAGTATTTAATTTCTGAATTTTTTGGTGCTGACACGTGGCAGCTCTTGGAGCCGCCACTTGTCAGCCATTTTTGAGGTTTTAAATTCGTTTTTATAAAAAAAAAATAAAGACCGCGTACGTGCAATGCATGTGCCTCCCAGGCACGCATCTAGCACGTGCACTGTCCTTTCCCCAATGTGTCGCTACATGGCACGTTCGCGGTCGTCCAATCTCGGCCGATCAGACGGTTGCTGGCCTTCATCCCAAAATCGCCTCCTTTGGAAGCACCGCTGCCCCTCGATCCTCGTTGCGAATCTCGTGGTCGCATCTCACCAACCGCCCGTCAAATCTTCATCACCCGTCGACCTTCCTTCCATGTCGTGCCGCCATCCAATCCCAGATCGCTCCCTCATCAAATCAGTCCCGACCTCCTTCCTTCTCCGGCCCCGACGACATCCCTATTTAAAACCTCCGCCATCTCCAATTCGATTCATCCGCTGATATTCCTCCGCTCAAATTCCTCCGGTGGTGACAGCCCGGAGGATCGTTAATCGCGGCGAGATCCGACCATCACTCCTCATGTGGCTGTTGCAGACGAGCCCCTTCCGCCGTACTGCTCAGCTCCGGCTTCCTTCGACACCGTAGAGCCAACAACAACTTTCAACATTCACGACGTCGACTACCTCCGACAACCATCTTCTCCGACCTTCATCTCCGTCAACGTCGATGCTCCCACCTCCTACAAAAGCTCCAGCAGCCGCATCTTCTTCGACAACGATCGACCACCGTCACAAGCTTCCAACACCGAGCCCCTGATGCTCCAACCACCTTCAAAAGCTCCAGCAGCCGCATTTCCAGGAGCTTCATACTCATCATCAACAACCCATCAGGGCTCCCACAGCACTCCGCCGCACGGCCTTACTTGCGGCCTAAGCTCAGCAACTCTGCATCCCCTCGCCGGCCAGGCCCAGGCCCGAGGCCCCTGCCACGTGCTGCGCACGTGGGGGCGGGGGAACGTCAGCGCCTGCGTCAGCCCCTGAGTCACGTGCTCCGCACGTGACTACGGGGTAAATTACATTGAACCCCCCGAACCTTCGTTGTATTGTGCACCAGCCCTGCCTACCCAGGGATCATGTGCGTCGCACGTGACCCATTGGAAAATTTGCAGATTTCCCCTCGCTTTATCGGTAATTAAACTTAGGTCTCCACTGCATTTCTTTATATTTATTGTATTTATTTAGATGCAGAAACACCCATGTCTTTCCCCTTCATTCTAGACATCTACATTATGCTATTTAATTATCCAAAAATAGCATGATGTTTGTCATTTAATTCTCTACAATTTGACATTTCGTGGACATTTTTTGTGATTGGTGGTTAATTAATAATTAATTGTTCTGTGGAAAATTGCATATTTGCTCATTTCTTGCTCTGAAAATTATATTTGATTAACTGTTGCTCTGAAAATTCCCGAAAAATCACATATTGTAGAATTAATTGTGCTTGACATTGTGCCCAAAAAGAATTGCATTTGCATGCATTGTTTATCATGTAAAAATCATTTTGCTTATTTCAGTGTTTGATTTTTAATAGGTATTGAAACTTGTATTTTCCAGGTTTAGGATTTTTCTGAGGTCCATTACCTGGAGATGGATCTTAGATAATTTTATTCCTTGAAAATAATTAGGTTTAATATTTATTATAATTAAATATTAAAATTCATTATGTTTACATTTGAAAATTCATAAAATAAATTCATCTTGCATCCAAAAATTCCAAAAAAATTACAGTGCATCTATTTTGTCATAATTATCATCTGCTCAAGTTTCGTATTTTTTGGACATCATTTGAGCGTAATTTTAATTTTAGTACCTAAAATAGGCCGAAATTGCATTTTGCATCCTTTATTGCATTAAAAATTCCAAAAAAAGACTGCCTCGAAAATCGCGCACGACCTTTAATAGACATAATTCTAAGTTGTTCCTTTGCCTCCTTGTGTTCGACCTTGTAAAATAAACATAAAACCACGAGATTAAAAATTGAATAATTATTTGTGGTTATTTTCTTTCCAATTCCGATTGCTGCCTACAATGAAACGATACATTATTTTTACGTACAATCAATAAACATGTCTCTTTAACACAACGGATTTCGGACTCGTCAGATGGCACCGTTGTCGGGGAGGTAAACGGCTTAGTTTTGTGTTTTGAAAATTTCCGTTCGGTTTTCCGCATTCGGGTAATCTGACCCCTGAATTTTTCATTGTAAATTCCATTTTTTCTGTAATTTATTTTATTTTCAACATTTATTTTTCTCACTTTATTTTTGATTGAGTCACTCTCTTACACAAATCTCTCTTATTTTTCTTGCAAGGTACCCGGCGTACGTGGAGCGGTTTTTCAGGAAACGAAGCATCTTCACCGACTTCCAAAAAAACCGCAATTAATTTAGGATCGAGTCGAGTCGTGAGAGATCGTAGAGTCTAGGATTTTAATTTCTGCAATTTTTAATTTCTGTAATTAATTACTAATTTATAGCGGTGTCCATTTGGACTCTCGCGTTTGTAAAAAGACCTTGAAGTATTCTTGTGGTGTGTCGTAGCTTGTTTCACTCTCCGGTGAGGGTGGGGCCCGACTTGAGTGGCGATTAGGGAAGACCTGTATATACGGCTCTCAGAGCATTTTAATTTCTTGATCGTGCTCGTAGGAATTAGGTCATACTTCACATTAATTGAGACGCACATGGATCATTCAATTTAGCCAAAATTTAACTCAATTCCTCCCCGCTAATAGAACTTGCATCCCACGTGGAGATTGCAAGGATTCAATGTAAGTCTTCTAACTGAGCATACATCATAGTTTTTCGTGTGCATTGGCTTTTCCCGAACTTCTGTCTCTTGTTTTGTCACATAAATTTAAAAGGAAATTAGGACTGGATGGTAGACGTGCATTTGTGCTCATCTAATTCTTCAGTGATCTCCTAACTAAAATTAGGACTGCTAAATATAGCCGACTTCAAATAACCCATAAAATCAAGAATTTCTGCGGGAGAGCAACCCCGACCTTGGATTCTTTTATTTTTCTGAGTGAACAAGAGACGACACTCAAGGCTAGAGCCCAACCCGAATTTTCATATTGACTACTGATTCTACCAAAAACGATTAGCTATTTCTCAGTGAGGATCTACGGGTAGCCGGTAAACGGTCCGGATTTCCTTAGCAGAGTGGGTGGTTTAGAGGACACTGTGTAAGGCTCCGTCCTCAAGTAATAGGTAACCATTCTACGGTTCGTACTTACTCCCATACTGGCTGAAAGTAGGTGCAACTAGTCGTAAGAATTCGGGACAGTGACTATTAAAATTTCGGCACCTAACAGCTCGCTAAATTTTTTCAAGTTTAATTTATCACCAACTAAATTGAAAAGAAAACTACCGAACTCTTACGGCTTCATTGTGTAAGTTGGTGAACTTGGGGTTTGATTTGTGTTTGCATTGGTGTGCATGAACCGATTTCGAAGATCAAAAGCCGCACATTTGATAAAATTTCTTTTGATTATCCCGTGCAGTCATCTCTCTCCTTTCTTGATTTAAACCTCATCATGGAACTTTTGTCCAAAAAATCTCCACATCCAGATCATGAAAATCATTGCAAACCCAAACCATCATTCCTTTCAGCCCTTTCAAAAATGGCCAAACATTTATCTGAAAACCCATCAGAGCTATACTATGAAAATGAATTTGTCTCGGTTAGGCCCAAATCAACTAAATCCTCTTCTTTCAATAATCCTCCAACATTTGCGGGAGACTTTCACCCGTGGATGAATTCGACCCCATCATTGAATTCCTACTCGAATCATCCGATCGCATATGACCACCTACCATCTTGTATTGAACCATTATTCTTGGTTTCTCGCTAAAAACCATTTCAATATCAAAAAACCTTTGAGTCTCATGACTGGTCGAGAAACCAAACCCAGATGGAAAGACCCGTACTTAATGATCATCAGTGTTGGATTGACTGCAATGATCATATTCACATTGACCAATCCGAATATCACTCATTTGATCAGCCTACTCATACAGAGGACTGGAGTGACAACATAGAAACACATAACCCCTGTATGTTGACTCTACAATATCAAAGTCTGACCAACCATGATCGAAGGATTGAACTCTATTCAGATCAACTCCACATGCATGGACTATATGAGCAGACTCCTTCCATAATTTTTTAGGAGAAATTTTTAGAAAATAATGATCACATATCGGATTTTCCAAGAAACTCTCCTCTCAGCACAAATAGGAAAATGGAAGATGAAATTACTGAATACACACCGACTGCTCCCAAGATTGATCATGAACAGAATTTTGAGGATGATATTTTGAGGATAAATAAGAGATGCCATTTAATAGAGGATAGATTTCAAAAATTTACCGACAGATTAATTTCACTCTATGGGAGCTCGGGCATAAAAATGAATGAGGAAATGATTGGATCTCATGCTGAAAATTTTGATGATATTCAGAAACCTAGGAACGATTCCGACATCAACACCTCTGCATATTACTCCCCTAGGAATGACCATGCCTCTGACATTTACTCTGAATATCAAAGCCCCTACTCATCTGAAGAACACACCACATCACCACACCACACAGAAAATACCAAAAAAATTGGAATATTCAAAAACACCCAAAAATCGAAAATCCCAAAAAATACATAAAAATTGAGACTGAAGAAGATCTAAAAAATTCGGATCCTGTTGTACGGGAAGCACTAGAGAAACAATTGATTTTTGAACTTCCCTTTATAAAGGCCATTGAACACTTCCCTGACCTTAAAGGATTTGTAATGGACAAGTTAATGTTGAAAAAGTCAGGCGGGATCAGAACAAAGATTGAAAGACATATCTTGTCAATGGCCTCCTCCTTGGTGTTGAGGAGAAAAACCAAAAGCCACATAGTGAAGCGGCTACCCAGATTTCACCCATGCTCGGATTGATGACGATTCACCAATCAATATCCTCCCAACCTCTATATTTCACGAACTCAAACTCGGACCGATAAGGAAGATACGAGAGATTGTTCAATTGATTGATCGATCAATAAAAGAGCCGAGAGGAATCATTTCTGTCATCATGAAAATTCCAAGGTGCTCCGCTCAAAGTAGAATTCATGATAATTGATATTGACATCAAGGAGAATTCACCCAGACTCCAATTATTCTCGAAAGCCATTCTTAGCATTGGCAAAGGCAATTGTTGAATGTGAGACTCTGGAAATCAATTTTACAGCATTGGAAGCACTTCGATCTGAACTAGTCTTTGAGGAACCACGATTTTCTGAGGCAACTCATGAAGTCCCCGACAACCGTAATCATGAAACGGTAAAAGAGCCCTACCCTGCTGGTACACCTGAGATAGCGGTTATTGATGAGACTATTGGTTTAGAGACTCCCCGCCTGCTCCATTCCCAACTGCTCTCACCATCGAGAATCAAGTACATGAATCATATGATCTGGAGACTTATGCATGGTCACATTCTGGGTCGACCTATTCTGACAACCTTGATTACATCAATACGACACAGGAATGCTCCAACATCAAATCGATTGAGAACGAACATGCAGAGACTCTCCCCAGTATTTCAATTCTCGCAAATCTCAAAATAGACAAATCTTTCTTCTGTGATCCTGAGACATATGCATGGTCGCACCCAGGGGCAACCTACTCTGAATATCTTGACCAAATTATCCCAAATCGAGAGTGCGCCAACATTCAGAAGACTAAGAACAAACACGCAGGACGAACACCGACCAAGGAAGAGAATTCTAATGGTTATTCGTCTGGATACTCAAGTGAACCGACACCTTTACGAAGCAAGAAAAAGAAAGTCACCTTTAACCTTTTGGAAGAGGAATCAGCTGATGAACCCTCATCAGGTCCGGAAAAGGTAATTTACATGAGTGGAGTCTTTTCGGTAGTTCTAAAACCATATCTTCGCAAGGATCCAAAATTTGATTCTCGTTGGACAACTCCTGTTCCTAACTATTATTCATCCAAAGTTGATGCTCCTAACCTCATCAAATACACTGGAATTATTTCTTATGAGCTGGCTGAGAACGGTGCTTCTGAGTATTCATCTGAGGACAAACCGCTTGATCACAAGAAGGAACGAATTGTGAGGAAACAATTGAAGAAACAAAAAGACATGAATATCTGGAGTGTGTCCACATTCAAATATTATTCCTCTGAGGATAACTCTGATGATGCTACCTTTCATCTGACTCATACGCTTCATCCACTATCCAACATCATTTTTCTGAGGATGACACTGATAATAGTTGGAAATCATATGCTTCATCTCCATCTCGACATTACGATCTCCCACTGCGGGTTCACAAAAAGATCGGTCCAAAATCGCCTTAATCATCAGCTACCCACCCTCCCTCCCGACCACATTGGTCTCCTTGTACAGCTCCTTCTTTTATACTTAGGCTGACCAGAGCCTAAGTATAAGGGGAACCGATGCCCATCTGTTTATACTCTCCTCATTCACATACCCTGACCGCTTCATTTTTTCCTCTCTTCTTCTATACTTAGACTGTTTACAGCCTAAGTATAGGGGGTGGACCGATGTATCTCTTTCTGTTTCTTGTTCTTTTTCTTTTCCTTTTTCACTCTCTTACGCTTAGCCCGAGCTATGTCTTCTTTACGCTTCTTGTGCTCTGAGGACACAGCACTCGCTGAGTATAGGAGGGTTTGTATATATACTTCCTATATATTTTACCCATATCTCGTACTTTCGCGTAAGTTTATATGTATTTACAAGGTGGGTAATCGATTTGAAAAAAAACACAAAAAAGAGTTTTGCTACTAACACTGACTGTGCCCAAAGTTTTTAAAAAAATGGATTCTTATTCAGTTTTGCTTTAAAAAACACAAAAAAATCCCTTGCATTAAAAAAGAGAAAAAAAAAGAAAAAAGAAGAAAATGTGTCTGCATTTCGCACACCTACACTTCATCCAGCATTTCATTCATGTGCATATGTGAAAAGCCTTTGGGTTTTGAACCGAGTTGTGAGCAGAAACCGAGAGTGGTCTGGACTTGACCTTAATCCACCTAATTTTCAGAGGAACTTCATCAAGAAATAGGATTTTAGAAGATTCAGGTCTTTGACTTAATTCTTTAAGTTCCACATGACAATGTACAGCGTTTGACTCTTAATGTCTAATTTGGTCTCTTCATTCTGGGTACAACTCTGAAATAGGGAATTAATTTGTACTCTCGCACTATGCACTTAGCTCAACTTAAACGGGATGTTGGAAGACTGTGTGAGTTTCTTTTCTGGTAGTGTGGAAATCTTAAGATCAGAATACGGGTTGAAATAAAGCTTCGGAAAAAGGGATGGATGGCTGGGCACAATTTTTTCTAAGACCTCAAAAAATGTACAGAAACAAAAAGATTCTATATCCGTAGGGGCACAACAAGATCCAAGCAGAATCACCAAAAATTCCAAATATAAAAAAGCATTATACCAAATAAATATCTGACCAAAAAGGTCCAAGCTTCAAGAAAACCTGTAGATCTTGGTGGAGACTCGGCTACACTGGCCAGCTTCACAAGGAGAGGTGACTACACTGGCCACCCTCCAGTTCTTTTCTCCTTCTTCTATCTTCTCCCCCAATTCGATTGTGAACACAGCGTGACAAACCTTAGAAGGAAATACCTGACTCCCCGAGGACGAGTTACTGGAGAGGAGAGGAGCATGGTAGTCCGGCATTCTGGATGGGAAGAGCTAAAACCTTTCACACACATGAGTCAATTGTTCAATATTCATAGGGTATGCTTTGGAAGAGGATTGATCTAAGATGACTTCTGAGCTGAAACTGTGACAATGATGTGTAGAACTTGAAGGTTGTTGATTTTAAAATTCTAAGTCTCACCGAAGTTCCGCAACACTAATAATCCAAAGGTCGGGTTTTGTTTCACTTTCACCATCAGCTCATGGTCTTGGTATGGAACCCAATCTCATTTCATCTCATGGCATTTCTTTTTGATGCTCAGGGACGAGCATGGTTTAAGTATGGGGGGATGATGGATCTCGGATTCATCACTCTAAATCTCATTAATTAAGCTCAAATCCCTCAAAATCAACAGCATTTCTGCATCTATTATGCGTAATTAGCATTCATAAAAGTTTTCATAAGAATTGCATTTTAGCATGAATTTCTGCACAAAATAAGAAGCCACAAATCCCAGCCAAAATGGACCTGTAAATAGCCTAATTTCCTGGTTTTTTAACTAATTCATGCTAACTCCAAATAACCCAAAACCACCTCCACTATGTACATATCACTAACAACAATAAATAAAAAAATACAAAAAAATCACCAACCCAAAAAAGTGGACCAAAAACACAAACCCTAGTTTCAGAATTTCCGGACTAAAAACCTCATATCTTCCCCATTCAGTGTCCATTTTAATCCTACTCACTTTTGAACTAATGTACATACAATTACCTTCAAAACAAGACCAAGTTCAAGGGAATCGGAGCTCATATGTGAAAGTTGGATTTTAGGCCTCTTTTGTACATTTTGTATTTTTAGCGGTTTTTGACCTATTATTTTTTGTACATATTTAACCTATTTTAGATTTTTTTTTCATTTGTCTTCTTTGATAAAAGTTTTATTAAAATGCGCATAAATCCAAATCTAAATTGAGCTTGAAATCAAAGAAACAAATTAAGTCCAAGCCTTCACTAACCGACTGTACAAAATTGGTCTTTTTCATGTTCTATTTTATTTCATCTTTTTCTTAATTAATAAAAATCCAAAAAATTAGACTAATGTGTAATTATTTATCTTTGATTTTATCATTTTTTTGGATGTTTATCTAGTTTTAAAATGACAAAAAAATTTTAAAACCCAAAAATCAAGGTATTCTATGTACATGGGATAACCCAAAAATTCACTTTGTGCATTTTATCGATTTTGGTTTTAATATCTTCGTGAAAGTTGTAGATCTCATCGAGACTAGCAAATTTTGTGTAGAAACTTTTTCGTTCCGAGATCGTTTGTTATTGATTTTGCATTTTATAACATATTTAATTTCTGAATTTTCTGGTGCTAACACATGGCAGATCCTGGAGCCGCCACATGTCAGCCATTTTTTAGGTTTTAAATTCATTTTTATAAAAAAATAATAATAATTAAAGACCACGCATGTGCCTCCCAGGCACGTGCCAAGCACGTGCACCGTCCTTCTTTCCCCAATGTACCACCATGTGGCACGTTCGCGGTCGTCTGATCTCGGCCGATCGGACGGCTGCTGGCCTTCGTCCCAAAATCTCCTCCTTTGGAAGCACCGCCACCCCTCGATCCTTACCGCGAATCTCATGGTCGCATCTCACTGGTCACCCGTCAAATCTTCATTGCCCGCCGACCTTCCTTCCATGTCGCGCCGCCATCCAATCCCAGATCGCTCCCTCGTCAAATCAATCCCGACCTCCTTCCTTCTCCGGCGCCGACAACATCCCTATTTAAAACCTCCACCGTCCCCAATTCGATTCATCCGCCGATATTCCTCCGCTCAAAAACCCTCCGGTGGTGACAGCCCGGAGGGCCGTTTATCGCGGTGAGATCTGGCCACCACTCCTTCTGTGGCCGTTGCAGACAAGCCCCTTCTGTCGTACTGCTCAACTCTGGCTTCCTTCGACACCGTAGATCCAACAACAACTTTCAACATCCACGACGTCGACTACCTTCGTCAACCATCTTCTCTGACTCGCATCTCCTCCAACATCGACACTCCCACCTCCTTCAAAAGCTCCAGCAGCCGCATCTTCTTCAACAACGATCGGCCACCGTCACAAGCTTCCAGCATCGAGCCCCCGATGCTCCAATTGCCTTCAAAAGCTCCAGCAGTCGCACCTCCAGGAGCTTCGCGCTCATCGTCGACAACACATAAGGGCTCCCACAGTGCTCCGCCGCACGGCCTTACTCACAGCCTGAGCTCAGCGACTCCGCCTCCCCTCGTCGGTCGGGCCAGGCCCGAGGCCCCTGTCACGTGTCGCGCACGTGGGGACGGGGGAACGTCAGCGCATGCATTAGCCCCTGGCTCATGTGCTCCGCATGTGACCGTGAGGTAAATTGCATTGAACTCCCCGGACCTTCGTCGTATTGCGCACCAGCCCCGCCTACCCAGATGCACTAGACCCATTAGAAAATTTGCAGATTTCCCCTCGCTTTATCAGTAATTAAACTTAGGTCCCCACTGCATTTCCTTATATTTATTGTATTTATTTAATTGCAGAAACACCCATGTCTTTCCCCTTCATTCTAGACATCTACATTACACTATTTAATTATCCAAAAATAGCATGATGTTTGTCATTTAATTCTCTACAATTTGACATTTCGTGGACATTTTTTGTGATCGATGGTTAATTAATAATTAATTGTTCTATGGAAAATTGCATAATTTGCTCATTTCTTGCTCTGAAATTTATATTTGATTAACTGTTGCTCTGAAAATTCCCGAAAAATCACATATTGTAGAATTAATTGTGCTTGACATTCTGCCAAAAAAGAATCGTATTTGCATGCATATTTTGTCTTGTAAAAATCATTTTGAATATTTTTGTGTTTGATTTTTAATAGGTATTGAAACTAGTATTTTCGAGGTTTAGGATTTTTCTGAGGTCCATTACCTAGTGATAGATCTTAGGTAATTTTATTCCTTTAAAATAAATTAGGTTTAATATTTATTATAATTAAATATTGAAATTCATTATGTTTAAAAAATTCATCTTGCATCCAAAAATTCCAAAAAAAATTACAGTGCATCCATTTTGTCATATTATCATCTCGATCAAGTTTCATATTTTTCGAACATCGTTTGAGCGTAATTTTTATTTTAGTCCCTAAAATAGGCTGAAATTGCATTATGCATCCTTTATTGCATTAAAAATTCCAAAAAAAGACCGCCTCAAAAAACGTGCATGTACTTTGATAGACATGATTCTAGGTTGTTCCTTTGCCTCCTTATGTTCGACCTTGGGACTTGCCCAAGTAAAATAAATATAAAACCACGAGATTAAAAATTGAATAATTATTTGTGGTTATTTTCTTGACCGATTCCGATTGCCGCATACAACGAAATGATGCATTATTTTTATGCACGATCAACAAACACGTCTCTTTAACACAGCAGATTTCGGACTCTTCAGATCATCTGATTCAATGAAGCCATAATGAGTTATGATTTTTCGCAGAACCTGTATGACCCATGTGTGTACAAGAAGCGTAGTGGGAGCATCATCATGTTCATTGTGATTTATGTAGATGACGTACTTATCATTGGAAATGATACCTGGATGATGACCAGTGTTAAGGTTTGGTTGCCTTATATCTTGGGATTAAAAAACTAACAAAAGAGGATATTAGGACTATCACAATAAGGATACATCAAGAAAAGAAAGCCATGGTCTGATGTATGCCATGATGTGTACTAGGCCAGACATCTGCCATGTAGTGGGAATGGTAAGTCGTTACCAATCTTGTTATGGATAGAAACACTGGACTGCAGTGAAAAGCATCTTCAAGTACCTAAGAAGAACTCAAGACTACATCTTGGCGTATGGAGATAATGATCTCCAAGTCTTCGGGTACACTGATTCAGATTTCCTATTAGATTTGGATGATAGGAAGTGAACTTCAAGGTTCTTATTCTTGTTGGAAGGTAGTGCTCTGTGAGCTAAGTGTAGAAAGAAGCAAGACACTATGACTATTTCAACAAAGTAAAGCATTGGTTGCATAAGATGCGGCAACTACATTGGATATAGTTAGTATTCATTTGGGGTGTGCAAGTTTGTAACAGAACTTGGCATAGTTGTCAGTGATAGAGTGACTAATCAACTTTCCTGGCTATGACAAATAGTCGACGACTAGCACAATTAATATGGGGATGAGATTTGTACATGAATGGCTCTGAGGGCTAGTGGGAGACTGTTGGACTTGTAAGACCTCGATGACTCGTTAATGCAATAAAAGTTATTGTTTTTATCATGTCCATCTGAAATAAAAATGATTGATTGAATGAATGCACTTTAATATTAAGGTCCCTTTGTACAGTTATGGTTATGTACCATGGCCATATTGAATATCATGCAGTTGGGAGGACACAGCTGACTTCAAACATGTGATATTCAATAAAGATCTCTAGTCTGGGAAAGAGATGGCAATCTTTATCTAAGTACTGATTTCGAACTAACTTCTTGATGCAGGTCCTCTACATAGGAATAGAGATTCAAAAGTGCTGGAATAATCAAGTCAAAGAGTTGACTTGATGAGGTCGAGATAATCTAAGACCTGAATCGTAATTATCACGATCAGGCACACATCCCTTGACATGATATAGATATGCATTTATATGCTTGAGTATGCACATTTTCTAGACCAAAAGGTTGGTGACTAATGAAAGGCAAATCGATTGAGATAACATGCACTCGTTGTAGCATGGACCAATTCGCAATCAACAAAACCAAGTCAAATATCTTCGCGAAGAGGACTCGATTTTTAATTTATAACATGGGAAGTCTAGAGTCGAACACAGAGATGCAAGAAATTATTTAATTAAACTTAATTATTGATTAATTACTTAAGTGATTTAAAGGTTCTACGTCAAGAACATTGTAAGTACACATAAAATAAAAATAAATGCATCTTTTCTTCAAGTCATATTTATGCATTTAATTAAAATGACAAGCAATCGTACAATGGACAAACAAGGACATATAACTCGAAAAATATGCTCCTGACGGTAAATAATTACTTGTGATTTAGAGTAAATTAACTAATTAATAACCTATGTCAATTAGAACCAATTCAGCATATGAATAATTTAGATTAATTCAATATTAAGGCTAAATAATCAAAATGTATTATCTGAAATTCAATGCGTGAAAGATAGGTAAAAACCGTGATCTAAATACACTAAATTAAAGAAGATGAAATGAGCTTTCCAACGACGTCAAATTTATTAAAACAAAGTTATGGTTCACAAGATGTTGCTAACACAATGCAGGGGCATAATTGGAAGAAACATAATTATTTTTATTACAAAAAAGTCAAAAAAAGGACTAAAATGCAAATACAAGAACCCGCAGGGGTTAATATGCAATTTTCGAGATGTGTGGGGATTGAAATTTCTGAGAATTGATCATGCTTTGTTGTAATTAACCCACAAGTGTTTGCATTACACGTGATGTACTGGAGGCTCAAGAAGTGGCTTGGGCATGCGTGTCACTTGTAGGAGATTCAACTCAGGTTCGGGTGCTCCAAGCCTTAGGCTTGAAGTGTTGCATCAAGGGCTAGGATCGGAGGTTATGAAGGTTGTTGGATCTGCTCTGGGAGTTAGATTCAATGGTAGTTGTTGTGAGGCATTCTTCCCTCTCCATCGCATGAGGCTGAAATCAAGCGAAGCTCCGGCGACTACCAAACTTATCCTCTATGCATCTCTGTTAAGATTGAAGATCGCAGAACCTTCCTGACATCTTAGCGAAGAAGAAGATGATGTGGTTAAGGTCAAATGAATGCTGGATTGATCTGTCGATGAAGTTATTTCAGTGATAAAATTTGAGATCGGTGTTCAATAGAAAATTCCGACCAATCACATTTCTTCTTGACATGTTGTTGTTAGATAGACAAAGCCCACAGAAAAAAGGGAATCTTCTGAGATAAATATGAGGTGCAATGGCAGGCTCTCGGCTTATGAAAGATCGAGCCCTGAAGCTTCTTCTTCCTCTTGCAGAAGAAGTAAAAGGATTTAGATGGTCACACAGATGGAGCAATGGGGGGTTTGACTAGAACAACAACATTGATGAAGGATGATCCATGAAGCTTACAGTGGTCTTAGATCACGACTTGGTATATAATACAAACTTTACTAAAAAGGGTGAAAACATGATAAAAATAAGTGAAGATGAATTCATATGGAATTGAAGATCGATTGGTGCCTGGAATGAAGCTTGGTATGCTCCTGATCTTCACTTCTTATCAATGGCAGGTCGAAGAAGCTCAAGCGAGCACAGAAGTGCTGCAACAAGGCGTGCTATCGTCGTTCTCAGCAACTCCCTATCTCTATTAAAGATGAAAGAGGAGGAAAAGGTTTGCTCTCCAAGAATGGTGGATAACCATTAATGGTGCCAGAGGGGGAGGTTTTGAGGTAGAGGACATTGCAGGAGGTTAGGGATGGTGGTGGTTTTAACCACCAGCAACCAGCGAGAGAGAGATATTGAAAGGAGGATAGCTAGGTGGTGTGAGAGAGGGAAGTTAGGCAAAGGCGATGAAGATGTTGGTTGGCTGAGGAGTTGGTCGAAGAGGTTGGGAAAACAATGGGAAGTTAGGCAGGCATGAGGAGACACGTCTCTTCAGAGATGACAGCCATAGGTCGAAGGAGATGTTTGGGCCATTGGATGGAAATTAGAGTCCTAACAATTGGGTGTGCCTCGATGGCTACGATTGCCTGATAGAAGCGATAAAACGGTGAAGAGTTAAGCACCATTGAGCGGTCAAGAATGGATCTGATCAAGGTCATCTAACGGTCAGGAGAAAAGCATATTTGAATATAAGGTCGACCATGTGGCAGGCATCTGTGAGGCTACGTAGCCTAATCATAATTAAGAGAAATAGGAAAATCAAATATAATTAGAAATAAAATAGTTAGTAGTCAAATTAAGAAAAATAATGAATATGAAAGTTATATATATATATATATATCAATGAAATCTACAACTTTTATGTAAAAGTCGGAAAGAAATAATGCCATCTATACATAGATAATAATTTATAAGAAAATAAAAATATTTTCTTTTATTTTCTTTTATTTTATTTTCTTATTTTTTGGATTCTATTTTATATTTATGTTAGATTACTTATGTACGATATTATTCTAATTTTTTGATTTTTAATGAGAAAGAAATACATAAAAAATAATATCACATTAATAGATTAGATAATATAGTATAATTAGGGTTAATTATTTACAACACATAAAAAGACAATTATGGTTAATTGACATTGAATCTTATTTGATTTCTTAAGCAAGAGAGATAGTACTAATATTTAATGATAATAAATATGGTATTTATCATCCCCATATACTTAAACTAACCTCACCCTCAATCTAATAAATAAAGAATTACTTAGAGGGTTAAATTAATTAGTGAATTGCATTACATGTGCATGTGAGTATACAAGGCTTGGTTGACCTAGAACACCTGGTTTTATAAATCCTATGACTCTAAACTAAACCAAGTCTTAATCCAAAAGGAATTCAACTCCTCTAATTATCAGACTCTCGAAGTATACATAAATATAAAAGGTATGGCTTAATGTGTTGATTGCATTCACAAGAGTAGAGTATAGGTATCACCCAAAGTTCCAATACCATAGACGCTCTCGAGGACCCAACCCTCAACATTAGGTAATAAATCTAGTCTTTCTTCATCCACCGTCTATTATAGTTTGTCAGACTTAAAATGTGTATATGGATGGCCATATAATTAAGGGAAATAGGATTATGTCATTTCTTTTCTCCCTCTCATTGGAACAAGGTATCTCTCAAATGCCATTACTCAACACAATTATGGATTATTAATTTCAATCAGTGTGTCTATCAAAAATTAAGATATATGTACTTGTTTTCTTGGGAGTACATTGGGTGTGTCTTTTTAAAGTATCTAATATCCTTGCACCTAAACTTGTAGCGCTAATGATGCATAGTCCTTTTTGAGGCACTATCCCGATAAAAGCCTAATGATTTGGTCCAAATGGAGCTTAAACGTTGGGAGCACTTGTCATATTTGTAAGCTCGTATGATGTAACTTTGTAATGCTTTGAGCTTTTCTTTTCATCAACACATACTTTTTTTGCTAGCTCTATTGTTTTTACCAAGGATTAGCGTAAACTGTTCAACAAATTAATTAGATGTCATCACACCCTAGCACTTTGGTTTCAGTCAAGAGATTAGTATGAGAACCAAGTCCCATACTAGCTAAGATGTTGACACTCAGGTTTTGTGAAGCCTTCATTAATCGTATTCCATTCTCGAGCATCAAAATATCAGGTATAAACTTAATCTCAAATCCTAGTTCCTTAAGTGAAACATCAACTCATCTCAATCATGAATGTAGTTGTGCTTGTGAGTGATGGTCATATTCTTTAAAGGAAGAGACTAAGCACGCAATATAGCACACAAATCTTTCAAACTAGGGGAGTGTAAATTAAGTCTAAAACCCTAAGTATTAAGACAGGTTAACTTTAATTCTCTGGACCTCATAAACCAAGTGTTAAAGAACAGCTCAAGCCTTGAGTGAAAACTGAAAGTTTCATGGAAGAACACCAACTAAAAAGTTAGCATTTAATAAGCTAGAGATTAAATGAAGCATATTTATTAAAAAGAATAGATACCCTTATGACAAAAACACAGTAGATTGGAACACGACTGACAACACAAGGATACCTACAACACAACTCTAATTCAGTTCCTTAGTATCAAAAATCTTACTTCAATCTTCGAGGTTTAAAATCACAGGTTGTCTTATGCTTCACTTGCTTTTTCCTCAAGAGTAAATCTTAGAATCTGAATAAGAAAGATTTTCATCGACTTGGATAATGAATCTCCTAGAATGATGCCATTCTTCCTCAAATGTAATGCCCATATCAACATGAGAAGCCCTAAAATTTTCCAAAATAATGGGAATACATATACGGGAAGACATATCCAACCGTTGGCTCTTGCAACAGACCTATGGGTTTTCCTTAAGAGAAAAAAACTATACACAAGAGGACAACCCAACTTACAAGTAAGACAGCAATCAGCTAAATGAGTATCCTCAAGAAAAGGTATAGGTTCCTCCATATCTATATCCTCTAGAAAAATATTATCTTCCTCAAGCGGCATCACTCTTTTTAAAGAACTCCTTATAAACTTGATCTTCCAAAATATAGAGGTTAAATCTAGACTCTCTTCCACGCTAGACTCTGTAAAATACTTAAGACTAGATAACCTTATATACAACTAAAAACTTGATGGTTCAGTGACCTCTAAGAAACTCAAGACTCGAGGTGGAAACTGAAGAGATACAAGGGTCAATTTTAATTACAAGTTAATTCCAATTACAACCTTAAAGTTTGAAAATATTTTTTGAAAACATTTTACAAACCATGTCACATAAGTCTAGGTTTTCCAAATATTTTACAAAGATTTTAAAAACAAGTTAAGTCGTATTTTCACAAACCCGTGTAAAATACTTTGAAAACCATGTCAAATAGGTATATAAAATTTTTCAAATACTTTTTAAAATAACTTGTACAAAACTTAACTCAAAAATAATATGATACCCTTAGCCCCAAAAGTTCTGAAAAAAGTTTAAACCATGAGCTATGGCTAAAGTATATGTGAAATATATATATGGTACTGATGAATCCCCATTTCATCACCTTTATTCTTTCATTTTGGCCTTTAAGCCCTAGCTAAATGCATGTAAATATCATTATTTTGTAGAAATTAGCATTCATTATTTATTATATAACTATTTTATAAATTACATCAATTAAAGACAAAATAAAAGAATAAAGAAATAAAAGAAAAAGGAGTAAAATGCTAAAAGTATTTTATGACCCTAAAGCCCGAGACCTATGCATCTTGATGACTGGGTCGACAAGAAATAAAGTAGGGGAGATAAGGGTCAAAAATACAATAAAAATCCCATTTATTTATTCTTCAATAACTTATTTTTGGGACCCATTGTATTCTTGGTTATTTATATCTTAAATCAATAAACTTTGTACATAAAAGTTGTATATAAAAATGTATAGAAAAATACGAAATTGAGTTTGCACCAAAATAACATACAGTGTGCATTTTATACTTAGAATAAAAAGGCAAAACCCAAACTTCCCAGACCCATATCTCCTCAATAAAACCTCAAAATACATCAAAATCACCTTTAATTGTATATAAATTTCAATAAGCTATTTAATGAAGGTAGTTTCATTTAATTTGGAGTTAATGTGTGAAAGTTAGGTTTTGGACCCCTATTGTATATTATACTTGAATAGAATATTCATTTTTATTTATTCTTCATTATCCTCATAAGTTTATATTTTTATAATATTGTAAATATTATTTATAACATATGTACATATTTAGAATAGAATTAAACCATAAAGAAAACACTAAAATAAAATAACCTATAGAAATACATAGATGAAATACCTATACTTATATATATAATACATATCCCTATTTATTTATTTGTAGATAATACATCAGAAAAATACAATAAAAATATATTTGTTTGACTAAAAATAAATTTTAAATATATATATAATATGAAAATAAAATAATAAAATCAAAATTACAAAATAAAAACAAAATAAGAAAAACATAGGTCAATATACTTATAAATAAACTTATAAAAATTATCTTGTAATAAATTAACTCATAAAAATAAATAAAAATCATATTAAAATACTACATAAACTAATAAAAATTTTATTTTATAACAAAAATTTAATAAAATCATTTAATAATTATTATCCATTTTACATGGTATTTTCTCCTTGCATTTATCTGGTTGGTCCACGTGGACCAACCATATTCTTTCTTTTGTTTACCTCGGTCAACTGACTCCCATGGCGTTTCTGCTCTGTTTGGCATGTCTCTTCCCCGATTTTCCTCCATTTTTCTTGGGTGTCTCCTCACTCTTTTTCGTCAATTCTTCATGCCAACTTCAACATCTATCATCTCCACGTCCATTTCCTGGATCCTCTGTATGTAGCACCGGCCAATCCTATTTATAAATAAATCCACCTCCCTTCGATCTCTGTTTGGTCCCTTTTCATCCCCTAAAACCCGCTACCCTTGGCCTAGTGCGCATCCCTGTGACATGGGGAGGTCCCTGAGGTGTTGGCGTGTACGTAGGAGGAGGGAGGTGTACCCAAGGTGGCGCTCCGGCGGTCGTCCTGCTCCCTGGTCCACCACCAGGTTAGAGCTACGCTCTTTATCATTTCTAGATGGATATTAGTCATAGTTTTGAATTTTGCCTTTTTATTTAGTGTTTAATCGTCAGCATTAGCGTAATCTATTGATCTTAGTTGGCTAGAGCTCAACAGCTCCAGCCACTGTGATTCATCATTACTCTTTGTCTCCGACCTCTGCGACCATCTAATTACCCAGCCTCTACGTTTCTCCACATTCTCGACCCATCAGCCTCGTTCGATCCTTCTGGATCAAAGGATCCATGCTCCATCCGCCACTATCGCTGGAACACACCCATATCCACTCCATTTCACCTCGAATCCACCCCAATAACAGTCGAGATCCTTCGTCTCCGTCGTAGCGTGCTTTTGAACGTTTTTACAGGACTCGAAGAGCCCATCTAAGGGTTGAAGGCATTCAAGAAGCACCTCCAAGCACATAATGCTCCAAGGCTCCACTGATGAGCCTAGGATCATTTTGAGGATACCTCCAGCTGCAGAACACCTCCAGGGAGCGATTGGGCAGCTTGGCAACATCTGAAAAGTTCAGAGGAGGGGGAATTGAAAGATCGAAGCTCAGGGAAGGCAATCTTCTTCCCTATTGATGAATATGTTATTCACCACTCTAAAAGAGATTAAATAAGCTCAGTTCTCCAAAATTCATCTGCATTTTATCAATTATCTTACATAGTTAGCATTCATGCATATGAAAATAATAATTGCATTTTATCATTCATAATTGCATAAAATAAGAAGCCAAAAATCCCATCCCAATTGACCTATAAAATAAGCTGACTTCCATGATTTTTAATTAACTTATGCTAACTCTAAATCACCTGAAACCACCTCCACTGTGTACATATTACTAACAAGAATAAAGGAAAATTACAAAAAAATCAATAACTAAAATAATTGAGAAATAAACCAAAACCCTAATTTTAGATCTGTCAGAGTAAAACGTTGATATCTTACTCATACAGTATCTGATTTAATCCTACTCACTTTTTAACTAATGCGCATTCAATTACCTTCAAAACAATACCAAGTTCAAGTGAATCGGAGCTCATGTGTGAAAGTTCGGTTTTGGGCCTCTTTTGTACATTGTGTATTTTACCTGGTTTTGACCTATTATTTTATGTACATATTTGACTCTTTTTATTTTATTTATTTTTCAGTTATTTTCTTTGATAAAAGTTTTACTAAAATGCATAAAAATCCAAACCTAAAATAAAACCAAAATCAAAGAAAATAACCAAGTTTGAGTGTTCACTAACAATCTGTACAAAAGTCCTATTTATAATACTTTAATTTATTTCTTTGTTTTCTTAATTAATAAAAATCCAGAAAATAGAGTAATGTGTAAATATTTATCTTTGATTTTATCGTATTTTTCTCTGATTTTTTATCTTATATAAAAATGACAAAAAACCCCAAAAATCTTGTATTTTATACACAGAGTACCACCAAAAATATCACTTTGTGCAAGTGACCTATTTTGGTTTTTTCTCTTCATAAAAGTTGTATATCTCATTGAGAGAGCAACTTTCATGAAGAATATTTTTTGATCTGAGGTTGTTTGTTATTTCTTTTCTATATATCTTTGTATTGTAGTTTTCGATTTTTTTTGGAGTGACACATGGCATCTCCTAGAGCTAACACGTATCACCCTTTTTTAGAATATATAGATTTCATTTTATTTAAAAAAATAACTAAAGTCAAAAGCCGACACGTGTCATCTCCAGGGCCATCCGATCTCGACCGTTCGAACGGTCCTCCTCGTGTCTCCTTCTTCCCCCAATCTACGACCCATACCTTCTCAAGCACTGCCGCCTCGTGTGGTTGCCCTCGCCATTACCCGGCCACCTTCCTAATCCACCCCTCAAGATCTCCATCAGATCTCGACCCCCTCTTCTGATATCCTCGCGCCAATCAAACCCCCAACTGGACCGAACTCCGCCACCTCTTGCTTGTTATAAAACCCAACGCCGGCCATCCTCCACCTTTATCCGTTGTTTGACCACTATAGAATACTATCTCGGTGGTGACAGGCTGGTCTTTGTCTTCTCTGGTGAGATCTGAGTCATCGGACCTCGTCGCAACCATGTGCTTGTGATGAATCCACGATTCATCATCGCAATATCTTGATCTTAGCAAAATCCCCGAGTATAATTCCAGAAAAATGTCCATAAAATCAATAAATTAACAAAATAACTCTTGTAAATAAAATACACTAATTACTGTATATAAGATTGTACAAAATGAATTAACATAAAAGGCCACAAAAATAAAGGAGTTGTATACTTGTAAATAGCCCAAAACTTCATGTATTTTTAATAATTTCATTTCAACTCCTTTTTGCCTAATTCTTTCTCTAACTTGTTTATAAAAATGTATATAAAAATACAAAAATACAAAACAAATTTTACCTTAAATAAATGCTCCTAGATCCTAATGGGAAAAAGCTGTAAAGACCAACTTCCAAGCTAAATTCCCGCTCTGTATGAACTCCAAATTCACCAAACTCACTTTTAAAGCTCAAGTTAGAAAATTATCTATCCAAGGGAAGTGGTTTCATTAAAATCGGAGCTCATTTGCAAAAGTTGGGTTTTGGGACCTAGATGTACATTGTATACCATGTATATATTCATTCTTTCTTTAATTTTTATTGTATCTTTCTTAATTACTAAAAATACAAAAAAAAAATCATACATGTGTTGTATTTTAATTGTAGTATTTTATTGTATTTTTTCGTTGTAAATATCTCTTATTAAAAAGACAAAAAAATTACATATTAGAAAAGTAAAAAAAATGTGTACATGTTGTTTGTCTTCCCTTGTAAATTGTCCATTATCTATTTTATTTTTTTTCTATTGTAATTAAAGTAGATAACTTTATTTCATTTTATTTATTTAATTATTTTACATTCTCTACAATAACCATCATTCAACTCCATTACTCCACCATATTTTCTAACTTCTAATTCAACTCCACCATTTTATTAACCTCCATCCCACTCCATCTTAATTCTAACTTCCATTTTTCTTCTTCTTTATATACATGCCATTCTCCTCATTTTTGCCTTTGATCCATCTTTATGTGAGGAGAGCCTAGTTCCCTGAGTTGAATCGGTGACAGCGACGCAACCGTGGTCGAGCGACGACGGCCCTCTCTCCGGTGTGATCCGTTGGCTTTTTGGCCAACACCGCAGCCGCCTCCGCGCGCTGCTCGAGCTCATCGCACGCCGGCGATTTGAGCGAAGACCGTGCTCGCGAGAGCACTCCATAGGCGACCGTCTTCACTCGTAGGTAATTTGTTTGTTCATTTTTATTTGTTTTTGCAATTTTTTTTAGCACACCATATACCCTCATTTCCATCACCACCGTTATAACATCATCATTTTTTTTCTCTAGCTTAGTTCATCACCACCACCTATCCATTTTTTGTTCCCTCTTGAAGTTCCCTGTTTAAACAAAATTGTAAAAAAAATTATTAAAATCTAAAACAAAAAAAGAAGTTTTTTTTAATTGCAGCAAAACAAAAAAAAATAAATAAAAAAAAAGGACCGCAGCAACGCAGCAGCGGTGGGGGAGTCACCCACCGTCGCCGCCCTCCGCCTCTCCTCCCCAGCTGCACCGCCAATGGCGCCAGCCCCGCCGGTGCGCCACCGTCATCGCCCTCCAGCGGGGGCACCGCACCGCACCGCCTCCTCTGCGGGGCGCCACCTCCCTCGCCCTGCCGCAGCCCACTTTCCGTCCTCCACCTCTCCGCAGCTCCCATCGCGGGAAACCACCTCCTCGCGGCCGCCGACCTCGCCGTGCCCCTCCCGCCTCCGCCAGAGCGCCGCCGACCCCTCGCCGCCGTTCGCGGCCACGCCGCGCGCCACCGCCGGCGCACCCCCTGTTGGGTTCTTCCATCGTAAGCCCAGGGGGGAAGAAGGTGGTGTTTCTTTTCTTTTTTTTTTAATGTGAAAATTGTATTGTTTTTATGTCAAGTTTAGAATATTGCAAAATGGTCCCTGTACTAGTTTTTGTTGTAAATAATGTTTTCTGAAATTGCACAGATATCCCTGTATTCACACTTTAATTTGGACATCAATCTTGCATCGTTTTACTCAATAAAAAATGGCATTGTGTTGAGCAGCTAATTCTATACATTGTGGGTATTTATTTATATTTTTGTGACTCGTGGGTAATTAATTATAATTGTTTAACTGAAATTTTGCATAGTTTACCCATTCTGTGCCATTAAATTAATATCTCATACACTGTTGCTCTAAAAATTCCACAAAAATTATATGTGATGCTTTGATGAGTGCTTAACTTACTGTCCAAATTTCAATCAAATTGGAGTTGTCTTGTGCCTGAAATAAATTGTAGAGTGTTTCTAGTATTTGATTTTTAATAAAATCCACTTATATCCTTTTTGCGAAATTTCAAGTCTCCTGGATTGCACATGAAAATATATTTTTGAGATAATTTGTTCTCGGACTAATTTGATATCGTGGATTTAATAGGAATTAATTACTCATTTCCACTCTGTTTTCACTAAAAAATTCATAAAAAATTCATAACTTGTCAAAAAATTCCAAAAATATTACTGTAGCTTTCTTGCATCATGTTTTACTTCCAGTAATTTTTCCATAATTTTTACTTGCTGTTTGTGTGAGAAATTGCGAAAAAAACCATAAAAAGTGTGTATTTTTATTTATTGCATTTTAACCCCTAAAATTCTAAAAAAATGTTTTTTTGTGTTCATCACTTGATTAGGATTCTAGGAAAAATATATTTTGGTTGAATTGGACTGATTTTCCATTAAAATTAATTTGGCCAATTGTGTGATTTCTTAGAAGCTTAATTCATTTGCATTTGCATTCTTTTTGCATAAAAAAATCTAAAAAAATACCGGTTGGATATCTAGATCTTAAATTTGCAGATTAACCCCAAGTTGTTCCTTTGCCTCCCTGAGTTCGACCCCGGACTTGCCCGGGATATAAATTAAAGCCGAGACACTCTTCACGGAGATCTTCTCTCGGTTCTGACCGAATCGCTAAGTACACGTGCTACAACGTGATCGAATTAATCATCGTATCTAGCGACTCGTCAGATGGCGCCGTTGCCGGGGAGGCAAACGACGTAGGGACTAATTTAAAAATTTGGATTTAGTTTTCCATTTACTCGGGTAGTCTGACCCCCGAGCCACTTGTACTTATTCCATTTTTTTGCAATTATTTCTCTTTATATTTTTGTATATATCTTGTTGTTTATCTCTCTAATATAAATTTTATTGTCCTTGCGAGGGCCCGGTGGACTTGGAGTGCATCGGAGGTCGACGGAAGCGACGCGAGTTGACTGTGAAGAGCGAGGAGAACTAGTTTATTTTTGAGAGAATTTTTGTAAATTATTGTAATTATTTAGATAATTGTTCTTTATAGCGGCTCTTGTTTGAGAGCTCGCGCATGTAAAAAGACTTAGACATTATTTGTGGTGTGTCGAGCCTGTTTCACTCTCCGGCGAGGGTGGGGCTTGACTTGAGTGGCGAACTTAAGGATTAGGCACACGTTAGTATAGAATCAAATTTGTTTGTGCCCATCGTAAATTAGGCCACACTTATCTTAGAAGATTCACATATCTTATAAGATTCATAATGAGACGCACATAGACACGTACTACTTAGCTCAAATCCAATCAATTCTTCCCTGCTAATAGTATATTGTTTAGGTGTGGTTTCCTCGATCTGCATGCATTTAGTGTAATATTTACAAATTCTGTTCTGCATAACGCATGAAGAGTGCTGGGATTCACTGTAAGTATACCTTCTTCTGAGCATGCATCATAGTTTCTCGTTTGCATTCTGATTTCCGATTCCCCTCTTGTTTTACAACTTAAGGTCAAAAGGAAATTGGGACTGAACGGTAGACGTGTTTGTGTGTTCACATAAATTTCAAGTGATAACCTAACTCTAAAATTGGGACTGAATTGAGCAGGTCGATCTAATTAATTGGAATAAAAAGAACCCTTGTTCTCGGATGCAAAAAGCCCTCATTGTTTGTTTAAATTGCAAGTGAGAGAGAGACGACCCTAGGATAGAGCCAAGTCTGGATTTCTTACTTACTACTGGTTCTTTCTTTTTAGGCGATTAGCTACTTTTCAGTGAGGATTTACGGGTAGCCGGTAAACGGTCCGGACTTCCTTAGCAGAGTGGGAGGTTTAGAGGACGCCTTAGTCCTCAAGGAACGGGTAGCCGTATTTATACGGTCCGTACTTACTCCTATACTGGCTGAAAGTAGGTCAAACTAGTCGTAAGAACCAGGTCAGTCTGTAGGCTTATGTAAATATTGTATATTTATCACTATTTTAAACTAAAATAAATAAACAAATAAACAAATAAAAATAAAATAAAAGACTGTATATATGCACTAGATACAGGTTGAATCACATCCAAAGAGAAGGTCAATACTTGATGTGATCGACAAGGAATAAAGTAGAGGGGATTAGGCCAAAAACAACAAAAATCCCAGAAATTCATTTGTCACTTGTGTTTATTCATCATATGTACATTATTGACTATAACACACATTCTTTCATTAATTTATTCGTCATCAAATTCTTTGTAAATAAACATGATTTCTTCTTGAAATATTGTGAATAAAATTATTTTTTAAATAGTTGCAATAAAAATGTGTGAATATTGTGTAAATAACAACACTCTCAAAAAGCCACAAAGTACAGACTTGCAAGATCAATATATGCTCCACCACGACTCCAAATTCATCAAACTCACTTTCACTGTACTCTAAATTAAATTATCTTTAAAATGGAGGTGATTTCATAAAATAATAGTGAAGCTGTGAAATGTGGCCAATTGGGGTACTATTGTATAATATACTTATATACACTATGTATATTATTTAATTATTTATTTTCTTGTGCATATTTGTGAATATCGTATTTTTATTAATTATGAATATTGTATTTAACTCATATAAAATACAAATAAAAATAATAAAGTCAAAAATCAACAAAAATAAAATCATGTATATATTGTATATGTATCACCATGTATATAGTGTACTTATACATATTTATTTATCCTTATAAATTAATTCTTAAAATCAAATAAAAATACCATTAAAATTCCTGTAAAATGTTGTAAATAAATAAAATATTACACTATGTATATATTTGTATAAATAATCAACTAAAAATCAAAATCTTGTATATATAGGCATGCATACCTATAAATAACACCTTGTATTTATTTTAACCATGTATATACATTATTTAATTAATTAAAAATCACCTATATTAACTTTATTTTATTCCTAACATTTTTTTATTACAATATTTTTTTTAATTCATTTTTTATTTTTTATTCAATTATTTAACTTTTCCTAGCTAGTCCCTGCTAACTTTCCGCTCGTCTAGCGTTCCGACGTTCCTTCGCCCCCTTTTCCCACTCGTCATATTCACTAATGTCGCCCACTACCTTCTCCATTATTTTCACTCATTCAATTCTCTCGATCACCAGCCTAACTATTCCATTAATCGTGCCTATAATCTCACCCATTTTGAATTTCAAAGTTCATCGGAGTAACATCTATAAATAGAGCCCATTCACCTCTACTGCGGGCTAGATCCTTTCTTTGTGTCTTCTCTGTGCCCGAGGCTGATCTATGGAGTCGAGGCGGTGATCGGGATCCGATATCCATAGCTGAGAGAGCACGAGAATGCCTGAGGATCGTGATCCAACCACGTGGACGGAGTGCTCCGCCTTGTTCCAACTCTCTGCCAGCCATATCAGATCAAGGATGATTCCATCCTTCTACGTTCTCCGTAGGTAACATAGGTAGTTTATCTTTGATTTTTGCAGTTTAGTTTCACCTTGATTTCCATTGAATCATTTAGAATAGCCATACATCTTCAACCTCTGATCTGCAAGATCGGAGGTATTCTAATCACGCTTATCCATCTTCGACCACACTAACACATTCACGTCATTCTTCTCCATCCCTTCCACCGTCTGTCCACCTTTAGAACCTCCTAGGTCTGAATCATGGACTCCTCTCTGACCATCTTCACCAGAGACCCCCATCCATCCACCATCTTTCACATTTTTGACCTAACATCTTGGTTGGAGGATACCTCCGAGCATATGCTTCAATATGCAAATCTAAGGACGTGTATCGGAGCAAAGGATCAACATCTAGGGGTCCACCTGTATCTGAACCTAAATCAACCCCCAGATACACGCTTGAAGTTCTTCGAGCTCCATTGTTCATGTCGATTGATAGAGGAGGAGTTCAGGAAGCCGTTCTACCATCTAGTAGTTGATTCAGGCGGATCGCCCGAGATCTCTTCGATCAAAATTTGTTGAAGAAGCCATTCATCCGCATTCTTCCAGAAGCCCTCGTAGTCGCATGATCAAGAACAGATCTCCAGTTCAGATCTCATCCGTCCTTTTGCCCCAAATCTGAATCGCGAGATCCATATTCCGGATCTAATCGAAGGCCTTCATGCACGAGCACTTATCCATCATCAAATCCAAGCCGCAGCGCATCATAGCCATCCAACGTACCACGTATTTAAAGGGTATATTTGCACATTTATCCCTGCTTTACTTCGTTTTCAAATAAGTCCATGTATGGGCACGTGCCATTTTGTAATAAATTGAACAGTTGCACATTATTCCCTGTAGTTTAATTTATTTACATATTAGTCCTACTTAAACTGTGAAGCGTGCGCATCAAGTGACCTTCTAGGTTAATTGCAATAAAATCATGCAGATATTTGAGTTATTATTTGGTCCATGAAATTAAGTTATTTGCATATTAGTCCAATCCAGCGAGGCGTGCGTGCATGTGCACGCGTTCTTTAGGATTTTTGCAATATTTACCCTGCTTTTTTCATCATCTTATCATTTAGTCTACATATTTTAAATAATTGCATTTAGGTACCTATGAGTCTGGATTTATTTTGCATATTAAAAATTAAATAAAAAATATCAAAACTCCTTTAAAAATTCCACAAAAATCATTTAGCTTCTTGTTACATCCATCTTGCATCCATAATTTGCATTTTGCATTTTGCATTTTCATTATTTTTATTATTTTTAAAAATTCAAAAACATTCCCAAAAGTCCTTGTTTGCATTTGAAAAATAATAAAAATATAAAAGCATGAAAAATTCTAAAAAATCTGTTTATTTCTTTTTAATTTATTTTATTTTTATATACTTTTGCATTTTTATTCCTCATAAAAACCATAAAAATTACAAAGCACTCCAAAGCATAAAATTTTAATAAAAATTCTAAGAAAATTCCAAAAAAAATAAAAATCTTCTTTGAAAAATAGAAAAATTCCCTTTCATTTTATATATTTCTCACCATTTTTGACTTTATTTGATATTTTAAAAATCCAAAAACATCGATTTTGTGTTCCATTTACTTTATTTATCATTTCTGATTTATTTAAAGGCTTTAAAAATTGTGAAAATTCTGGAAAAATAAAAAAATATTATAAAAATAAAAAAACCCAAACATAATTTTTATTTAATTTTCTGACTATTTTGGTATATTTGAAAAAATACAAAAAATTTTGTTTAGTATGTGGGTATTATTCTTCTTTAAATAGTCATTGTATTTAAAGATTTAAAAAACATTTGCAAAACTAAAAATATAAAAATATAACAATCAGAAAGCTAAATAAAAAAATTAAACTTTTCATAAAAAAATACAAAAGCTAGAAATACAAAATCCAAGCATAGTGTGCATAGAGATTCCTTGATTCTTTTCATTGATTTTTCAATTAATCGAATAACCCTCGAGATTTTTGTAGCCTCCCCAAGTTCGATCCTGTTTGTTATACATGTAAATTAAATATCAAAGTTCTATTGCTACATTTTCCCTATTTATTTTTGCTTGAGAATTAAACAAATTTTTGTTTGACGCTTCTTTAGGTTGCGACGACCACGATTTCACTTGTGAATAATTCTTTTAAATAAAAACCCGACCTAAGTGTTCAACACCCCCCTACTTCCACCCTTTTTAATGAAGTCCAGCAACTCTAAGGTCACGTAAGGCGCACGTGACCCCTGGAAATTTTGCAAACATCCCCTCAACGGGGCCAGTAATTCCACTTTAGTTTGTGCATAGCATTTATTTGCTTTATTTTAATTATTGTAATTACAAACATACCCCTGGATTTTCTATAATTTTGAACATCATTTTTGCATCATTTTCTCATTTAAAAAATTACACTTTGGTCCTTAATTAATTCTCTATGTAATGGCACCTTTATATTTTTATTCTCGATGGTTAATTATTAGTTAATATTCTGTGGAAATTTTACATATTTTTGCCCAATATGTCCTTAGAAATTCATATAAAATTAACCATTTCTCTGAAAATTGCCAAAAACTCATGGATTGTAGAATTTATTGTATTTCATAGCATGTCCAAAAGTAATTGCATTTGCATGCATATTTTGCTCTATAGAAATCATTTTACGTATTTCAATATTTAATTCTTAATAGGTATTAAACTTCACATTTTCAAGGCTTAGGATTTTTCTGGGATTGCTCATTTATTGATCTATCTTGTATAATTTTATTCCTTGAAAATACATAGGTTTAATATTTATTATAATTAATTATTAAAATTCACATAGCTTTCACCATTTAATTAATTAAATATTCATATTACAACGGAAAATTCCAAAAAAATGGAGTACATTTATTTCACAATTATTCACATCTTTACTAAGTTTCATAATTTTTGGACTTCGATTAAATGATAATTGCATTTTAGTCCTTAAAAATCGGTCCGCATTTAATTTAATTTGTATTCTAAAATTGCATTAAAATATTAAAAATATTATGCCTTGAAAATCGTGCATAAAATTAGATGGACATTAACCTAGATTGTTCATTTGCCTCCTCAAGTTCGACATGGTGGCTTGCCCAGGCTAAATAAGCCTAAAACCACTCTAAATTAATTGGATTAAGTAACTAAGTGGTTATTTTTTATGGATTCTGATTACTCGTCTACAACAAACGACACATTTTATTTTAGCACGATAATTCCCACAAATTAACTAGAGGGTTTTCCGAATTCATTAGATGGTGTCGTTGTGGGGGAGGCAAACGGCTTAGGTTTTTATCTAGAAAATTTAGAGTTAGGTTTTCCACATATTCGGGCGGTATGACCCCCGAGCATTATCATTGTACATTTTCCATTTTTTATTTTCATGCATTTATTTTATTTATTTATTTTCCTTTTCAGCATTTATTTTCTTGTTTTTATTTTTTTTTATTATTTTTTTGTCACTCTCTTACACTCTCTCTTATTTTTCGTGCGAGTTACCTGACATACGTAAAGCGGCTTTTCGAAACTGATGCATCTTCATCAACCGCACAAAAACCTGCATTAAAATTAAGATCGAGTCGAGTCATGAGAGAGCGTAGAGTTTAGGATTTATTTTCAGCATTATTTAATTATTTGTAATAATTGCTCATTTATAGCATCTTCCGTTTAGAATCTTGCGTGTGTAAACAAGACTCGAACTTTTCCTGTGGTGTGTCGTGGCATTGTTCACTCTCTGGTGAGGGTGGGGCCCGACTTGAGTGGCTTGTAGGTTAGACCTGTACGTGGCTATTAGAGCTTCTAGGATTTATATATCTATACTCGTAGAACCTAGCACTACACTGCACTTAATTGAGATGCACTTTTAGATCGTTCAATTTAGTCAAAAATTCAACTCAATTCTTCCCGACTAATAGAACTTTCTTCTATGTGCGATTTTGTCAGATTGCATTTCATATAAAATAATTTTCAATTCTTGTATTGCATCCCACATGGAGATTGCGAGGAATCACTGTAAGTCTTCTAACTGAGCGTGCATCATTGTTTTCTGTGTGCATCAACTTTTCTCGGTGTCTCCCTCTTATTTTGTCACTTAAAATCTAAAGGAAATTGGGACTGGACAGTAGACGTGTATTTTTGCTCACTTAATTCTTCAATGATCGCCTAAATTAAAATTAGGACCGCTAAACAAAGCTTACTTTAATTAAATCATAAAATCAAGAATTGTTGTGGGAGAATAACCCTAGTCCTTGGAGTTGGACATGCGAGCCCACGACGAGCCATTATGCAATAAATGTTATTGTACATATCATTCCCTGATCTGAAATGAAGAATAAATAATTTGCATAATAGGTCCTTATGAATCTACGTTTCATCATCTTTATTCTATCATTTTGGCCTTAAAAACCCTAGTAAATGCGTGTAATAATAGGTCCTTATGAATCTACGTTTCATCATCTTTATTCTATCATTTTGGCCTTAAAAACCCTAGTAAATGCGTGTAAATAGGCTTAATTTAGGCATTTTAGCATTCATGCATCATTGTGTAAATATTGTATAAAATGCGGGTTTTTAAACCAAAATTCTAGAATAAAGAAAAGAAAAGAAAAATAATAAAATATTGCAAATATTTTATGACCCGAAACCCTGAGACCTAGGCATCTCGATGACTAGGTCGACAAGGAATAAAGTAGGGGGAGATAAGGGCCAAAATACAATAAAAATTCCTTTTATTTTATCCATTCTTTATTCATTTTAGGACCTATTTTTGGTTCCACTTCTTATACTTCAAATAAAAAAACTTTGAACATGAAAGTTGTAGATAATTAAATAAAGAAAAATACAAAATTGATTTCATACAAAAATAATGTACAGATAAAAAGTTACGATCTGAATAAAATTCCAAAATCCCAACTTCCCAGACCCGTATCTCACAAATAAAAACTCCAAATGCATCAAACTCACCTTTAATTGTATATAATTTAAAATAAGCTATTTAATGGCGGTGGTTTCGCATTTGGTAGAGCTACGGTTTGAAAGTTGAGTTTTGGACCCCTATTGTATACTTGTACAGATTAAAATATTCATTTTATTAATAATTTTATATTTTTATAATCTTGTAAATATTATTTATAATACATTTGTATATTAAAATCAGAATAAAAATTTAAAATAAATACAAAATAAAAATACCTATATATTATACATAGGTAAAATACCTATATACAAACTTGTATAATTTACACTTCTATTTTATTAAGTGTATTAAATTTATCAGAAAAATAAAATAAAAATATATTTAAGAGTATAAAAATATTTTATAAATTTATAAATTAACAAACAAAATAAATAAAATTAATTGTACAAAATAAAAATAAAACAATAGAATATATAGGTATATATACCTATAAAGGGTATAAAAGGCAACTTGTAATTATTAATCTCGAAAAAATAAATAACAATTGCCATAAAATAATTTATAAAATAATAAATATTTTTTTATTTAATAACCTAAAATTAATAAATTCAATTACTATTTTTAAATGATTTTTTATTATTTTCTAGGGGATTTTTCCTGGTTGGTCCACGTGGACCAACCAGGTTGGTCTGACAGTTGACCTCGGTCAACTGTCTGACCTCCTCCCATAGACTTGTCAGAACACCGTTTCTCGCCCTTTTTTCGACTTTTTAGAAGGCTAACCTTTCACCAAATCAGATCGATGTCTTCTGCAATCTTGTTGCCCAAGACTCCATGATTCACACCCAGATGAAATATCGGGGAATGGACCCGCGATTTGGTCGATCTTCCTCGTTCTTGGACGCCACTTCGTCAACCCTACAAAAAGACATCCCCAACTTCCCTTCTCTCTTTGATCCCTCTTCCTCCATCCTCAGCACCTGCTCTTGAGCTCGTCGTGCTCCTGGTGACGGCAGGAACACATTAGGCTCGAGCTCGAGCCATTTGGAGTCGAATCGAGTTGGTCCAAGCCCCTCGCCGAAGCGCCGCTTGCAGCTCGCTGCAGCCCACCCCGGTGAGTCTCCCTCCTTTCTTTTTGCATTTTCTTGTAGCTTTTGCTTAGGATAACTTATCTTAGCAGCAGTTTAGGATTTCATTGCATCTTTCGTCGTGAATCATCAGCTGAAGTTCACAACGGAGCTTAGCTCCGCCTTCCCCCTCCGCCTTCATCCGTCACCTACAGCCTCCACGATCACCTCCATTTCATTCCTCATCGCTCCGTCACTCCGCTCCACCCCTCCATCCACCTCGATCTCGCTCAGATCGAGCCATCCGAGCTCCTTCTCCGCCGTACGCCGGAGCTCTTCGCCGGACCCCCATTTCGCATACATTCCCCTCCATTTTGCGCCGAACGATTTGTTTCTTTGTTTCCGCTTCTAACCCTGCAGAGAGGAGCCCAAGAGGAGGCTCTATCGAGCCTCGACAGTCCAGGGAAGCAGCCCCCAGGCGACCCCCCTCGTTCGAGCACCTCCTGTCATCTCAGCTCCGGCTGAGAAGCTCATTCAACGCGGACGAGTCCCAGGACTATTTTGCCCTCGGTCCGGGGCTGGTGGAGGTCGTGTGTTGGCCAGAATCAACGATCCAAGCGACCTCCAGGCGGTGTTCTTCGTCATCCTCTCCCTACCGTCGGATCAGCCTTATTCTTCCAGCCGCTCAGCTACCATTGGATCGGCCGCTACCTCAGCCATCAGATCTTCCGAGGCCGATCTGATCTCAGCCACACAACGCGAAAGGGTAGGGGCCATCCGATTAGCGCCACGTGTCAAGTCGAGCCGCATCGCCGCCGTCCATTAGCATCCCTTCCTCAGCCGCTGGATGCGCCACGTGGATAAGTGATTCATTCCTAGCCGCACGATTATTCCCTGGGTATTTTGCATTTTAAACCCAGAGCTTTTTGTTAATTGCAGATACGCCCCTGTGCGTAGATATTATAATATGTTTTGGGTAAATGACAATTAGACCCTACTGACTTTAATATTTGCATTTATGCCCCTGTGAATAGCAGAACACGTGTCGTGCGTGTGACTTTTTGGTGAAATTGCAATGTTTTCCCTGTAGCTTTTAATATTTGCATTTATACCCCTGCCAGCAATGTATTTTCTCTTTGTTTCCTTTAATTTTTGCATGCATCTATAAATCTTTAAAAAAATCCACAAAAATCAACTTAAGCTCCTGTTGCATAGTAGTATCACGACATTTTTTTATTTTGCATAATTATTGCATTTTCTTATTTATAAAAATTCAAAACTCTCATTTTCAGCATTATTTGCATTATAAAACCCATAAAAATTATAAAACCATATCAGAAAATTCCCAAAAAAATATATTTCGCATATTTTAGTGTGTTTTAAGTTCAGACCAAAAATCATTAAAATACAAAAAAAAATCCTAAAAATTATAAAACCCTAAAAATATTTATAAAAATATTAAAAATTCTATAAAAATCCTAAAAATCTAATTTTAATCTCTGAATTTTCTTTGTTTTATTCTCTTTAAGTGAAAATTAATTTAAAGAATTTTTGCTACTATTTTCCATTTTATTTCTCCGTTTTAGTTTCAGGCCTTTATTTTCTCCATTGTGTTCAGTATTTTTGACTTTAAAAAAATACCAAAAAATTAAGAAAAATATGGAAAAATCACAAAAACATTACAAAAATACAAAAAAGCCAAAAAAAATTATTTCCTAATTTTTGAGCATTTTTCCTTATTTTTGTAATTATCTTATCACCTCTTTTCTTATATTCTTTATCTATTCTATTTATAAAAACAAAAAATATATAAAATATAAAAAGGAAATATAAAATAAGAAAATTAAAAATCAAAATACAAAAATATAAAATTAAATTAAATAAAAAATATAAAATTAAAAATCCACAAAAAAATTCATATTGGCTAAGTAGTTCATTATACATAGGCCTTGACTTTTAGTCTGCTCACTCTACACCTTTGTTTCCTGTGTTCGACCCCTACTTGCTTGCTACTGTACATTTTTAGTAGGGTATAATACATTTTGATCCTTGCTCTTGATTGATTGATTAATTGTGTGGGTTAATTGTTGACGAACATGAAGGCTTGAGTAGTCGCCCCAGCGACAGTGAGTCTGATTTGTCAGACCACTATTTAGCAGCTTTCATCTTATCATTTTTCAGGTCCCTCTGTACAATTAGGGTTATGTACCATGGCCGTCTTGATAATCATATAGCTATTGATTCATTAAATGAATCATAGAGGCTGGTTTTTGGATGAATATCTTATGGGTTAGATAGAGGACTCATCAAGCACCGTCAAATGATTATTAAGAGATGATCTCCATCCTGAGTAGGAGATGGCAATCCTTTCTCACATAGGATGATATCGGACCGACCTCTTGATGCAGGTCCTCTGCATGGGAATAGTGATTCAGAGGTGTCAGATTAGTTGAGTCAATGGGTTGACCTAGCGAGATCGAGATAACCTAAGTTCTATGTTGAATGTTGTCACAGCATAGGCACACATCCTCTGACCAGAGACAGATGTGTTACTATATGTCTGAGTATGTACATTTGGAAAACCATTAGGTTGATGACCTAATCAAGGTCTATACACCGGCGAGTTGGTGTGCATATAAGGGCATATGAGTAATACGATCTCTCAAAGGGATCATACAGGTTCACTTATGAATCGGAAGACATGAGCTCACTCATGAGGTATTGGGACCGATCAAATTCCATGCATGGTCGTCGTGCTTTGGAAGCATAACAAGAATTTGAAGGTATGATATATGCTTTGTGAAAGCATATGATCGATACCAAATCCCAATGACCAAGATTGAGAAACTTGGTGATCAAACCCTGAAGAAGATAGTGCAAAATTGATCTTCATCTTCAGGTTGATCATTGGTCTTTCGGTATGCAGGATGTGCAGGTATTGGGAATACCTGAGGGTGATGTGATCATAAACGATTGTATAACCATGACGCTTCCAGTCTGAGGGAGTGATGAAACAGGTCTGGATTTTAGTGACTCCTCTCAGTAGAGAAGTAACTTGATCTTAGTCCAAGTATTGGACATTGATCTGAATGTGATTCAGATGCAATGAGAAGATTAAGTATACGGACTTGATTTAATCAAGCATCTGTGGGAGGTCCGTTAGATCTGGATTTGAGATGAGATCTCAACATCCAAGTCACTATACGTGGAACAATACAATCGTCATGTCCTTATCTCCAAGTATCTGTGGAGAAGGCACATTATTCTTGAAGGAGTTCAAGAATAATTCCTGTGATGAATTTAGTATCCAAGCAAGGACTTGATGATTAAATGAGATTTAATTATCAAGTATAATATAAATGAGATTCATATTGTGAGAACGAATGATTGTCCAAGATAATTAAATGAGATTTAATTATCAAGTATAATATGAATAAGATTCATATTGTGAGAATGATTATCCAAGATAATTAAATGGGATTTAATTATCAAGGATAAGAAGATCATGGATAGTGATATCCAAAATATCTCTGTATATTATAAATGGGATTTATAATATATCTGAGAGAGAAACATTGTAAATAGCATTTGTTAATTATTAACGTGGATTGGATGCACATTAGTTAATTAATTGAAAATGTAATTTACAAATTAGTTTGGGATGTGAATATGATTCACATATTTTTCAATGGCATGATTGAAATGTTCACAAATTAATTTGGAATTAGCTTGGTGGATATTATTGCAATAATAGTTATTGCAATTAATTAAGAAATAATGAGATAAAATAAAAGGAGACAAAATACCTCCAAATTACAAGGTGGCGTCACCTTTGACTTAGTCATAGGTGACGCCCCCTATAATCAAGGGTGGTTTGTTACCTCTCTTTATTTGTTATCATATTATCTCTTAATATATAATTTATGTTAATTAAATTGTGTTGATAATAATTCAACATATATTTAATTTAATATAAATTAATGTTGTTGGTTTTTAACCTACATCAATCATAGTCGTTGGAGGGCTCTTGGATGACAATAGCCGTTGGATCCATATGAGACATGGATTGAGATCCATTGGATCACAAACTAGTATATAAGGAGGGCAACCCTAGCCCTTGAAGAGTACATCAAGTAGACGCCTACTCTACTTCTCTCTCTCCCTCTCATTCTCGTCCTCTCTCTCTCTCTCCCTCTCTACGAGGTGGCCGACCACCTTTGTTGAGAAAGAGAAAAGTTCGTGCCTTCGCCATCGACTACTCGAGGATCTCCTTCTTCGTTGGGGCTGCTTGCTCTAGAGGAAGACAACGGATTTCGTTGGACGAAATCAGGAGATTCGAGGCTTGGATCTTCGTCGAGGATTGCGGGAGTCATGTGTCTCATCATCGCGCCTGCAAGTGATGTCTCCGTGGATCGGACTTGAGACAGGAGGATCTCTTTCTTTAGAGATCTCGTGATCGCAACCACGCTTCGAGAGGTATTCCTAATACTTTGTGGTTTGATGAAACGATCCAAGAATTGTTCTTGTGATCATGTGGTTTCATCATGTGATTTAAAATTTTTAAATTCTGCTGCACCTTGCGACTAGTGTGACTAGTCGCCCCGATCGTATTAGATGCGATCGTCATGCTTTCGTGATGTGCTTGAGGATTCTCAATATCCTTCAAGTGGTATCAGAGCCTTAGGTTGAAAAAGGTTTTGGATATGATCCATGAACCAAGGACGACTTGGATTTGAAAGGGTCGAGAAAGTTTTAGCGCATTTGAATTTTTCGCACCTCTGTCTAATTGATTTTTTTCGGAACTGTTTAGATTGTTTAAACACAAAATATTCAATTGGATTTTATTTCCCATTAAATAAGGAAACCATAGGATCTAAGTTTACTAAATTTGGATTTAATTTGCTCAAGATATGGTCTTTTAAATAAGCATGTATTCACTGTTGTGGGAACAGCAAAACTGAACGTGATTAATTTATTAATTACAGTTTTGATATGCCTCGAAATGCATGAATTATCACTTTGTTTCTGCTCTAAATCAAGTTATCAATATTAGGAAACTGATTTTGTAAATTTTGGATTTAAATTGATCAAGATAAGTTAATTTTAGTGATTAGGGGTCACTGCTGGAAATTGATCATGAACCTAGTGATAGTCATTCAAACATGTTGATGAAAATTAATTGTTAATTTTATGAAATTGGTTATTGATAGATATTTGTAAAATATATAAAGATGATAATCAATTCCTTGAATGACATCCCACTAATCATAATGATAAGATAATTGATCTTGATCATTGGTGAAAATGAAATCATCAACAAACATTGTTTTCATGCAAAACCCTAGGCCATCCTACAATAGTTGTAGGACAACTTTTACATGCAAAACTTTTTTGCTTGAATAGGATTGGGGATTTGTTTAGCAAATCTCCTTATAATATAATCAAAATTATTTTGATGTATATTATATGGTATATTTTTGGTTGAAAAACCGATGAGCATCTCAAAGTACATGATGATCTATCTGGCATTATCATTTCTTGAGGTGGATATGGTGTCTAGTCGGAGAGCATTGGGGTAGTGGGTTGCAACGTATGTTGTCCGTCCCACTCTTGCCGGTACTGGCCATGACAACGGGTAGGGACTCGATAATGCCGGAGAAATCAAAGTGTATTTTTCTAATTATTAAAATTCGAAATAATACGTACTTTGATATTATACCTACTATTCAAGTAAAATTCAAAGTTTGTTGATTGAAAATTAGATTGATAATTAATTTAATGAGATTAAATTAATTATATCCTATTAGAACACTCTATTATGAATAGATGCGTATTTCCCTTGGAAGAATTAATTATGTGAATATGATTCACGATAATTAATTATTCAATTTGAATAAGAGGTGGAGGATCACATAAGTGACATCCATGGTCTCCCGTCAAGGCAAAGAATTTCATCGCCAAAAGTTGTATATAGGAGACGCCTGTCCGAAGTGACAGATCCTAGATACAATTATTTGGATGGGGTTCTTTGCTTCTTGAAAGAGTAAGGTTGTATACGTAGTGACCCCAATATCGGGTCCTCATATTATTGGGGCGATATTGGATTGCGTATAGCGAGTATTAAGCTTGTTGACGGTTGGTTCAATTAATAACAGGTCAACATCACCTTAGGGGTGGTGGGCCCAGGTATTAAAGACCAAATTGGGAGATGCAAGTTGGACTTGCAAGGCAGAATGTGTTCCCGCTTCTTTTTATCGGAGTCACAGGTTCTCATATTATTGGGATGTGATGAAGATAAGGAAGGAGATCCCAGATCTTGCTTGAGATATAATGGTAAGTATATCTCTTACATTGAAAGTGATTAAGGGAATGAACTTTCAGTGTTGACAAGGCAGGACAACTCTGATATAAAAACTCCTAAATCAATGTAAAATGTGTATATATAATATATATACCCTCATGCAAATTTCTTATTTCAGATAATCCTTCTTTAAACCCACTGAATGTTATACTCAATAAGAACCAGTAAAATTTCATGGATTGGACTCATGATCCAGATATTGTACTTGCAATGAACACATAATGTATGTGGTTGCATTGGGCAAGTTTCCTCAACATAATGAGGAATGACAATTAAATAAGACAATAAGACATCATCTTAGGGTTTGTATGTCTCTATAGTCTTGATCTTTCATCGAGTGTACTTTGGAAGTGACATGTCGATGATGATCGCAATTGTCAAATAATCCTTATAAAACCTAAGAAGATGTTCTGGCATACATATGTGCTCTAGACATTTAATCACGAATGACATGGTTCTCTGCATTATGTAGAATGGTGGCTCGAAAGAGATGATGTATTCAAAATATTTGAATACCTACCTGAACCAATGTTTTAGGAGTCTAGATGGATGTAGACATGATGAGTGTCATCATTCTACTGTCTATACTCTAGTCATTCATGAAGCTTCATAATATTCATATTGTATGAATTTAACGAAGCATGTATAAATGTTGAAATTGTCTTACATTGAATTCTTTTGAATTTAACATAAGAGATCCTTAGTTTTAAGCAATGGTTGTTTATAGATAAAGGGAGCACAGTGGAAGCATGGGTCAAACCCAAGATGAGAAGGATAGTCAAAGAGTAGATCATACTTCTATGACTTCCATATGACATCCAGTGAGTTGGATGAATGCCTATACTGCAATAACTTGATGTGTTGATAGTATGACTATCAAGTCTGTCTAGAATCCTTAGAGGACTCAGATAGTGCACCATAATAATCTATATCTACATTTGATCATTGAAATTGACTTGCTTATTTGATAAGATAAAGTCTAATGATTGTATCTCAATCTTCTAACAACATTTGCAATGTGTTGCACATGTTTTAGAAGACTAAAAAAATTCGATCTTAAGGTTTATAGTTATCCACATGGATATTGATGCAATTGTTGCAACAATCTCTGTTGGATTGCTATACTTCTTAATTTCAGTGGGAGAGCCTTAGTTTTAGAGAATATCTCTATGACCTAGATATTAGAATACACTCATTGTTTGTTTCTAAATGTTGGAAATAAACATGAATTCTGGAATAAACCTATCATAAAGAGTTATGATGGATATATTTCAGATAATAATCTAGCATCTGGTTGACTCTACTAAATTAGAAATTTAATGAATGGTTTATTAAGATTTCTAATACTGAAAGTTAAACCTTATAAGATCAATAGGAGGATAAAGATCATTTGACAATGATTTAGCATCAAGTTTTGGACATATGCCTGCTGATTTGATCAATAGACAAGTAAGAGATGAAACTTTAGAATGTCTAAAATTTCAAATCTTACATGCGTATGAATATTGTATTCAAAGTAAAATGTCCAATACACCCTTCTTTTGGGCAAGGTGTAAGATGTCAAGGTATTCGAGATCTCATACATATTGATGTATGTGAATCATCTATATCGTAGTAAACATTATGGATATGTGATATCTATTGATGATTATGTATGATATGAGATTTCTTCTCTTCACCAAAGAAAACTTTGAAATGTTTAAAGATTTCACAATTTTGGTTTAGAACCAAAGTTTGAAGGAAGATTAAATGAATTTGATCTAACCAAGGTAGCAAGTACATATTAGATGAATTCAAAGAATATATTATGGAGATATGAATATCATTTCTATCTCAATCCTCCTGACACACCTAAACTCAATGGAGTTGTAGGAAGTAATTGGATCATGTGTGACATGATTTGATAAATGATGAATTTTAGCATAATTATCCCTTAGTTTCCAGGTATATATGTGTAGTAGAGATTACACTATATATATCCTTAATAAGATTCCATCCAAGTAAGCTGGAATTAAGCACTAGAGAGTGCTACATCATTAGGAAAATAAAGGACGGTATTGGATACCTACTTTATGACCTTGAGATTCTTAAAAGATCTCATCTTTGAGAATATGATTCTTATAGGATGACTCTCTTGAGAATCAAGATGAAAATGAAGTAAAGGAACTCATTTAATTTTTAGAAGATAATGAGGCTCCTGAAAATCGGGAACTAAAAGGACAATTAAAGATGAAACACTAATACTTCTTCAAATGAGTTTGAGGATGTATTCCATGTGTCAGTTAAGTCTTACAATGATCGGACTTCATGTGATGAAGCTCCTGAGGATCATGACATGGAAGGATGGATATTAGCAATAAAGTCTAAAGTAGACTTCATATACAAATATTGTATATGGACCCTTGAGCATCCACCTATATGGATAAGATCCATTAAGGTGTAAATGGATCTTCAATAGAAAGAGGGAACCTGATGAGAATGTAGAGACCTTGAAAGCACGGTTCGTAGCCATGAGCTACAGACCGAAGAGAAGACATCGCTTGTGATGAGGTTTGCTTTTCAGTGGCCATGCTTAAACCCATCAGAATATTGCTAACCCTAGCTACAAAATTTGACTATGGCATCTTCAAGATGTGAGTCAAGATTGTATTCCTCTATGAATACCTCTTTAAGGATATTCATATGAAGGATCCCCAGGGCTTCATGGTTGAGGAATGCAATATGTGCTAGCTAAAGAACTCCATCTTTGGACTCAAATAAGCTTCTTGTAGTTGGAACATAAGATTTGATGAAATTATAAATGTTATGATTTCAAATATAATCTTGGTGTACCATGTGAAGCTTAGTGGGAGTGCCATTGTGCTGATTGTGCTAAATGTAGATAATATCCTAATCATTTGGAATGATATAAGGATGATAATAAGTGTTTTATGATCTGGCTATTCCATACCTTGAGATATGATCTCAAAAGATGCCTCTTGAATCTTAGTTCTGAAGGTGTTCAGAAGCAAAGAAAAGAGGGTATTGGGACTGTCACATTTGTAGTAAACCTTGGACATGTTCCATTTTCTGGAAATTCCAAGAAAGGCTTTCTTACCTTAAGATTTGGTATTGATCTATCTAAAGGGATAGCACCTTAAAGAGTTGAGGAAGTGAATGTTAAAACTGGTTGCCCTTTTGTGCATCAGTTACGAGAAGCTGAAAGTATGCTAGATGTGTACAAAAGCCAGATATCTGCCATGTAGTGGGAGTAGTAAACTGTTACTAATCTTACTTTGGAGATAGAATACTTAATTGCAGTAATAACAATATCTTCAAAGATGACAAGGCTTTAGCGATAGTGATCTCTAAGTCTTATCTTCAAGAAATTAAGACTTTTAGATGGAGATCTAAAAGGTCTTAACTGCGAATACCTTAGGAGATAGAGATCTCCATGGATAAGGGTATTCTGATAGGGATAATAGAAATTACATAGTGGTTATAATAATATTTTTTTGAGCTGTAGTGTCAAGGACACTATGACTGACAAGATTGAGTATTGGTTGCATTAGATGCAACATTCGCATTAGATGCGAGCACTGTAACTGGGGATATGCAAGTGCCGTAAAAGGACTTGGCGTAGTCTCGCGGGAACAGAGTGACTGATCAGCTTACCTAGATATTTTCTAAATAGCCTATGATTGTCACATGAGTGTGGGTTTAAATGATTAGCCCATTAATGGCTCTTTGGGCTAGTGGGAGATTGCTGGACATGCGAGCCCACGACGAGCCATTATGCAGTAAATGTTATTGCACATATTATTCCTTGATCTGAAATGAAGAATAAATAATTTGCATAATAGGTCCCTCTGTACAATTAGGGTTATGTACCATGGCCATCTTGATAATCATATAGGTGTTGATTCATTAAATGAATCATAGAGGCTGGTGTTTGGATGAAAATCTCATGGGTTAGATAGAGGACTCATCAAGCACCGTCAAATGATTATTAAGAGATGATCTCCATCCTGAGTAGGAGATGGCAATCCTTTCTCACATAGGCTGATATATGACCGACCTCTTGATGCAGGTCCTCTGCATGGGAATAGTGATTCAGAGGTGTCAGATTAGTTAAGTCAATGGGTTGACCTAGCGAGATCGAGATAACCTAAGTCCTATGTTGAATGTTGTCACAGCATAGGCACACATCCTCTGACCAGAGACAGATGTGTTATTATATGTCTGAGTATGTACATTTGACAGACCATTAGGTTGATGACCTAATCAAGGTCTATACACCAGCGAGCTGATGTGCATATAAGGGCATATGAGTAATACGATCTCTCAAAGGGATCATACAGGTTCACTTGTGAACCGGAAGACATGAGCTCACTCATGAGGTATTGGGACCGATCAAATTCCATGCATGGTCATCATGCTTTGGAAGCATGACAAGAATTTGAAGGTATGATATATGCTTTGGGAAAGCATATGATCGATACCAAATCCCAATGACCAAGATTGAGAAAATTGGTGATCAAACCCTGAAGAAGATAGTGTAAAATTGATCTTCATCTTCAGGTTGATCATTGGTCTTCCAGTATGCAGGATGTGCAGGTATTGGGAATACCTGAGGGTGATGTGATCATAAACGATTGTATAACCATGACGCTTCCAGTCCGAGGGAGTGATGAAACAGGTCTGGATTTTAGTGACTCCTCTCAGTAGAGAAGTAACTTTATCTTAGTCCAAGTGTTGGACATTGATCTGAATGTGATTCAGATGCAATGAGAAGATTAAGTATATGGACTTGATTTAATCAAGCATCTGTGGGAGGTCCGTTAGATCTGGATTTGAGATGAGATCTCAACATCCAAGTCACTATACGTGGAACAATACAATCGCCATGTCCTTATCTCCTAGTATCTGCGGAGAAGGCACATTATTCTTGAAGGAGTTCAAGAATAATTTCTGTGATGAATTTAGTATCCAAGCAAGAAGGTCTTGATGATTAAATGAAATTTAATTATCAAGTATAATATGAATGAGATTCATATTGTGAGAACGAATGATTGTCCAAGATAATTAAATGAGATTTAATTATCAAGTATAATATGAATAAGATTCATATTATGAGAATGATTATCTAAGATAATTAAATGGAATTTAATTATCAAGGATAAGCAGATCGTGGATAGTGATATCCAAAATATCTGTGTATATTAAAATGGGATTTATAATATATTAGAGAGAGAGAAATATTGTAAATAGCATTTGTTAATTATTAATGTGGATTGGATCCACATTAGTTAATTAATTTACAAATTAGTTTGGGATGTGAATATGATTCGCATATTTTTCAATGGCATGACTGAAATATTCACAAATTAATTTGGAATTAATTTGGTGGATATTATTGCAATAATAGTTATTACAATTAATTAAGAAATAATGAGATAAAATAAAAGGAGACAAAATACCACCAAATTACAAGGTGGCGTCACCTATGACTTAGTCATAGGTGACGCCCCCTATAATCAAGGGTGGTTGCCTCTCTTTATTTGTTATCATATTATCTCTTAATAATTAATTTATGTTAATTAAATTGTTTTGATAATAATTCAACATATATTTAATTTAATATAAATTAATGTTGTTGGTTTTTAACCAACAACAATCATAGCCGTTGGATGGCTCTTGGATGACAATAGTCGTTGGATCCATATGAGCCATGGATTGAGATCCATTGGATCCCAAACTAGTATATAAGGAGGGCAACCCTAGCCCTTGAAGAGTACATCAAGTAGATGCCTACTCTTCTTCTCTCTCTCCCTCTCATTCTTGTCCTCTCTCTCTCTCCCTCTCTACAAGGTGGCCGACCACCTTTGTTGAGAAAGAGAAAAGTTCTCGCCTTCGCCATCGACTACTCGAGGATCTCCTTCTTCGTTGTGGTTGCTTGCTCTAGAGGAAGACAATGGATTTCGTTGGAAGAAATCAAGATATTCGAGGCTTGGATCTTCATCGAGGATCGCGGGAGTCACGCATCTCATCATCGCGCCCGTAAGTGTTGTCTCCGTGGATCGGACTTGAGACAGGAGGATCTCTTTCTTTAGAGATCTCATGATCGCAACCACGCTTCAAGAGGTATTCCTAATACTTTGTGGTTTGATGAAACAATACAAGAATTGTTCTTGTGATCATGTGGTTTCATTATGTGATTTAAAATTTTTAAATTCCGCTGCACCTTGCGACTAGTGTGACTAGTCGCCCCGATCGTATTAGATGTGATCGTCACGCTTCCGTGATGCGCTTGAGGATTCTCAATAACCTTCACTTGGATTCATTTATCTTTCTAAGTGAGCAAGAGACACACAATAGGATAGAGATAATCTCCTGAATATTCATTCAGACTACTGATTCTAAAAGCAACTAGCTACTTCTCAGTGAGGGAACTACATTCTCCCTTAGCAGAGTGGGTGGTTAAAGGAAAATGCGATTGACACCGTCCTTACTTAACATGGGTAGTTGTTTTACGGTTCGTACTAACACCCATACTGGCTGGAAGTGGATGCAACTAGTCGTACGAATTCAGGCTAGTCTTTAGGAAAATTTCTGGCATCGAACAGCTCGTTTAACAGATACAAGATTTGATTTTATCACCAATTAAAATTGACATGATAATTGGTCGAACTCTTGCAGCCTTCTTTGTGTGAGTTGGTGAACCTGGGGTTTGTATTCCAGTTGCATTGGTGTGCATGAACCGAGTTCGAATGATCAAAAACTGCATATTGTGCCATCACTCTCCCTTATTAATTTATAAAAGTTAGGGTTTCTTCTTGTGAGTATCATGTGCACTTTCTCGCTTGTAACCTAGATCCATTATGTCAACTCATCCATTTCCATTGAAAATGATGGGACATTGGTCCAAGTACCCACCAGATTATTTCTTTTCAATCAAACCCTGATCATCTAAATCCTCTTCTTTTAGGCATCCTCCTACATTTGCAGATGACTCTCACCCACAGATGAATTCAATCCACCCTATTAATTCCGATCAATTTTACTCAGATCATCCGACTGAATTCAACACTCCTTCATATTGTCCACCGCCCCCACCCTTTCCTACAAATGCTCAACTTCCATCCTAGGATGACCCATCTTATTTCCCGATCTTTCGCTGAAACTCATGAACCATTTGAAGATCAATCTACTATTAAGACAAATAACCGGCTGAGACACCAATTCCAATAGACTTCATTCTCTCCTTATCTTAATGTTTGGATCAGTCAACCATTCACAGAAACACATTCAGATTGGACCTTAAGGAATACTATGATGACCTGAACAAATTGGATGGAGCAACCCACACCTAATGATCATCCGTATAGGATTAACCGTGACAATCCCACATACTACTCCTTCAGACAGGACACTCATATATTGGAATGGACTAATGATATCGACAAACATACACCATGTATGATGACTTCACCATAAGGGACCGATTAACAATTGCGATAATAGGATCTACTCAACCCAATAGAACATGCTTGAATCATAGTAAGTTGAGTATGAGACCTATAGATCCCCACCAACTGAGCAGACTCCTTCCATGATTTTTCAGGAGAAAAGTTCGGAGGATAACAAGTCAAGACATATACTAGATATTCCGAGAGGATCTTCTCCTATCTCATACATGAAAATGGAAGATGAAACGATTGGATCTCATTTGAAAGCCTAGAGGACACGAGGAATCCCACAAACTCTATACATCCTAGGGATGACTCTGACTGCAACGCTTCTACATACTACTCTCTTAAATATGACTCTGAAAGCATCACATCTACATACCACATCAAAAAGACCAAAAGAATTAAAATTTTTCAAAAATACCCAAAAAAATGAAAATATAGAAAAAAAGCATAAAAATTGAAAGTGGAGAGGAACTGAAGAATTTGGATCCTACTCTAAGGGAAGCATTGGATAAGAGATTGATTTTTGAACTTCCCTTGATACAGCCCATAGAACACTTCCCCGACCTTAAAAGTTTTTTAATGAGTAAATTGATGCCAAAAAAGTCAGTCGGGAAGAGAACAAGGACTGAAAGACATATTATCAATGGCCACCTCCTTAATGATGAGGAGAAAGACCAAGAGCCGCAGAGTGAAGTAATTTCCTAGATTCTATTGTGGAACCAAAGACACAACATTCACCCATGCACGAATCGATGACGACTCACCAATCAATATCCTCCTGACCTCTGTGTTTGATAAACTCAAACGCGGACCAATCAAGAAATCAAGAGAGATCGTTCAACCGGTTGATCAATCTATAAAATGGTTGAGAGGAACTATTTCATTCACCATTACATTCCAAGGTGCTCTGCTCAAGGTGGACTTCACGATCATTGACATTAAGCATCAAGGAGTATTCACCCAGTCTACAATCATTCTTAGAAAGTTGGTCTTAGCCTTAGCTAAGGCAACTATAGAGTGTGAGACTCGAGAAATCAATTTTACTGCATTGGGAGCACTTCGATCTCACCCAGTCTTCGAGGAAACACGATATTCTAAGGCAACCCACAAAGTCGTCAACAGTCGTAACCTTCAAGCGGTAGAAGAGCTCTACCCCGCTGCGACACCTGATATAACAATTGTTTAATCGACCATTGGATCACAAATTTCCCCCATCCTCCCATTTTCCACTACTTGCACCTCCGTAACTACTATGACAAATCCTATGGAGGAACAACTGATGCAGGAATTTTACCATCTATATCATTCTCCTGATGAGGACACACAATCATGGGATAACCCTAAGATAGACAAGATCTTGTCTGAATGCCTTGACCCGTTCAATAATCTAACGTAGGATCTCACCAACGCCAAGCCAACTGAGAACAGTTACGTGTGACATCCACTTACTAAGGAGGAATATTTCAATGGTTATTCATCTGATGAAGACCTGATTACTAGCACATCACTCTAAGGACCTAGACCTTGAAAAACGACAAGGACTAAATTGACCATTCCCATTAAACTAGTTGCTCCTTCATCTATTCGGTTATCTGGTGAGAAGAAGATGAGTACTAATTCCTCGAGGTGTTTCCCCAAACACCTCAATCTGTATGAATCTCCTCCTCTTCTTGTCGCTTCAGGTTAGAAAATTGATTAAGAAAGTCACCTTTGACATGCCGGAAAAGGAATTTTCTGAAAATTCCTCATCAGGTCCGGATAAGGTGATCTTTATGAGTGAGCTCAGTTTGACAACTCTGAAGCCCTATCTTAGCAAGCAACCAAATATCGATATTCCTTGGATGACTCCTACTCCTCACTACTATTCCTCCAGAGCCAAGCCCCTGGTCTCACTAGATATACATGGATAATCTCTTATGACCAGACTGAGACTGGTGCTTCAGAGTATTCATTATCCAAGGATGAGGCGATTGACACCAAGATGGAGCACATCTTGAGAAAGCATCTTAAAAATAAAAATATTTGGAGTGCATCTACCTTCCAGTATTTTTCTTCTGAGGATAACTCCAATGATGGTGGGGAATCATCTACCTCATTTTATTCATATGCTTCTTGCCATCAATACACCCTCCAATACTATTCATCTGAGGATAACTCCAACAATGGTTGGAACTCATCTGCTTCATTTTCTTTCAATCATTATGAACTCTCGCCACATGCTCACAAAAATATCTACTGAAAACCTCCTTAAAAATCGGCACCCTTCCCTCCCGACCCCATCGATTCCCTTTTACATCTTCATCCTCTACTTAGGCCAAGCCATAAGTATAAGGGGAACCGATGTCATCTGTATATACCACTCTCCTTATCCACTTCTGCCCTCTACTGCCCCATCCCCCACCCTTATTCCATACTTAGGCTAATCATAGCCTAAGTATAGGGGGACCCAATGCCCGTTGTATATACTCTCCTCATTCAATTCTCACATCCTCGGCCGCCTCATTTTTGCTCTTCTTCTATACTTAGATTGTTTACATCCTAAGTATAGGGGGGTGGGCTGACTTCTTTTATTTTTCCTTTTCACTCTTTTACGCCTAGCTTGATCTATGTCTTCTCTGTGGTTCTTGTGCTCTAAGGACATAGCACTCGCTAAGTATGGGGGTGTATATACTTTGTATATATATTTTACCCATAGCTCGTACTTTCACGTAAGTCTATATTCTTATCTACGGGGTGGGTAACTAACTTGTAAAATCTAAAAAACCTAACATTGTGTTTTGTGCAACTAATACTATTTGTGTAACAAAAGTTTTGAAAAATGACTTCTTATTCATTTTTGCATCAAAAAAAATTCTTGCATTAAAAAACATTAAAAATCTCAAAAAAAAATGTGTTTGCATTTCATGCATTTACACTTCATCGTGCACTTCATGCATCTGCATTGGTGAAAAGCCCTTGGGTTCTGAATCGAGTTATGAGCAGAAATCGAGAGTGGTTTTAACTTGACCTTAATCCACCTAATTTTTAGAGGAACTTCACTGAGAAAGAGGATTTTAGAAGCTTCATGTCTTTGACTTAATTCTACGAGTTCCACATGGCAATGTGCAGAATTTGACTCTTAGTGTGTAACCCAGTCGCCTCATTCTGGGTATGACTCTTGAATAGGTAATTAATTTGTACTCTTGCACTATGCACTTAGATCAACTCAGATGGGGTGTTGGAAGACTGTGTGAGTCGCTTTTTCTGGTAGTGTAGACATCTAAAGACCAGAGTACGGATTGAAATAAAGCTTCGGATAAGGGATGGACTGCTGGACACAGTTTTTTCTAAGTCCCCAAAACATGTGCGGAAAGAAAGATTCTGTATTCGTAGGGGCACAACAAGATCCACGCAGAGCTATCAAAAATTTAAACAGAAAGAAGCCAACTACCAAATAAATATTTGACCAAAAAGGTCCAAGCTTTAAGACAACCTGCAGATCTTTGTGGAGACTTGGCTAAACTGGTCGGCTTCACACGGAGAGGTGACTACGACGGTCACCCTCTAGTTCTTTTCCCTTAATATAAAAATTTCTCCCCCTTTTCGATTATGAACACAGCACGACTGACCTTAGAAGGAAATACCTGACTCAACGAGGATGAGTTATTGGAGGAGAGGTTTGCATGGTAGTATGGTATTCTTGATGGGAAGAGCTAAAGCCTTTCACACACATGAGACAATTGTTCAATGTTCATGGGTTATGCTTTGGGAAGAGGATTGATCTAAGATGACTTCTAAGCTAAAACTGTGATGATGATGTGTAGAACTTGGAGGTTGTTGATTTTAAAACCCTAATTCTCACAGAAGTTCTACCAAACTAATAATCCAAAGGTTGGGTCTAGCTGCATTTTCACCTTTTTCTTATAATCTTGGTATGGAACCCGATCTCATTTCACCTCATTTCATTGCTTTAATTACTCAGGGGCGAGTACGGTTTAAGTATAGGGGGTTGATGAATCTGTGATTCGTCGCTCTAAAAGACATTAATTAATCTCAATTCCCCAAAATTCATCTACATTTTATCGATTATCTTGCATAATTAGCATTCTTGCATATGAAAATAATAATTGTATTTTGTCATTCATAATTGCATAAAATAAGAAGCCCAATTGACTTGTAAAATAAGCTAAGTTCCCTAATTTTTAATTAATTTATGCTAATTCCAAATCACCTGAAACCACCTCCACTGTGTGCATATGACACAATATTAAATGGAAAATACAAAAAATCTAACTGAAATAATTAAGAAATAAACCAAAACCCTAATTTTAGACCTGTAGGACTAAAATGCTGATATCTTCCTGATACAGTATCTGATTTAATCCTATTTTGAACTAATGCGCATTCAATTACCTTCAAAACAAGACCAAGTTCAAGCGAATCGGAGCTCATATGTGAAAGTTGAGTTTTGGGCCCCTTTTGTACATTGTGTATTTTACCCGATTTTGACCTATTATTTTATGTATATATTTGACTATTTATATTTTATTTCTTTTTTATTTATTTTCTTTGACAAAAGTTTTACTAAAATACATAAAAATCCAAACCCAAAATAAAACCAAAATCAAAGAAACTAACCAAGTTTGAGTGTTTACTAACAATCTGTATAAAAGTCCTCTTTATCATACTTTATTTTATTTCTCCATTTTGTTAATTAATAAAAATCCAAAAAATAGAGTAACATGTAAATATTTATCTTTGATTTTATCGTATTTTTTCTATATTTTTATCTTATTTAAAATGATAAAAAAATTACAAAATCATAAAAATCGGGTATTTTATACACATAGAGTACCATCAAAAATATCACTTTGTGCAAATGATCTAGTTTTTGCAAGACGAGCAACTTTTGTGAAGAAACTTTTTCGATCCGAGGTCATTTGCTATTTCTTTTCTATTTATCTTTGTATTTTAATTTTTGAATTTTTTGGGAGTGACATGTAGCAGTTCCTGGAGCCGCACGTGTCACCCATTTTTAGCACATATATTTTGTTGTCTTTAAAAAAGTCAATTAAAATCAAAAGGTGTCAGGTGTCATCTCCAGGGTCATCCGATCTTAGTCGATCAGACGGTCCTCCTCGCGTCTCCTTCTTCCCTCAATCTTAGACTATTTCCTTCTCATGCACCATCGCCTCGCACCACCACCCTCGCCATCACCCGGGCCCCTTCCTAACCAAGCTATCGTCGCCTTCCTAATCCGCCCCTCGTGGTCTCCATCAGATCTCGACACCCTCATCTGAGATTATCGCAACGAATCCCCAACTGGCTAAAACTTCGCCGCCTCTCGCTCTTTATAAAACCCTACAGCGGCCATCCTCCACCCTCATCCATCGTTTTCCCACTATAGAAGACTATCTCGGTGGTGACAGCCCGATCTTCATCTTCTCCGATGAGATCTGAGTCCTCAGGCCTTGTCGCAGTCGTGCTCTTCCCCACTCTGACCTCGATCGTCGAGCATCCACTCCGAGTATCTCCGCTTCGCCCTGCTCGCATCTTTCCTCCGTCATCTCCATCTCTTTCACCTCGATCCCCCTTTGAACATCTCTGCTTTGCTCCTCCGTTCATTTTCACCTTCTTCACCACCTCTGTCGTTCGAGATGACCACCACTGCTTCGCCCACTACTCATCGTATCCATCTCCAGCAACACAAGCCAGAGCCATCCTCCCTCGAGGTCTCCACCGACGATTTGGCAAGCTTCACCTCTCCACCAACTAGACTGCATCAACGACAACCTCAATCTCCGTTTCCAGGTGAGGCTCCAGTCTCTGTGCTTCACCGACACCACATCCTTCTTTTCTGCCAATGCTCGAGTCTCCTGCTTCAAAGCTTCATCGACTAGGTCTTGAAGCCTCTATCGGTGGCCGAGCTTTCATCCGACATCGCCTAGAAACGGAGGTTTCGCCTCCTTGTTTCTTCTTCGACTACCATCGACATGCTGCTGCTCGTGCCCTCCCCAATTCATCAACCGAGCAGTGCTTCACCGACTGCCTCGCAGACGTGGCCATCGACAAAGCCTCGGCTACCTTCGATGGCCACCGGGATCTGGCCTTGTACTGCTAGGGCCTGAAGTCCAAGACAGGAGTGCCCTCTCCTCACATGAGTTGCGCATTTGTGAGGGGAATATTTGCAAGGAAGCCCCCCTACTTATACCATTTTTCAATGAAGTCCAGCCACTCTGGAGTCACCTAAGGCACACATGACCCTTGGAAATTTTGCAACAACCCCCAAAAGGGCTGGTAATTTCACTTTAGTCCCCGCATTGCATTTCTTTGCTTTATTTTAATTATTGTAACTACAAACATGCACCTGGCTTCTTCTGTATTTTTAAACATCGCATCGTTTTCTCATTTAAAAAATTGTACTATGTTCCTTAATTAATTCTCTACATAGTGGCATGCTCTTTAATTCTCGATGGTTAATTATTAATTACTATTGTATGGAAATTTTGAATATGTTGCCAAATATGTGCTTAGAAATTCATATAAAATTAACTGTTTCTCTGAAAATTACCAAAAACTCATGGATTGTAAAATCAATTGTAGTTCACATCGTGCCCAAAAAAATTGCAATTGCATGCATATTTTTCTCTATAAAAATCATTTTATTTATTTCAATATTTAATTTTTAATAGGTATTAAACTCCACATTTTTAGGGCTTAGGATTTTTCTAGGATAGTTCATTTATTGATCTATCTTGGATAATCTTATTCCATTTAATATTCATATTACATCAGAAATTCCAAAAAATTACAGTGCATATATTTTACAGTTATTCACATCTCGACCAAGTTTCATAATTTTTGGACTTCGAGTAAATGATAATTGCATTTTAGTCCTTAAAAGTTGGCATGCATTTCATTTGCATTCTAAAAATGCATTAAAAATATCAAAAATATTTCTCCTTGAAATTGCACATAAAATTTGATAGACATTAACCTAGGTTGTTCCTTTACCTCCTCGAGTTCGACCTTGGGGATTGCCCAGGCTAAATAAACTTAAAACCACTCTAAATTAATTAGATTAAAAATTAAATGGTTATTTTGATTGATTACGATTACTCGCCAACAACAAACGACACATTTTATTTTAGCATGATAATTCCCACAAATTAACTAGAGGGTTTTCCATATTCATCATATCCATGTTCTTCATCACGAGCAGTAGCTGTCCAATCTGGGGAGGAGCCCCAGATTTATAGTCAACCATCGGATCTAGCAAGCCTCAGTTGCTCGATATCAGTCCAAGATTTAATCTCGTACGTCCATGATCAAACCGTCATCAAGCTTCCAGGGTGTGACACGTGTCTAGTGGACTACCTGCAGCATCTCACTAAGTGTTATTTGGGGGCAAATTACACATCTTGTCCCCTTACCTTTTTTATTTATTTATTAGTCCTATAAATAATTTTTACAGTGTAAATAAAATTGGAAATATTGCATAGAGACCCATGTAGTTATTTGATATTTCATATGGGTCTAGTCTAGCTCAGCTCACGACGTGAGCTGGCAAATTGCATATATGTCCTGGCAGTTTTGTGAATTATAAAATAGTCCATTAAATTTAAATATAAGTTGTATATTTCTATGAAATTTTCACATATGCCTCTGACTTTAATTTTAGTTGCAAATATGCCCTCGCCAATACATGTTATTTTTGTGTTTGTATTCCATTTATTAAAAATAGCAAACATGCTCCAAAAATGATGCAAAAATAGAATTATATGTCTGTTAGCATGTATATTCATGCCATATTTTTATTTTTTGCATTTTAGGAATTTTAACTATTTATTAAAAATCAAATGAGCATGATTTTGCCTCTGATTACTTAAAAATTACTAAACAATATATAACCTTTTTTTCAAAAATTCCAAAAAAATATATTTCATTTATTTTAGTATATTGTATATTCAAACCAAAAACCCCTAAAAATATAAAAATAAGATTAAAAAAATAAAAAAGATCCAAAATCCAGTAAAAAAGATATAAAATTCCCAAAAACCCCAAAAATATTTATTTTTATTTACGAGTTTTCTTTATACAGTTATCTACCATTAAAATTAATTTGGAGAATTTTGGACGTTATTTGTTGTTTTTAATCTTCAAATCTATTCGATTTATTTATTTAATCCCTATTTTGGGATTTTTTATTTTAAAAATACCTAAAAATATGCAAAAAAAACTAGAAAAAAACAAAAAACATGAGAAAAATATAAAGAACCAAAAAAATATGTCCCTATATTTTTGGACTATTTATAGATATGTATGTTATACATTATCTATATGTATACATATACTACTTATATTTGTATATTATGTACTAATATATTATATACAAGTATTTTCATTTTGTTTTCAAATATCAAAAAGAAATTAAAAATTAGCAAAATTATATATACACACACACACACACACTTTTATGTGTATGTGTAGACATATACCTTATATGTATACCCCCACCTATATATGTGTATAGGGATATAATATATCTTATTATTATTATTAAATTGCATATATTCACTATTAATATTATTATTAGAAAAAGAAAAGGAAAGAAAAATAATATAAATAATTCAAAAACCCATATAAAGACAAGTATTTACATAATACACATTGATTAGCAATAATCGTAGGCTTCCTCGTTTGCTCTCTGTGGTTCGACCTCTACATGCTTACATGCTATACATCTTTGTTTATAGAGTACAATAAATTTTTCCTCACATTTTGGGATATTCATTTCTTATTATTACAATGTGGGTACTTGTTGATTGACACAAGAATTCTCGTGGGTCGCCTCAGCGACAACTTATCTTCGCATTCTGTGAGGATATTTTAGACTCGTGTGGAAATTCTCAACCATCAAATGGCGTCATCGTGGGGGAGCAATGTGTGTAGCCTACTTTATATATATTTACCTTCTATTTATTTATTTATTCATTCATCCAATTGTTGTACAATTTTTTCTATCTCCTTTTACTTGTATAAAATCTTATTCCTTATTTTGTTTAAACACATTATTTGATTAATCGTGCTAATGTTTGTCTTTTGTTATGTTTGTTGTGAGGGCTCGCTATGTGAGGATGACCTCTTAGGAGGACGATGCGGCCAAGCAAAGTGGAGATTGGTCTTCTTCACATAATCAATTGGAGAGGCAGCAAGCATGGCAAGGAGGCTAATTAGCCTAGAGTCTTAGTTTAGAATTTTCTTTTATGTTGGTGAGGATAGATTTATTTATTCATTATTAATTCATAACAAATATGGACTTGGACACTATTCTTCACAACGAGGTCCATTGTCCGGGTGTCTGTTCACCTGGGGGCCTCATCGTGGTTTTCTTAGTTTTCCTCACCTTCTACCTTTGTTTATCCCAATTTTTCCTTTATTTTCATTTGTTTCGCGATGATTTGAGCTTTTTGCCTTTCTTTTTATTTGTTTTGTGTGCAAGGAGCCCCTAGATTTTCGGTTTGTTTGTATCGGTAATTAGATTCAAACCCTAACAAGAATTATGTGCATATAGTCTCTTACGTTTGAATCTAGTCAAATTAATAAATGTTAGTTATTTGGACTTAAACCCACGTGCCGAGAGAGGCATCATACATTTCTAGCAAAACCCGTTGTGGCGGGCACTGAGATGTCTCCAAGATCGGACACTAGGGTTTATTTCTGAATAATTAACATATGGTTCTTCACGACTAATAGCAGCTACTGTTTAGGGTAATTTTGTCAATTGCACATCGTCATGTAGATAGGTTTAAAAATTCTGTTTTGCATACCACATGGAGAGAGCTGGGAAGCTCTGTAAGTCCTCTAACTCTGCATGCATCATTAGGTTCAATGATGAGATTTCCATCATAGAACGACTTGCATAGCTTTTTCGCTATCTCCTATGATTTTGAGCACCTAGGACTTAAATGAAAATCTACAAAAATCATTAAGCGCTTGTATGCAAAAATATCTAAAAAAGTGAAAACCCAAAAATCTAAAATAAGGGACGCTAAATTAACTCTGACCTTAATTAAAATCTGTAATGGCCTCATTACTTTGGGTTCATAAAGCTCTCACTGTCTTCAAGAATCTTAGGAGGGGACTAAAACCCCTCCTATAAGCGAGGCATGATCTATTAAGGATTATATACAAAAACCCAATCTGTAACTAGCTGTGTATCGCCTGGATTTCAAAAGTATTGGTGCTTTTATCATATGTGAATGAGTAGGGCCCTATCCTTGATGATGTTCATGCCTTGTGCGTAACATCGACTTGGTCTGAAGTACTGAGCTTAGGCCACACCCTCACGGGTGTGTCTGTCTCATCGGTTTGTGTCCAAGTAGGTCCATGCACGCTCACAAGTGATTTCATTGTAAGCGAGGTCCGAAGTAGTGGTTTCGCCTATCAGCTTCCACCCACTTATTCTTTGGCTGAGTAGGGATCCAGGAAATGTTACAAGGACCTCAAAAAGGGCAGACTACATGTTACAAAGGAGGAGGACAAGTACGAGATGCCTTTTTGGGAGTACTCCTACTCCTATAGGGTTAGCATGCTAAGGACCTTTTATAAGATATGCCTGAAATAACAATTCTAAAAATGAAAAGATAAAAATAGCTTATCCTTTGTGGGTTCACATTGTGTTGAGTTGTTCAACCCAATTTTGCATTACATTTGTATGGATTTAGATTAAGGTTCAAACATCAAGTCCTGCGCACCAGCGCAAATTTTGCCATATGTGTATACTCTTTGACCCCCTGCTCATTTAGAGTCTTTCTACTGTATTACACTCCTTTTTATTCCTCGTTGACCATTGTATCCTTCTTCTTGCATTGATATTATATTGCTTCACAATATCGATTCATGGATGGTTTAGTCGGGACTATGCCGACACCTACATCGATTCCAAGCACTCATCATTATCAATAATTTGAGGCAATTCATGAGAACCCTATTCGGATCTTGTGAACTGATCTCCAGACTCCTCATTTCCTTTCCACTTTCCTAATAAATCGGGACCACTCATGTCTAATTCCGCTCGTTGCGAATGGAGGTCGATTTCAGTCTACATCTTTTACTCCATTCACAACCATCTGGGATTGAACCTAATATCTTATTCATCTTGGCAGCTAGTGTTCAATTTCAAGTGGTCTGATTATGATTCTATTACATTGTAGATAGAAGCCAGTCCTAGTCCTCGATTCCAACACGGAGTTCATATCCTCAGTTCAGATCCAGAAATGGCTCCTCAAGGAAAGGGCAAGGGGAAGCAGCCGCCCTAACCATAGCAGGGTTCCACGCTTGACCAAAATCAAGTGAATGCTCAGTTGCTGGCTTTCATCCAAGCCATACAGCGGCAACTGACTGAGCAAGCGCTCTTACATACTGCGTTTCTAGATATATTGAATGACATGAGGAACATAGCAGCAGCAGGAGGAGGGAATTGTAAAATACCCTATGATGATCCAGATGAAGAAGACGGGGCAAGGAATGAGAAACCCAAACCAACATTGAAAGAAACATATAATCAAGGGGACAATCAGATGACCGAACGGATTTGCATTCCATCGGTGCATGCTCACTTTGAGTTGAAACCCTCGTTCCTTGCGCTCCTACCTCATTTCACAAGAATAACAATGAGGAGTCATACATTCACCTTCAGCAGCTCTCTCGCATCTGCAGAACTACCCACTACCCTAACATCAGGTTAGGTGTCGTGAAGATGATTGTGTTTACCTTTATACTGGGTCAACCACTTGGAAAAGGTCGTGATGACATGGGAGGAACTTAAATCTGTGTTCCTTCACAAGTTCTACCCTTTCGGTCGGCTCAACCAGATGCGAGCCAGGATTACCAACTTTTCTCAGGTATCCCACAAGTCAATACATGAAGCATGGGAACGATTCACTGATTTGCAGGAAAAGTGCCCTCACCATGACATACCAAGGATTGGCTTGGTCCAACACATCTTTGAGGGATTGAATAGAGAGCCAAAGACTAGTTGATGTTGCTTGTGGGGGATCCCACTTTAACAAGGATGAAGATTTGGTATGGTAGATCTTTGAAAAAATGGTCGAGGGAGAGGTCGCCCTCTCTTCATCACGTGCTTATCAATGACAGCCTCAGGTCCTCCACAAGCTAGTTCATATGGCAGCATCACGTGAGGCAGAGAGAGATGAGAGCTCCAACCTTAGCATCAATGGGGGCCATCTCTCGAAGGTTGACATCATAGAGAAGCTGTCATAGGATCTTGAAATGTTTGTTGTGATCAAACAGAGGACACAGAATTTGGATAAGCTAGGCCAAATCACCAAGTATTTGGAGTTGTTGGTGAGCACCATTAGTTCATGCCAGTCACCAACACCATCGTCAGAGACTCCTATAGAGAAGAAAGATGAACCATCATCGCCACATCAGCCTCAATCGAGTCAGCAGCAGCCGGCGATCCAGCACGTGTACTACGTGCAGTCCCCCGAGCAGGCCCCGTCGTAGCAACAGATGGTGGTCTACTATCCAGATTTCCTAGATCTTCTGATCCAGCATTCTCGCCACCACCCCTGGTATAGGAAGTGAAAGGTGTCTGGACCAATGATGCGCAGCTGGCCCGTCCTACTAGACAAACCTAGGGTCAGCCACCAGCCATCCGTACTTACCACCACCATCAGGGCAGTCGCTTTGCACAGTCCGCCCAGACTCAGTCTAAATATCAGCATCATCAGTCTCCACAGTATTACAATAATTGGAAACAGTCGCAGCAGTACCTGCAACTGCAGTACCACTGATAAATCCCATATTTATCATCACCAATAATCAATATTATCTCTCTGACTTAAGTAAATCAACAAGATACATTGACAATTAACTTTAATTATTAATTTTTATGTTGTATATTTTTGACACTAATTACACTATATTATATAACCCCATTATGGTGTCAATATTTTATGTATTTATTTCTTATTTAAAATCAAATAAAAATTACCATAATATTGTATATAAATAAACTAACTTAAAATAAAATAAAAATCCAAAAAAATAAGCAAAAGAAAAATAAAAAAATTTGTTTTTAGTGGTTTTATTATGTATTTAATTTTTATTTATGTACAATGATCTCTGATCTCTTTAACTTCAACATAAAAGTTGTAGATCTCATCGAGATCTACAACTTTCATGTTTACCGCTTTCTCTAAATCTCCCTTGAACTATTTATTATTGATTTATTTGTATTTGATTATTTCTGAATTTTCTCAGCAAGCCACATGGTGCATTCTGCTTCAGCCACGTGGCAGCTTCCTTTGTCTTCATCTGCATTTAATCCCTGATCGTCCGATCACCATGTCTTTACATCTCATCCTTCCATTGATGCCAAGATCTGGACCATTTGATATTTTTTATCAATGCGATCTTCACCGTCCATGCACGCCCATCTGTGGACTGTTGGATTCACAGATCCAACGGTATACAGATCGCCTTCAACCTCTAGTCGTTGCCTTCTCTGTCTAAACTAGCCAACTTCTTCCTATTATCCCAACTTCCTCGATCTTCCCTCCGACCAACCGCCACCGCCATTTCCTTCTCCTAACTTTCCTTAACAATGCCCTAACTCTAACCTCCATTAACACCTAACCTTCTCTTTGGTCCATGGCTGTTAAAACATCCCAAAACCTCTTTGCAATTGTAATCCTTTATATTCAAATACCCCACCACCACCTCAAGCAGCGGTTGTCCACACTTGTACAGGACCTACTCCCAGCCCTCTCCTCCTCTCTGTGATAGGGAGAGAAGGATCGACGAAGGCCACGATGATGTCGGACCTGGTGCGACCCATGGCTGGTAGGCCATATTACATCGTCAATCAACTGTTGTTGAGCGTTCTCCATTTGCTTCAGAGATGAAGCAATGACCGAGGCTTGCATCGAGCCTCAACCCAAGCCAAATCGACCACCATGTACCTCTTTTTCAATGTTCGATTAATTAGGAGTTGTTTTCATTTGTTTTCTTCGATTTTAGTCATCGTGTAGATAGTTTCAACCTTCGATTCAACTCGTTTACAACCTTCGCCGAAGAACATAGATCTTCGTTGGAGGATCCATTGGTCATTCTTCTTATTTTATCACTCCTATAACCTCGACCCATGTTCTTCTCCAGCATGGAGAAGAACCCACCATGGTTGTCATCTTCTTCGCTTGACTCAGCCTCCGCTCCAAAAGACCTATAATGGTCAGAATCCAAAGGCCCCCTCCGATATGGAGCTTCTTCTTCGAAGGTTCTTCATCGTCATCATCTCTAGCTACTTGTGGAACTTCGCCGTCCACGCTTCACCTTCGCGAGCCTTCCGAGGACCTTCGGAGCTTTAGAGCATTCTCCAGGAGCATGGAGGAGGAGTGAAGCTCTCACCGGAGCTCCACCTCGCAACCATCGTCCAAGGCGGCAAAGGAACAAAGGCATATACAGATGACATCGGATCGGCCCCATTTGGGTGTGATCCGATGATTACGAAAGAGACACCTCAACAATCCCCAAGTCTATAGGCACAGAGCTATCCCAGCCTTTGCCGAAGCACAGCAAGTCTCCTCGTGGCCCGAGCCACGCAATGCTACCTGAGCCTAGGACCGCACGCGCCTGACGCGTGCAGGCCTAGGTTAGTTGCACTACCACCCGTGTCGATTTAAATAATAGCAAAAATACCCCCATGTAAGGGGTATTCTATAGATTTAGCAGTTGGTTTTTAGTAATTGCACTTAATACCTCCAGGGACCTATTGGTGATATTTGTGCTATGTTTTCATAAGGTTTATCACATTTATGCCCCTCGACTCAAAGTTGAATAACGTGAGCATTGTTTATCCAATTAAGATGACTTCAATGTCATTTTGATCCTCGTTTATTGTCTTGATCTGATATTCTTTCCTCGTTAGACAGTAAAATAGGGATTATTTTATGCAGATCTCTATAAATGCTTCCATGTTTATTACATGAAACTTGACTCAACTTGAATCATTTTTATTGGATTTGAATTTAATTTTTCTTAAATTTGATTAATTAATTTAGGTCATATATGTTATAACTTAGTCTCATTTTGTTCATCATTATTTCTAACATGTATTTATGTGTTTCATTGTCACATTATATATTCATGCATGCATCAATGATGTGCATTCTATCTTGCATTGCTTGTCTGCATTGTTTTGTTAGTTTTGACCTAGATAATTTATTAGTCATTTAACCTAGATATTGAGACACCTTAATAATCATATTATGGAGTGTGTCCCTATGTTTGACCATGGACTTCCTAGTTATAAATTTAAGCTGAATCCTCCTCGTGGAGATCTTTCATTCGGTTCTGCATGATACATTAGGTGCTCATGTTACACCGGATGCTAATATGCATTTAACAGTTCATTAGATTACGTTGTAACTAGGGACGTGGCTTCATTAATATAATTATTTAGGTTTTTATATTTTGTGTAAGTTGATTTTTATTTTATCTAGGTGATGAAGCGTTAAATGCATGAATTAAAATCAATCTGTTGTAGCACAGGCACTTAGCTTTCCATACAGAATCAAGATTAATCTCAGCGATGAGGCTATGGGGTTTGATTTATAACCTGGAAAGTCTAGTGTCGAACACAAGGACACGGGCCATAATATGATAATTTAGGCATTTAGATATAGGTTAAGCAATCGATAAATCATCTAGGTCAAACATACAAACCATGCAGGCGGTCAATGCAAAGTATAATGCACGTCACAAATGCATGCATGAGATGAAATATGATTTCTAAACAACTAATGCATATTAGAAATAATTACATAATGAACATAATGATAAATCATGAACAAATGAAAGTATACTCCCAAATATGCCCTAAAATGATTCATCAAACTTAAGCAATTATAGAAATTAATTCTAAGTCCAATTGATCAATGCAATGCAGAGTTATATTTCATTTGATAAGCATGGATGCACAATATAGACTATTCACAAACTAATCTTACATTTATTATCTAATCAGAAAAAAATAGATCAGATCAAAGACAATTAAACGAGGATCAAAATGCCATTGAAATCATCTCAATCAGATAAAAGGTGTTCAAGTTATTCAACATAGAATACAGGGGCACAAATGCAATAAAACATAATTTAAAACATGACAAACAGGTCCCTAGAGGGACTAAATTCAAATATGAAAAATCGTCAATGGAATTTATGAAATAATTCCCCTGTGGCTAGTTTTCTGGTAGTAAGTGAGAGGCTAGCGCTTAGGTATCGGCATACATCTTTCGGAAGAGAAAGGGTTCAGTAAGAGGGAGGAAGCAGTATCACTAGCGAGGGTATAAAATCGGTGGGTACAAGTGCAATTAACCATGGCCCGCGCGTGCCTGGGTAGAAGTGCAATTAACACAGGCTTGTACGCGTAGGGCACGTGCAGTCCTAGGCTCGAGCGGCTAAGCATGGCTCAGGCCACGTAGCGTCTCGCTAGTACTTTGGTCGTGGTTTGGTTTGAGCGAAGCTGTAGGGTCGTATACGTCAATGTGGCCTGATCTCAACCGTTGGATCACGTCCAATTTGGAACGATCCAACGGTACCTATAAGTCATATTCTTCTCCTCCACCTTGCAAGGTTGCAAAAGGGGTAGGACTCCAGCGAGCCCCTCCTTCCTCCACCAAGTTTCAAAAGGATGTTTGCTGGTCAGCGAAGATTGATGTGCGTGAAATCTGCCTCTTTAATAATGATGAATTGTAGTATAGGAGGCGAATTTCGATCGATCAAAATATCACAATCTTTAAATGTTGTGGAGTATTTATACTTGGCAAGTCTACCAAGGTCGATCACAGGGGCACAACTACTTAATCTGTTTATCAAATTTTGATCAATGAAGCTCATGTATGAATTAGTTCTCAATTTCAGGTATGCATGATGAACTATGCATTTTATAATGCAATAATAAGATGCATGCAATTTTTAGTTTGATTTTTATGTAATTATAAAGTGATGAATGAACAATTATGCAAGGTTGAATGTATGTTGTAATAATGCAAACAATTATGCCTAAAAAAGAGTACATAAATGAGCAACAAAATACTGTGTGAAATTATAGTCGAATAGAACACAAAAGTAGAAGCAATCATCTAATCCGAACACACACAAATGGAGCACAGGGTCTCATCTATCACAAAAATTATACTTTATTTAAAATAGTGCCTGATAAGAAAATTAAATATGCCATGATGTAGAGGAAGAAACAAGGATCAAAACGACACTAAAATCATGCAATTTGGACCTATGATGCTCAAGTTATGAAGAAAACAATGCAGTGGAATAATTGTAATAAAAATGCAAGAAATAAAAAGGATAACTATTACATTTAGGTCCCTAGAGGGACCTAAATATAATTACCAAAAACTGCATGGGCCCCATTATAATTTTTCCACGCGCGGGGGCATTTTTGTAATTTCCAGAAACGTTGAGGGTCTCCATGTAAAATACCCATGCACGTACGTGGAGCACGTGCCTGGAGACCATTCTAAAGTTATAAATAATTCCGAGGTCCTTCGTGCAAATTACCCAAGCCCTCACGTGCAGCGCACGTGAGGGGCCTAGGCTCGGGATGGTGCCTCTAGCTAGAGGCAACGTGGCAGTAGCTGGTGGCTCAGGTCGAGGAATGGGGGGACCCGAGCCTGTAGGGTCGTCTGGAGGTCTGGGCTGCCACGTGCCTTCATCAAAGCCGTCTAATCTAGATGATCGGACGGCACCTGTAGCTTCATCTCCTCTGCAGTCCACCGGAGAAAGTGGGTCTCCGGCAGGCTCGCTAGAGCTCCACCGTGCCCCGCGAGGTCTTCTGATGATCGGAGAAGAAAGGTCGGGCCCTCGCAAAGCAGCTGGTGATGTGGCAGTCCTCCGGCAGCGAATGGATTGGCAGATCGATGGCATGCCACCGGTGGCGGAGGAGAAGATCGGAGCACCTGTGCTAACTACAGCCATTGAAGTCTTGAAGCACCTGTAGAGGTTAAAAGTATAGCCGAAGCATGTCGTGTGTGTGAGGTGAGTGAGATGGAGTCCCAGGGAGGTGGTCGGAGCGGGGGACCAAGGGCTCCTTCTCCGGCAGAGCAGAGGAGGAGGTGGCGGAGGGTGGTTCAGGTTGTGGAAAAGGGAATGGTGGCAGTGGAGGGGTCGGCATGTACGAGTGAAATGCGGCAGAGATGAAGCGATGAGCGGTGGAAGGTGATAATGATCGGAGAGAATAGGAAAATTGAGAGAAAGGGAAGGGGAATTTACCTTGTCGGAGCAAGTTATTTGGCGGAGGAATTGGTCTGTGGGAGAACTCCATCGGAGCTTGGGATCGTCGCTGATAACTGAATAGTTCTACAAGGGTCACCATGAATGATATAAATATGTTGTCGCTGAGGCAATCGCTCGCAGAATACCCATGTTATACAGCAATTAACCCACAATAAAAGAATAAATCAATTGAATCAAAAGTGTGAATTAATATTTACTACTCTACCACAAAATGTACAGTGACTAAGCATGTAGAGGTCGAACCACAGAGAGCAATACAAAATGCAATAGCCTAAAGTGTGCATGTACCACAGAGTCATCCATGTGTGAAGCCTATTTTTGTGGGTTTTACCTTTTATATATTATTATTTTTTTATTTTAATAATATAATTAGGTAATATATATATAATTTATAGAATATAAATGTATAAATATATATGTATACCCTTAGAGGGTGAGTATATAGCCTATAATACATACAATATATATATAGTATTTTTTTCTTTTTTTTCTCTTTTTTTTGGAATCTTATATATGAATAATGATGTATATACACATATATATATATATATATTCCTCTTTTTTTCCTAGGGAGTACATATATATATAAAGGGGTGCTATAATATTTATAAAAATATACAAAAATAGTCAAAAATCCAGAGATAAAGTCTTTTTGGTATTTTTATGATTTTTTACTTTTTTGGTGATTTTTGGGTATTTTTCAACTTGTTTTTGGTATTTTTAAAAGCTGAAATAAAAGAAAACAGGGAAATAGGTACTGGCTGTAAGTAAAAAAGGAATTAAAAATAGAAAACAGCCACAAAATTTTTCCACACTATTTTTCTAATAGATATAATAAAATATAGAAGAAGTAGGAACTGAGTTTATATTTTTCTAATTTTTCTTTGATTTTATACATTTTTTTGAAGTTTTTGTGTATTTTTGAATTTTTAAGGTTTTCCTTTTGAGATTTTTAGGGATTTTTGGATTGACACTAAAATAGGTCAAAATACACTCTAGGGAATTTTTTAGAATTTTTCGAGGTCTTTTAATATTTTTTAGGAATTTTATAAGTTAGACAGTAAATAAAAGGCATGTTTTTGATTTTTAATAAATTCCAAAATTCAACAAAATTGAAATCCAAAAATATGGCGTGGAAGGGTACACTAACAGGAGCTTATATCCATTTTTACAAGATTTTTCAAATTAAAAAGAGGCACAAAATAAATGGACAAAGCATTCAACAATATATGGCCTAACAGGGGCATTTTTGCAATTAAAATATTTATCAGGGGCATCCATGCAAAAATTACAACAGAAATAAACATTTATTTTTATTTTCGGGGCCATTTTTCAAATACTAAAACCCGGCGGGGTTTAAGTGCAAAAATCACGCGCCTCACGTGGGTGCTGCACGTGAGGCGCGGAGGGACTAATATGTAAATACATAAACTACAGGGGGCGGACTGCAACTTTTACACTTTATTTACAACGTGGCGTTTTATTTTTGGCATTAAACTATAAATACAAAAAGCGGGGGGAGGTGTTTGAAATTTACCCCCTAAGGCGCTTCATCCTGCGGTTGGTCTTCGCCCACTCATCCACGTGTTGAGCCCTCGAAGCCCGATACCCCTTCGACGATCTGCGGCCGAGATTGCATCTGAAGTCTGATCGCACGGCAAGGCATCTGCTACATGGACGGTCCCGATTAGATCTGGGGCCGTCTCCTTCATCCGACGGTGCCTGCTCGTCACGAAGAACAGGGAAGAACAGATGGCTTCCCTGGCTTCGATCTTTGATTCCTCCGCCTCCAGACGCTCCAGGTTGCTGACAATGGGTTCCAGACGTCCGGCGAGGTGGAGCGCACCGTCCGAGGTATTCCAGAAGGCCCAGGACCCCCTAGATTGGTTGAACGAGCTTGGAGAAGAAAGGGGGGTCCTGGAACCTCGCAGGGGGTCGATTTGAGTCCCAAGGGACTCCGTTCAGCTTCAGACCTGCACCAAAAGAAAGAGGGGCTCGAGGGGATCTTCCTCGACCAGGGGTTTAGGTTAAAAAGCTAAGGAATGACTGGGGGCGACGAGGTCCGGCGAAGCGGAGGAGGTGGACCTCGATTCGCAGAGCCGGTGAGGCTCTGGTTGATCTGATGAGTGGGTTAAGCGAGGAACGCGTAGGGGAACGAAATGAGATGAAGCGGGGGGTCGATTCGTGTGTCGATCAGGGTAGAGAGGTTCGCCGGAGAGGAACTCCGGCGAACTTCGATCTTGTTCTAATCGAACACCTAAGGTCCTACTAATTATTCTAAAGGCTAGATTAAAGATTAAAAACTAAAACTAAGCTAAAAATGAGATAAAACGGCTCTTATACCTGGTGGTCGACCAGGGAGCAGGACCTCCGGCGAGCGGCGGCCGTGGGCACTTCCTTCGACTCCTCCGACTGTCTGAAGCTTCCAGGAGAACCCCCCTGTCACAAGGATCCTCGAGAGACTGGAGAAGAGGGTGGAAAACGACCGAAGGGAGACCAAAATGGGGAAGGAGGTCAAAGGATTTATTTATATACATGGGTATGTACCCTTATTGACCGGGACGCCATGAAGGATCAGCCGGTAAAATGATTGATCTGGGTTGGTGGAGAGGTTGTACAATGATCAGGGATCATTTGGTCAGAAGACGTTGAAGGCCAACGATGGACGAGTCGAGCGAGAAAAAAGGGAGAAGATGGGCGAAAAAGACCAGCCGCGTCACTTCAGCCGCCTGGGGGTCGAGTTGACCAGGCGGTTAACAAAATGCTGAACGCTGATTGGGCCATGTCAGCCCAGATTTGACTTATTATTTTATCCTAATAAATGAATTTATTTAATTTTACTTATAAAAAATGTTTATTAATTAATGTAGTATTTATTTCTGATTTTTATTTATTTTTTTGATGTATTTTATTACGATTTTATTAAAATAGTGTATTTATAAGTATATTTATTTTTATTTTGTTTATTTTATGTTATTATTTTATTTTCTTAATTTATAAATTTATAACTTATTTTTGTGAGTATAAAGGTATTTTTATTTAATTTTTATGAGTTAATTTCATTTTTAAATAAATAGGTATATGTATGTGTAGGTATTCTTCTTGGTATCTTACCTAGGTATTTTGTGTACTTAATTTATTTAATGTATTTTCTTGAGTTTTATTTTGGATTTGCATCTTTAATAGGTTATATGTATTATTTACATTATTATAAAAATATAAAAGAAGAGAAAAATTAAAGAGTGTTTTCCCCTTTTATTTATATACATTCTTGGTCATAGGTATTTTGCCTACTAACTTGCATAGGCTTATTTTTTCTGTTAATCCTTTTTAGTTTTAGTCTAATTTTAGTATGTACATGTATTATATACATTATTCACAAAATTCTAAAAATATACTTTGACAAGAATAATAGACAAGGAATATATTGAATATTTTAATCAGGCAGGCTGCCCAATGGGGGCCAAAAACCTAACTTTTGCAGATGGACTCCAAAAATTATGAAACCAATTTTATTAAATAGTTCTTGGAAAGCTATATACAATTAAAGGTGAGTTTGGTGATTTTGAGTTTTTATTTGCAAGATATGGGTCTGTGAAGTTGAGGTTTTGGCTTTTTATTCTGTGTATAAAATGTACAATGAGTATTATTTTTACACAAACTCAATTTTGTATTTTTATTTACATTATTATCTACAACTTTCATGAACAAAGTTTCTTTATTTGATGAATAAATAATTATGTACAAAATAGGTGTCAAAATTGCATAAATAAATGCATGAATAAATAAGGTATTTATTGTACACTGGCCCTTATCTCCCCCTACTTTATTCCTTGTCGACCAATTCCATGCTGGCCTTGGTCTCGGGGTTTGGGTCATAAAATATCTTCAATATTTTATTCCTTTTTCTTTTCTTCTCTTTATTCTATAATTTTGGCATTAAACACATTATTTAATGTATAATTAATACAATGAATGATGAATGCTATTATGTACAATTTGATGCTATTTACATGCATTTGCTGGGGTTTTGAGGCCAAAATGATAGAATAAAGGTGATGAAATGGAGATTCATCACCCCCCTTATACTTGCCTTTGCTAGTCCCTAGCAAACACTTATGCAATAAGTACAAAAAGAATAAAGAAAAGAAAAAGGACAATTAAAGAAGGATAGAGTGAATAGGGGTGCTCTCAGTGCAATGCATGTCTTTATAAAATCTGAATTTGAAGCTCCTGTCAGACCTTGGGTGTAGATGTGTGTGAAACCTAGTCGGGAACCAGCTCTAATATACAACAGCCTTCGATAGTCACAGAACTCGGTTCAACCCACCTCAATAGCCTGGTCAGAACTGGTCTACATCATACGCAAACCCTTATAACTATGAAGCTGACTTGTACAGTGTAAGTGATAGTGGCTCTCCCCAACTGAAATAACAAAGGAACTGACTTCTCCAGAATGACAACCCAATGATTCCCCAATCCAACAGCTCTTTCCTCGAGGAACAGGGTATTCCCTTCTAAGTTCAAGTGGCAACCAGCTCAAGAGGAGGGGGTGAAGAGAAGAATGGACGGTAGCCAGTGTACCTACCTATCATGGGATGCAAGACCAGTGTAGTCAAGTCATCCAACTGCAGGCTCACATATTTGTCTTTGGCACTCAAGCTTGCTTATTGACTTTGTACATACTTTGCATGCATTTTATTTTTGTACAGGCCTGACCATTTTTTCTTTTTTTTCTTTTTTTTTCAATTATACTATTCACAGAAGCATTTACATAAGGAGTTTTTCCTCTTGAGCCAGTAGACTATCCCTCTTTTGAAGCTTTATCGCAACCCACAATCTCCTGTCTTTAGACCTCATTGCTATTGGACCAGGTTGGGGTGCACTTCCCTCCCTAGACGAGGACGAATGTTTCCACCCGTGTGCGTCTCAGACTGGCAAATCCAACCCCCTCACCACTCCAACTGAGTCGAGCCGGGTGAAAGGTGCAAGTGTCCAAGTTAGGTCACGGTCGGCAAGAGTCATGTGTGTGTCTCAAAAAGTTCTAGTTAGTCAGTTGAGGTGACTTGAACCCCGCCCTGATTTCTCAAAGAATTAAGTATGAATAGACCTGAAGTACCTTAAACCTAGTTCCCGTAAGGTTCCGGTGCAGTTAGGTGCGGTAAGGTCTAACCAAGCTCCAATTTGAGACTTTATTGGACCGATTCAATCATCAAGCTCACTCAAAAAGAATATTAATGGTATGCTTATGCTATGCACAATGAATGATGCAATTTTTGACAAAGAATTTAAAAGAATCAAAGAATCTTTTTACAGAAAGAATTTTGAAACTAGAAAGCTTGACTCATACAAAGGTATACACAATTATTTACACGGGCGTACCGCCTTATTTACAAAAGGTATGGATTTTCAAAAGACTTTACAGGTTTTAATGGCGTACTTTATTCAGCTTGTACAAAAAGAATTTGATGTATTTGATTTACAAGTGTTTGTAATGATGCTTTTATTTCTCAGATCTAATTTTGAAAGTAATTTTCGCAAACTATAGTACACAATAGTTTTTGCAATCATTTACACACATTTGAAAACTATTTTTGCAAAGATTTTTCACACTATATATACATTTTTCACAATAATTTTGACAAGCATTTTTCAAAACATTTGCACATAGGTTTTTCAAATCCTTTCTTTCACACAAAGAAAAGTTTTGCGTCCAAACAATTTTACACAGGTTGAAAACATTTCACAGCAAATTTTTCAAACAGTTCACACTATTTTTCAAATCATATTGTATATGTATCTAACCTGATTTATTAATCAGTATATACAAAAAGAAGAAAGACTGTATTTGCTATACAATATGGTTTTTATAAGTTTTATTTGTGATTATTCCTTATTTACGAATGAGAGATTTTTTTGTGTAGACTCCTCAGACTTATTCGAGAATCCTTTTCAAAAGATTTTTGAGAAATCTAGTCCAAAATAATTTTGCAAACATGTACACGTATTTGAAAATGATTTTACAATAGGATTTACACAGCATAGATAGGTTTTTCAAAACAATTTTGACAATCAAGTTTTTACAATCATTTGCACACTAGTTTTCACACATTTTGATTTCACTCAAAGAAAATAAATTTTACACACAAAACTAATTTTCTCAAAGGTTGAATACTTGTACGCACTGTTTTCAAACAATTTTCACAAGGTTTTTCAGAGAAAACTTTCTTTCACTAAACATTTATTCTGACTTAATAATCAGTACAAATACAAAGAGCCTGAGGAGCTCACAATCATCTTTTATTATTATAGAATTGCTTTTTGCTTTATATTTTATTTTGAGGTGATATTTTATTTTTCAATATGAGTTATGGCTTATAGTATATACATGGTATATACGACCCCCCTATACTTAGCTTGAGATATGTCCTCATAGGTCGAAAGGAAAAGCAAAGACATAACTCGTACTGAGTATAGACAGATCTAAAGAATCTTTATGAATGAATGAGAAGTTGACCGTCCCCCCTATACTTAGGATCAAGTAATCCTAAGTATAGCAGACTGTACAAAAAGCAGGGAGGGTCAAGGGTGGGAATACACAGATCGTACTCAGATTGTCTCCCACTATACTTAGAGTAAGATACTCCTAAGTATAGACAAGAAGAGGAGACAATGGAGAGGATCGGAATGAAATGAAAAACTCGGGGTGCACGTCCCCCCTATACTTAGGACAAAGTACGTCCTCAGTATAGAAAACTATCTACAAGGGCGGCACCTTTTAGATACAAAGAGAAAATAGAAAAGGAAAAGAAGAAAAGAAGAAAATCAGATAAACAGTGGTTGGAGTACATCATCTGAATCTTCTGATGCTGCAGCAGTTGTGGAGATATCATCATGTTGCATGAGCTGGATTGAGTCAACAACGGCCAAGAATGCATCTGGTTCTAAGTAAGGCTTCAGGAGTTGGCCGTTGACGACGATGGGTTGTGCGTCAGGGGACAATTCTGATATTGCAATACTTCCATTGTCACGCACTTCACAAACTCGAAATGGCCATGTCCACTTACTCTTTAATTTACATGGGAATATCTGCAACTTTGCATCAAATAACCACACTTTCTGTCCAACATCGAAGGTCTTTCGTCTGATGTGCCGGTCATGCCAGCGTTTCACCTTCTCCTTGTACATCAATGTGTTATCGTATGCATAGTCTTGGAATTCCAAGAGCCTGTTCAGATCATCTTTTCTCTTCTGACCACTTTTGCGTGAGTCCAAATTACAACTGTTGATTGCCCATAAAGACTTGTAAATTAATTCCACGGGCAGATGGCACGGTTTTCCATATACAAGACAATAGGGCGACATGCCCAAAGGAGACTTGTAGGCGGTTCGGTAAGCCCATAGGACCGAGTCCAAGAGTTGAGACCAGTCCTTTCTGTTTGGCCTAACAAGTTTCTGCAGGATAGTCTTGATTTCTCTGTTTGATAGCTCCGCCATACCATTGGTCTGAGGATGATAAGGAGATGCGACACGATGGTCGATTCCGTACTCCTTCGTTAACTTCTTGACCTCTTTGTTAATGAAGTGGCCACCCCCGTCTGATATGAGAATTTTCGGTATCCCGAACCTTGAAATGATGTTCTTCTTCAGGAAGTGGCATACTGTTCGGCTGTCAGCGGCTCGAGCGGGGATAGCTTCAACCCAACGACTCACGTAATCGACGGCAAGAAGGATGTGCTCAAAACCTTGACTGTTAGGGAAAAGTCCCATGAAGTCAATGCCCCATGCATCGAAAACGTCTGCTATCTGAATGATTTTCAGGGGCATTGAATCTTTGGTAGTAAGTGTTCCTTTCAATCTCTGACAGTCAATACATCTTTTGACAAACTCTGTAGCATCCTTAAATAATGTGGGCCACCAAAAGCCACACTGAAGTACTTTTGCTGCCGTCCGATCTCCAGAATGGTGTCCACCAGATTCGAGCGAGTGACAATGCTCGAGGACACTAGATTGTTCCGTCTGAGGGATGCACCTGCGCCAAATGCAATCTGCTCCTTCCCTGAATAAAAGAGGATCCTCCCACTGGTAGAATCGGATGGTCGACTTGAATTTGTTCTTCTGATTTTTCGTCCAATCCGCTGGTGTTACCCCAGAGGTGAGGTAGTTGACTATATATGCGTACCACGGAAGAGAATCCACTGCTAAGATGGCTTCGTCAGGAAAGGTTTCTGTGATAGGTGCATTGTTCAGAGGAGGCGCATGCTGCTCTATTCTGGAGAGATGGTCTGCTACCACATTCTGGACTCCGGGCTTGTCCTTGATTTCCAAATCGAATTCCTAGAGGAGAAGGATCCAACGAATCAGTCTTGGCTTGGCATCCTTCTTCTGCTGTAGGTACCGGATAGCAGAGTGGTCTGTGAAATTTGTGACTTTTGATCCCAACAAATAGGATCTGAACTTCTCGAGGGCGAAAACCACAGCCAGCAATTCTTTCTCTGTCACAGTATAATTTCTTTGTGCTTCATCTAATGTTCTGCTGGCATAGTGAATGGCATAGGGCACTTTGTCTTTCCATTGCCCAAGAACCGCCCCGACTGCGAAGTCTGACGCATCGGTCATTATCTCAAAGGGAAGAGTCTAGTCAGGCGGTTGTAAGATTGGAGCCTGAGTGATGAGCTCCTTCAACCGATTGAAAGCAAGGAGAACCTGCTGATCAAAAATGAACTCAGTCTCCTTGCACAAAAGTTCTGTCAGAGGTCGGGCGATGCGGCTGAAATACTTGATGAATCTCCTATAGAATCCCACATGCCCCAGGAATGACCTCACATTCTTAACTGACTGAGGTGGCTGGAGATTTGAAATGGCATCCACCTTTGCCGGGTCGACTTCCATGCCACGTTTGGAAACGACGTGACCCAGCACAATGCCTTCAATGACCATAAAGTGGCTCTTTTCCCATGAAAGCACTAGATTGACTTCTCAGCATTTCTGAAGCACTCTGTCTAGGTGCATAAGACAAGAATCAAAACTATCACCATAGACAGAGAAGTCGTCCATGAACACCTCGAGAAAACTGCCCACCATCTCGGCGAAGACTGCTAACATGCACCTTTGGAAGGTTGCAGGTGCATTGCACAAACCAAAGGGCATTCTCTTGAAGGCGTAGGTGCCGAACGGGCAAGTGAAGGTAGTCTTCTCTTGATCTTAAGGGACGATCGCCACTTGGTTGTAACCGGAATACCCATCCAGAAATCAGAAGAACTCCTTGTCTGCTAATCTTTCCAAAACTTGATCAATGAAGGGCAAGGGAAAGTGGTCCTTCTTAGTTGCTGCATTGAGACGGCGGTAGTCAACACACACCCGCCAGGATGTTGGTACCCGAGTGGAAATTTCCTCTCCTTTGTCATTTGTAACCACGGTAAGTCCGGATTTCTTTGGAACTACATGCAGTGGGCTTACCCATTTTGAGTTGGAGATGGGATAGATAAAGCCTACGTCACACCATTTCGTTATCTCCTTCATGACGACGTCCCGAAGGTTAGGGTTCAGCCTCCTTTGGAATTCACGGGACGGCTTGGCATCTTCTTCTAGATAGATGTGGTGTGAACACAAGGCTGGATTTATCCCTCAGAGATCTGATACGCTCCAACCAAGTGCCTTGCGGTTCTTTTCTAGAACCTCGAGAAGACGAGATTCCTGATCCGGATTCAGCCTGCTGCTGATGATGACCGGATACATTTGTTCTTCACCCGCAAGGAAAGCATACTTTAGGCCTGCCGGAAGTGGCTTGAGTTCTGGTTTTGACCTGTCCACTTTATCGGTCACTTCAGAGACTATAGTGGTGGTGGGATGTACTTCCTTGAAGCTGCTACCATCCTCATCATCTTGTTGAGATCCCAGAGATGTGTCGAACGGTTCTGCGCTAAGCTGGTCGTGTTCGGTCTGGAGTGACTGCTCAAGTAGATGCGCCTGCATCTGAGAATCTGTCTCCCAAGAATCGTTGGAACATAAGATGACTGTGCTTTCCAAGTCCTCCTCAAGAGTGAGGATTTCTCGGGTCCATGGATCGTCCAATGACAAGCATGAATCTCTGATCTCTGCAATAAAATCACAGTTTGCTTCGAATGATGCCTGGCTCTCATCAGTTGTGGCATTCGGCTCTCTGTTCATGTTTATCGTGATCTGCTGGGTGTTCGAGCTAAAAGTAATTTTGCCAGACCCGTAATCAACCACGGCACCTGAAGTACGAAGGAATGGTCTTCCAAGGATGATAGGGGTCTGGAGCAGGGGTGCAGGCGATCCATATCAAGGACTACAAAGTCAGCTGGGAATTTCATTTCCTGCACTTTAACAACAACATCTTCCAAAAGACCTCGGGGCCGCTTGACGGATCGGTCAGCAAACTGAAGGATCATGCGTGTCTGCTTGAGCGGACCCAGCCCGAATTCTTGCATTATGGATGAGGGCAGAAGGTTAATGGAAGATCCACTGTCAAGGAGAGTGCGCTCGAAGACCTGGTCAAAAATCTCACAACTGATCAGAGGTGCTCCTGTGTCTTGCTTTTTCTGTGGAAGGTTACTGATAGCTGCTACCGTGGCCAAGGTGAGTACATGCTTCTCAACTTGCTGGCATTTGTTCTTTCTTGATGGGCGACGCTTGCTGGTACATACCTCCTTTAGTCATTTCTTTACAGCTGGCATGTACTCCACGGCTTTCAACAAAGGAATCTCAATAGTCAACTTATCTAATATTTCCACAACACCTGAATCAGACAATGCCTTTTTTGTTTTGCAATTTTTTTGGATTTTTGTATTGCATGAGGAAAAGGAATATGTACATCACTAGCAGGAAAATCAGAGTTCTTATTTACATCAAAATCATCGCCCACAGAATTTTGTACATCTGGACTACAAAAAGGAGTACAAACTGGTTCTGAACATGCTGGTGCTGCAGGGGATCAAAAAGAGTAGTGTGTGCTCCATCGGCTGGCGAGGGATCGGCTGCTGCTGGCAGCTCCTCCAATGCTGGTGCGGCTTCACTTCGGCTACAAGCTTCTTTTTGTTGTTTTTTCTTTTGCTGATTTTTTTGTGTTTTTGGCTGAGGCTACTGCTGGAAATGCACGACGGCTGGATTGGCTTCTCCTTCTTCTTCCTCCTCACCCGCCCCTGGAGCTTGCACGGCTGATGCGGAAGATGACGATCCACCTATTTCTTTATTCACCCCACTTCTGGTAGCAGGCGGAGGCAAGGCCCTACCGCTCCTGAGAGTAACAGCATTAGAATAAACAGTCATATCATTACAAGACACGGAAAGGACATCACATTCTACCTGCTCTTTCTTTTTGAAATTATTGGGGTTGGCTTCGACCTGAGCCGGAATGGTCGTTCGGGTGGCGGTCAGGTCATCAAGCCGCTTGGTAATATCCGCAAGCCCTTTGACAAGTTGGGCCAGACAATCCATGGTGGGGTTCACAGGAGGTGCTTCAGTAGTTTCAGTGTGCAGACCACGCTGCTGTTGGATGGATGGGTGTGGAGGTTGTTGCTGGTGGTTCTGAGGTGGTGCTGGAAGTTGAAGTTGTTGGTATGAGGGAGGAGGATACTGCTGATATTGTTGAGGCAGGGCAGCCGCATACTGGTGAAACGGCTATGGATGACGGTACTGCGGTTGCTGCTGGTATGGAAAATTCTGCCTCCATTGGTTTGCAAACTGGGGAGGCTGCTGGTACTGTTGGTGAGGCTGAGAGGATTGTCCAAAATGACCACCCTGAGGTTGGTGGTATTGCCGATTGGCAAATGGCTGACCCTAGGGTTGTCCCGGAGGACGGGTCGGCTATGCATCATTGCTCCATACCCCGTTCACTTCCTGAATCAGGGGTGGTGGTGGGAAGACTGGATCAGGTCCAGAAAGGAACTCTGGCTGGTACACGACCATCTGCTGTTGCGGCGGGCCCTGGTCGGGCGCCTGCACGTAGTACACGTGCTGGACTGCCGGTGGCTGCTGGCTTGACTGAGGTTGATGCTGCGGTTGCTGCTCGTCCTTCTTCTCAGTGGGAGCTTCTGATGGTGTAGCCGACTGAACAAAGTTGATGGTGCCCACCAACAGTTCAAGATACTTATTAATCTGATCAAGCTTGTCTAAGTTCTGGGTCCTCTTCTCGATCACAGCGAGTTTCTCGAGGTCCTGTGATCGCTTCTCAATGATGTCTACTTTAGAGAGATGGCCCCCGATGATACTGAGGTTGGAGCTCTCATCTCTCTCTGCTTCCTTGGACGCTGCCATGTGCACTTGTTTTTGAAGGATCTGGGGTTGCTTCTGATATGCCTTGGATGAAGAGAGGGCGGCCTCTCCTTCGGCCATTTCTTCAAAGATCTACCAGACTACGTCTTCATCCTTGTTAAAATGTGAACCCCCACATGCTACGTCAACGAGCCTTTGGCTTTCAATGTTCAGTCCCCCAAAGAAATGCTGGACCAAGATGGTCTTCGGAATATCATGATGGGGACACTTCTCCTGCAGGTCAGTGAATCTCTCCCACGCTTCATGTATTGACTCATGAGGTCCTTGGGAGAAATTACTGATTCGGGATCGCATCTGGTTGAGCCGACCTAGAGGGTAATATTTATGCAGAAAGGCGGACTTCAACTCCTCCCAGGTCGTCACGACCTTCCCCAGATGGTTGACCCAATAAAGGGCCTTGTCCTATAAGCTGAATGGGAATTCCATCATCTTGACAATGTCCAGAGGGACATTGGGATAGTGAGTAGTACGGCAAATGCGGGAGAATTGCTGCAGGTGAATGTACGGCTCCTCGTTGGTGTTTCCATGGAATGCAGGGAGAAGGGCGATGAACTGGGGCTTCAGCTCAAAGTGTGTGTGTACCGGTGGAATGAGAATCCACTCGGTCATCTGGCCGTCTCCCGGATTGTATGTTTCTTTAAGTGTAGGCTTTGGTGGTGGTGTAAATTCTAGATCATCATCTGCGCCTCCACCTCCACCTCCTCCTCCACCTCCTCCTCGCCTGCCTCCTCTGCCTCTGCCTCCTCCTTCATCGTCTCGGTTCATCATATCATTCAATATGTCCTGGAAGGTTGTCTGTGTGAGGGCCTGCTCGGTCAGCTGCTGCTGGATGGCTTGGATAGATGCCATTAGCTGTGCATTGACTTGATTCTGATCTGGCGCCTGTCCCTCTGGTTGGGGTGGCTGCTGACCCTTGCCCTTTCCTCCTGGAGCCATGTCAGGGTCTGAGTCGGACGAGATGAACTCCGGAGTAGTCTCCAGGGCTCGCATTGTCTTCTATCTGCATAATGAGATAGTCTTGATCAGACCTCTTGCAATTAATGTTCAGTTGCCGTGATGAAGCTCGAATTCAGGTCAACCCCAGCATGTTGTGAATGGAAAAGGATGTAGACTGTAATCGACTTCCATTCACAACGGCGGAAGTGGGACAAAAGTGATCCCAGTTTATTGGGTGGCCAAGAGAAAGGTAGAAAACGAGGAGTCTGGAGATCGATCCGCAAAGTCCGGATCGGGTTCTCGGGAATCGCCTCGAACTTATTGGCGGAGTTGAGTCTATGGAATCGATGTAGGTGTCGGCATGGTCCCGACGGAAACCATCCATAGATCAACTTCGCGAAGTACAAGAGAAGATCGGATGTTGGATGAATGATACGATGGTCAACGAGGAATAAAAGGAGTGTAAAACAGTAGAGAGGCTCGGTTGAGTGGGGTGGTAAAGGGAGAAACGACAAAATGTGTGCAAAGGCGCGGGACTTGATCTTTGAACCTTAATCTAGATCCATACAAACACAATACAAAATCGGGTTCACCAACTCACGCCATGTGAAGCCGTAAAAGCTCGGCTATTTATTATCTTTTCATTTTTAGAGTTGTGATTTCAGGCATAGCTTATAACAAGTCCTTAGTACGCTATCCTATAGGAGAGAGAGTACTGCCAAAAGAGTATCTCGTACTTGTCCTCCTCATGTGTAACCTGTAGTATGTACTTTTTGGAGTCCTTGTAACCCTTCCTGGATACCTACTCAGCCAAAGAAATAGAGAGAGGAAGCTGATAGGCGAAACCAATACTTCGGTTCTCGCTCGCAACGGAATCACCCGTGAGCGTGCAAGAACCTACTCGGACGCAGGACAATGAGACAGACACCCCCGTGAAGGTGTGGCCTATGCTCAATACTTCGGACAGGGTCGATGCTCTACACAACAGAGAGTCATCATTGGTGACCAAGCCCTACTCTCCTACGTACGATAGAAGCGCCATTACTTCGGAAATCCAGGCGATACACAAGGCAGTTGCAGACTGGGTTTTTGGCTTTAATCCTTAGGGGGTCGCACTCGCTCAAGGGAGTAGGGTTTTGGTCCCCCTCCATAGTACCTGAAAACAATGAGGGCTTTATGAACCCGGTACAATGATAGTCCATTACAGATTTTAATTAAGGTCAAAGTTTATTTAGCAGTCCCCTTGTTTTAATTTTTTTGGGTTTTCACTTTTTTTTAGTCTGTTTTCATACCAGCGCCTAACGTTTTTGTAGATTCTCATTTAAGTCCTAGGTGCTCAAAATCAGAGGGACATAGCGGAAAAGCCATGCAAGTGGTTCCATGATGGAAATCTCACCATTGAACCGAATGATGCATGCTGAGTTAGAAGACTTACAGTGCATCCCAGCTCTCTCCATGCGGTATGCAAAACAGAATTTTTAAACCTATCTACATATCGGTATGCAAGGCACAAAATCGCCCTAAACATTAGCTGCTATTAGCGTAAAGAACCATAAGCCGCTCATTCATCTCTAGCCCAAAGGGTCCGGTCTTGGCTCACCCCTCCTCTGCTCAACACACTTGCGTTTAGGAGAAAGCGCTTTACAGGGCTCGTTGTGGCACAAGGGCTAAGAGACAAATGAGCGGCTTGTTTAAGTTTGACTAGATCCATACGAAGTAGACTATAGGAACCTGCATTCTTATTAATGTGTGGACCTAACTACCGAGTCAAGCAACCTATATCTAGGGGCTCCAAGCACACAAAACAAAGTAAAAGAAAGGCAGAAAGCTCAAAACTTCAGAAAACAAAGAAAAGAAAGTGATGAAAACTCGAAAAAAGTCGCGATGAGGCCCCCAGGTGAACAATCACCTGGGCACTGGACTCCTTGTGAAGAGTGGAGTCCTGTTTAATTACATGCCAAAATCGTCTCTCTCTCACCGTAAATTACAGAAATAATCCTAAATATTCTACACCTATCTAATCCCCAGCTCCTTGCTTCCTTGATGCTCTCTCCAAGTGGTCATGAGGTGAAGACCACCCTCCTCCAAGCTCGGCTGCCTTGGCCTCCTGAGAAGCCATCCTCGCGTGGTGGGCCCTCGCATCAAAGTCACAAAAAGATTGAATTAGAATAGCTCAACAAATCAAATAGAGCAGATATAAAATAATTACAATAAATGAATCAATCAATAGAGCATGGTGATTAATGACAATAAAAAGAGCTGCTCGCAAAATCAATGATGAATCAAGAATTTTTTACACAGGAATGACAAAATAAATTAGGCTATGCTCATTGCTCCCCGGCAACGGAGCCATCTGATAACTGAATAGTTCTATAAGGGTCACCATGAATGATATAAATATGTTGTCGTTGAGGCGACTGCTCGCAGAATACCCATGTTATACAGCAATTAACCCACAATAAAAGAATAAATCAATTGAGTCAAAAGTGTGAATTAATATTTATTACTCTACCACAAAATGTACAGTGACTAAGCATGTAGAGGTCGAACCACAGAGAGCAATACAAAATGCAATATCCTAAAGTGTGCATGTACCACAGAGTCATCCATGTGTGAAGCCTATTTTTGTGGGTTTTATCTTTTATATATTATTATTTTATTATTTTAATAATATAATTAGGTAATATATATAATTTATAGAATATAAATATATAAATATATATGTATACCCTTAGAGGGTGAGTATATAGACTATAATACATACAATATATATATAGTATTTTTTCTTTTTTTTCTCTTTTTTTTGGAATCTTATATATGAATAATGATGTATATACACATATATAGATAGATATATATATATATATATTCCTCTCTTTTTTCTAGGGAGTACATATATATAAAGGGGTGCTATAATATTTATAAAAATATACAAAAATAATCAAAAATCCAGAGATAAAGTCTTTTGGTGTTTTTATGATTTTTTTACTTTTTTTGTGATTTTTGGGTATTTTTCAACTTGTTTTTGGTATTTTTAAAAGCTGAAATAAAGGAAAACAGGGAAATAGGTACTGGCTGTAAGTAAAATAGGAATCAAAAATAGAAAACAACCACAAAATTTTCCACACTATTTTTCTAATAGATATAATAAAATATAGAAGAAGTAGGAACTGAGTTTATATTTTTCTGATTTTTCTTTGATTTTATACATTTTTTTTGAAGATTTTTTGTATTTTTGAATTTTTAAGGTTTTCCTTTTGAGATTTTTAGGGATTTTTGGACTGAGACTAAAATAGGTCAAAATACACACTAGGGAATTTTTTAGAATTTTTCGAGGTCTTTTAATATTTTTTGGAATTTTATAAGTTAGACAGTAAATAAAAGGCATGTTTTTTATTTTTAATAAATGCAAAAATACAACAAAATTGAAATCCAAAAATATGGTGTGCAAGGGTACACTAACAGGAGCTTATATCCATTTTTGCAAGATTTTTCAAATTAAAAAGAGGCACAAAATAAATGGACAAAGCATTCAACAATATATGGCCTGGCAGGGGCATTTTTGCAATTAAAATATTTATCAGGGGCATCCATGAAAAAATTACAACAGAAATAAACATTTATTTTTATTTTCGGGGCCATTTTACAAATACTAAAACCCGGCGATGTTTAAGTGCAAAAATCACGCGCCTCACGTGGGTGCTGCACGTGAGGCGCGGAGGGACTAATATGTAAATACATAAACTACACGGGGCAGACTGCAACTTTTACACTTTATTTACAACGTGGCATTTTATTTTTGGCATTAAACTATAAATACAAAAAGCGGGGGGAGGTGTTTGAAATTTACCCCCTAAGGCGCTTCATCCTGCGGTTGGTCTTCACCCACTTATCCACGTGTCGAGCCCTCGAAGCCCGATACCCCTTCGACGATCTGCGGTCGAGATTGCATCTGAAGTCTGATCGCACGGCCAAGGCATCTGCTACACGGACGGTCCCGATTAAATCTGGGGCCGTCTCCTTCATTCGATGGTGCCTGCTCGTCACGAAGAACAGGGAAGAACAGATGGCTTCCCTGGCTTCGATCTTTGATTCCTCCGCCTCCAGATGCTCCAGGTTGCTGACGATGGGTTCCAGACGTCCGGCGAGGTGGCGTGCACCGTCCGAGGTACCCCAGAAGGCCCAGGACCCCCTAGATCGGTTGAACGAGCTCGGAGAAGAAAGGGGGGTCCTGGAACCTCGGAAGGGGTCGATTTGAGTCCCAGGGGACTCCGTTCAGCTTCAGACCTGCACCAAAAGAAAGAGGGGCTCGAGGGGATCTTCCTCGACCAGGGGTTTAGGTTAAAAAGCTAGGGAATGACTGGGGGCGGCGAGGTCCGGCGAAGCAGAGGAGGTGGACCTCGATTCGCAGAGCTGGTGAGGCTCTGGTTGATCTGATGAGTGGGTTAAGCGAGGAACGCGTAGGGGAACGAAATGAGATGGAGCGGGGGGTCGATTCGTGTGTCGATCAAGGTAGAGAGGTTCGCCGGAGAGGAACTCCGGTGAACTTCGATCTTGTTCTAATCGAACACCTAAGGTCCTACTAATTATTCTAAAGGCTAGATTAAAGATTAAAAACTAAAACTAAGCTAAAAACGAGATAAAAATAGCTCTTATACCTGGTGGTCGACCAGGGAGCAGGACCTCCGGCGAGCGGCGGTCGTGGGCACTTCCTTTGACTCCTCCGACCATCTGAAGCTTCCAGGAGAACCCCCCTGTCACGAGGATCCTCGAGAGACTAGAGAAGAGGGTGGAAAACGACCGAAGGGAGACCAAAATGGGGAAGGAGGTCGAAGGATTTATTTATATACATGGGTATGTACCCTTATTGACCGGGACGCCACGAAGGATCGGCCGGTTAAATGATTGATCTGGGTTGGTGGCGAGGTTGTACAATGATCAGGGATCATTTGGTCAGAAGACGTCGATGGCCAATGAAGGACGAGTCGAGCGGGAAAAAAGGGATAAGACGGGCGGAAAAGACCAGCCGTGTCACTTCAGCCGCCTGGGGGTCGAGTTGACCAGGCGGTCAACAAAATGCTGAACGCTGATTGGGCCATGTCAGCCCAGATTTGACTTATTATTTTATCCTAATAAATGAATTTATTTAATTTTACTTATAAAATAAAAAATGTTTGTTAATTAATGTAGTATTTATTTCTGATTTTTATTTTATATATATATATATATATATATATATATTATTACGATTTTATTAAAATAGTGTATTTATAAGTATATTTATTTATTTATTTATTTTGTTTATTTTGTTTTATTATTTTATTTTCTTAATTTATAAATTTATAACTTCATTTTGTGAGTATAAAGGTATTTTTTATTTAATTTTTATGAGTTTATTTTCATTTTTAAATAAATAGGTATATGTATGTGTAGGTATTCTTCTTGGTATCTTACCTAGGTATTTTGTGTACTTAATTTTTTTAATGTATTTTCTTGAGTTTTATTTTGGATTTGCATTTTTAATAGGTTAGATGTATTATTTACATTATTATAAAAATATAAAAGAAGAGAAAAATTAAAGAATGTTTTCCCCTTTTATTTATATACATTCTTGGTCATAGGTATTTTTCCTACTAACTTGCATAGGCTTATTTTATTTTGTTAGTCCTTTTTAGTTTTAGTATAATTTTAGTATGTACATGTATTATATACATTATTCACAAAATTCTAAAAATATACTTTGACAAGAATAATAGACAAGGAATATATTGAATATTTTAATCAGGTAGGCTGCCCAATAGGGGCCAAAAACCTAACTTTTGCAGATGGACTCCAAAAATTATGAAACCAATTTTATTAAATAGTTCTTGGAAAGCTATATACAATTAAAGGTGAGTTTGGGTGATTTGGAGTTTTTATTTGCAAGATATGGGTCTGTGAAGTTGAGGTTTGGGCTTTTTATTCTTTGTATAAAATGGACATTGAGTATTACTTTTACACAAACTCAATTTTGTATTTTTATTTACATTATTATCTACAACTTTTATGAACAAAGTTTCTTTATTTGATGAATAAATAATTATGTACAAAATAGGTGTCAAAATTGCATAAATAAATGCATGAATAAATAAGGTATTTATTGTACATTGGCCCTTATCTCCCCCTACTTTATTCCTTGTCGACCAATTCCATGCTGGCCTTGGTCTCGGGGTTTGGGTCATAAAATATCTTCAATATTTTATTCCTTTTTCTTTTCTTCTCTTTATTCTATAATTTTGGCATTAAACACATTATTTAATGTATAATTAATACAATGAATGATGAATGCTATTATGTACAATTTGATGCTATTTACATGCATTTGCTGGGGTTTTTTAGGCCAAATGATAGAATAAAGGTGATGAAATGGAGATTCATCAGTCGCCCAGCATGCCCGACCGTGGCACGGAGCTCGGCGGAGCATGATGGCGCTCGCAGCACGTCCATGCGGTCGTGGGTCGACACCTGGGCTTGGGTCGTCGTCGCCTCGACGATCCGCCCCTCCGCTGTCACCGGAGGGGCAGGGGAAGTTGGGCCATCGCCCGTGGAATGGTGGACCAGGTCTCTGGCGGCGGGGCGAAGGCTCTTATAGGCGGAGGGTGTCCAGTGGTTATGTGGTGGCGAGGAGTTTTGCAATGGAGGTTTAATGGCGAGGGGGTAATGGCAGTGAGTGATGGTGGTCGCGTGAGGATGGCAGGGAGTAGGGCTTAGTGGTGTGGCCGTTAGGAGAGGGAGGAGGTGGTTGGAGCGATGGATAAAAATGGAAGGGGGCAGGGGTCTCAAGTGGTGTAACGGTTGGGCTGGAGGCGTTGGGAGGTAGGGGACGATCTTCTGACTATTGGATCTCACGATCCAACGGTCTAAGGGCTTGTGCGGTTTGAGGGTTACGATTAGATCCAAGATCTGATCGAGCGGCTGGTGTTAGGGCGAGAAGGAGCGGCTGAGATTGGAAGATGGGGAAGATCCTACGGTGGGAGAGAAAGAGGTGACGTGGAGCAACGGTAGGCATAGGATGAGAAGGGGATTAGAGGGCTGTGATTGGAGTGAGGGTGGGCAGCTAAGATCAGATCTGACGGCTTAAAATGGGACGAGCGATGAGTGCCTAGGATCTGGGCGATTTGAGGAGGATCAGACGGCTGAGAGGGAGCCAGGTGGCAAATGAGGAAGCGGGTCACGTGGGCGGCCCAGAGGGCGCCATGTGGAGCTGGCGGTACGAGGCAGAAGGTTGGTTGGAGCTGCTACTGCTGGGGTCAGCCCGTGACCTGGGAGGCTGCTGAGAAGAAGTTTGTGCCTCATGGACGCAAAGGATCTACATCTTCAGGTCACTCATTGTCTTGGCAATCTGGTCCATCTGGGCCATGCATTGCATCTGTTTCTTCTCGAGGATTTCGAGACGGTCCATTTCTCACTAATGATGCCCATGTCGGCTACGGCTGATTCGGCTTGGGCTGCGGCTGCCGATGAAGTGTTAGGACCGGCATCGATGCAGGCGATCCTCTGGAATGATCACGCTCCTTGCGGGGGCTTCTGTTGTGTGTAAACACGGGCTTGGGCCATCACAGTTGAGTTCTCTGCCATGCCTTCGTAAATGGCCCAAACGTCATCTTCACCCTTCGAAAAATAGGACCCACAGCAAGAGGCGTTGACAAGCCCCTGCAGCTCCGGTGTCAGCTCATAAAAGAAGCTCTGAACTAGATTGGGCTTGGAGATATCATGATGTGGACACCGGTCAATGAGCTCTCGGAATCGATCCCAGGATTCATGAAACTGTTCGTTAGGGATCATGACAAAGTTGCTGATCATCGCTCTAGCTACGTTAGTCCGGCTGAGAGGGTAGTACTTCTTCAAATATGCGGTCCGGAGATCTGCCCAAGTGTCGATGAATCACCCCAGGTGTTTGAGCCGGTAGGCGGCTCTGTCGACCAAGGAGAACAGGAAGGCGATCATCTTGATGGTGTCCTCGGTCATCAACCTATCATGTATGGTACTGCAGATCATTTCGAACTCTTGGAGGTGGAGGTGTGGCTCTTCGGTCGGCAACCCATGGAATTTGGGTAGAAGCTGAATAGTATGGGGCCGAAGCTCGAAATCTCCATGGATCGACGGAAGTCTTATCCAACGATGAGTGAGGGATGCTGCTGGATTGTGCAATTCCCTCATGATAGTCTATGGCAGTCTCTCGGCGTCGGGATCACCTCCTCCAGCATCAGGTCCTCCTCCTCCACCACCTCCTCCACCGTCCCCAGGTCGGTTTTCTCTCATCTGTGCAATTTCTCTCATGAGATCACCCATGAAGGTTCCATGATCGCGGATCTGCCTCTGCATTATCTCCAGGGAAGCTAGCAAAGAATTGTTGATGGCCGCTTGATCAAATAAGAAAGGAGGGTGATCATGGTCATCTGGGTGTTCTCCTCTGTCAGCCATGTCTGGGTTCTCTGAAAAGCAAAAGATCCCATCTCAGGTGCTGTCAAATGTTCTGAACTCTGCAATGCACTAAAATCTGAGACTCTTGGACTGATGGAAGGGGAATGAGAAGGGTGGTCGAGGGGGAACAGGGTGGAAATAAACTCAGGCTCGGAGAGCGGACTCTCCGAGGTTGTCCTAGATGAATGAGGAGGAGTGCTGGATAGCAGTGCCGACAATGTCGGCCTAAGAGACCTCCGTCCCATCATCTTGATTATTGGGAAGAGCAAGGTGAATGCAGAAGAAGAAGAAAGAAGGGAGAAGCCAAATTGCACACAATTGTGCTGTGTTTTTTATCTTGACCTAAATAAACTAGCAATCAAACACAAAGCAGGGGTGAGTTCACCAACTCAACACATGAAGATGTGAAGGTTCGGCTTTTATCTTGTCAATTTTAGCTTGAATTCAGGAATTAATCTTGTCACTAGTCCTTAGAGCGCTACGCCTAAAGGAGAGAGAGTACTGCCGGAAAAGTATTCCCGTACTTGTCCTCCTCCTGTGTAACCTGTAGCTTGTGCTTTTTAAGGTCCTTGTAACCCTTACTGGATCCCTACTCAGCCAAAGAATAAGAGAGAGGAAGCCAATAGGCGAAACCAATACTTTGGATCTCGCTCGCACCGGAATCACCAGTGAGCGTGCAAGATCCTACTCGGACGCAGACGGTGAGACAGACACACCCGTGAAGGCGTGGCCTATGCTCGGTACTTCGGACAAGGTCGGTGCTCACACAATAGTGAGTCACTAATGGCGACCAAGCCCTACTCGCCTGCGTACGATAGTAGCGCCAATACTTCATAAATCTAGGTGATACACAAGGCAGCCACAAGCTAGGATTTGGGCTCTAGTCCTTACGAAGCACTCTGCTCACTTGGAAGGAGACCTTCCCATGCAACCTGAATACAAGTGAGGGTTTTACTCTCCCCAATCAATGAATCCGATTACCAATTTTATTTTTGGTCAAGGTTTTCTTAGCAGTCCCTTTTTTTAATTTTTTTAGTGTTATCGCTTCTTTTGAGTGAATTCAAACAAGCGCCTAACAGTTTTTGTATTTTCTTGATCCTACTTTGTTCAAAAATAGAGGGAGAATAGAGTCGGAAAAGCCGTGCAAGTCGACACCAAGGTGGAAATCTCACCTGTGTGCCTAAATGATGGATGCAAAGTAAGAAGACTTACAGCGAATCCCAGCTCTCTCCATGCGGGATGCAAAGCAGAAATTTATAAACCTAACTACATGCCGATATGCAATGCGGAAATCGTCCTAAGATAGGCAACTGCTAGCGTGAAGAACCAAAAGCTAATCACTAATCTCCAATCCTAAGGTTCGGTCTAGGCTCACCCCTCTTCTCTCGACACATCGAGTTTAGGAGAAGCGCTTGGCGGGATGAGCTCGCGGCGCGCGGATCGAAGGCTAATAACTAACTGTTTAATTAGACTAAGTCCAAATACGATCTATAGGAACATGCAAAGGTTATTAGTGTGTTTGGACCTAATCTAATCGAACAAGCAAGCCTACAGCTAAGGGCTCAATCCACAAAAGAAATAAAAATGAAAACAAAACCGGAAAATGACAATCGGAAAACGAGATGAAAACCGTGTTGAGCCCCCGGGTGAACAAACACCCGAAAATTAGGCCCGAAGTGCCTAAGAGTGTCCAAGTCCCTGTATTATTACAAATCAATAGTCACTCTCTCACAAAATAAAATGCAAGCTAACTACTACCCTCTCTCCTCCTGCTCTCTCCTACCGGCTTGGCTTAAGAAAAGCCGGCTCCGCCTCATGTGGTTGCTTCGGATCCCCTAGGCGATCCGCCTCGCTCTGCAGTCCCTCGCAAGAAGACAAGAAAAAGAGTGGTTAGAAAGCTCAACAATATAGATCAAAATCAAGAGAGATAAAAGAACAAGCAATAATGAAGACAACAAACACAATCAAGCAAAAATATGAACTACTCGTTGTTGCTCCCCGGCAACGGCTCCATTTAATAAACACGAAATTCACGAGCGGTCATATTGACTCACACGGCGAGTCAACAGTCGGTGCGTTGACCACTACAAATGAATCTCGTATTTAATCAACAATTAACCCACACTATAGATATCAAGTAATGACAAGTAATGTGAAGTTAAAATTTATTTTTAACTCTACATAAATGGTATATAGCAAGCAAGTACATAGAGAGTTCGAACATAGGGAGCAAACAGGGCAGATCACAAGTATGTGTGTGTGTGTGAAAGTGAGGTGTTGCCTACACTATGCAATGCAAATATTCTTGTGGGTTTTTAAATTTTTAATATATTTTTTAATTTAATTTTTAATTTTGTATTTTTATTTTTAATTTTTTGATTTTTATATTTTCTTTTTATATTTTATATTTTTTTTAATTTTTTTTCAATATTGGAATATATAAACTATGTAATAAAAGAGGTGCTACAATATTTATAAAAATATGAAAAAATACTCAAAAATTCAGGAATAAAATCTTTTTGGTATTTTTATAAATTTTTACTTTTTTGTGATTTTTGGGTATTTTTCAGAATGTTTTTGATATTTTTAAATGTCAAAATACAAGAAAACAGTGAATATCAATGCTGGCCGAAATCAAAATGGGAATGAAAAATAGCAAAAAGCAACAAATTTTTCCCAAATTAATTTTCGAATAAAGATAATAAAATATGGAACCTACAGGAACTGAGTTTGCAATTTTTGAAATTTTCTATAATTTTTTAGATTTTTTTGAAGTTTTTAGGTATTTTCGAATTTTTAAGGTTTTCTTTTGAGATTTTTAGTGGTTTTTGGATTGACACTAAAATAGGTTAAAATAGATAGTAGGGAATTTTTTTGGAATTTTTCGAGGTATTTTAATATTTTTTTGGTATTTTCTAAGCTAAACAGTACTAAAATGGCAAGTTTTTGATTTTTTTAATAAATATGAAAATGCAATAAAATCAAAAACTAAAAATATGGCGTGCAAGAGCAATTTAACAGGATCTTAACATGATCGTTTTGGAATTTTTCTAATTCAAATGATGCCTTAAATAAATAGATCAAGCAAGCAAAAATGCCACAGCCATGCAGGGGTATATATGCAAATACACAAAAGTCTAGGGGCATCCAAGCAATTTTCTACAAAATATAACACTTAGTAATTGAATTTATGTACCAAATACAAATGTTCAAACCCGCAAGGGTATCGGCACAAAATACCCACCAGGGCGCGTGACTTGTACGCGCCTGGTAGGGACCTGTTCGTAATATCAGAAACCTCTAGGGGCTGACTTACAATTTCTCCAAAAAGTTAACACTTAATATGAAACTCCTGGTACTGAAACGAAATAACCAATAGGCTGAGGGCCTCAATGAAAAATGCACGCACCTCACGTGAACAGGTCACGTGAGGAGACGTGGCAGAGCACCCATCTGCAAATACATAAAGTCCGAGGGTCTTTTTGTAAATTTTAAAGAAATTTTAAACTACTAATTAAAGTTTCAGGATTAGAAGAAAATTACAAAAATGGAAGGGGTAACTCTGCAAAATACCCCTTCGACGCGATCCGACGGCTGATGTGAGGTCACTTGCCACGTGTCGACGCGCGAGCCTCCGATGACGCTTCGGCCTGGACGCTCCTGATTAGATCTTGCAGTGGAGATTGACGGCAGGGGCGCGAAGGCGATCGGACGGCTGGTGATGGATCTGGGCTGGGCCGGTGATCGAACGGCTAAAGGACGATGACGAAGAACAGGGAAGAACTCGCCGCCTGCGTGCTTCCCTGATCTCCTTCTTCCTCCTCGGGCACTATCTCGAGCTGCAAAATGGCTCAGCAGGATCCTCTGGTCCTCCTTCAGATGCTGGAGGAGACAAAACTCTCTAGCAAAGCTCGGAGAAGCGGTGCGAGGTCGGCGGAGCAGAAGGGCCCCAGGAACCTCGGCGAGACTTCAAAATTGCCTCCAGGGGCACGCGGTGGCTCTTGGACCTGCAGGAAGTGTTAAAGAGGTCGAGGGCAAAATTCCTCGACCTCTTGTGGCTCTCAAGAAAGGGTGAACGGTGGTTTCGATTCTCGTCGGAGCTTGCTCCGGCGAGGGTGCTCGAGTGGTCGAATCGATGAGAGATTGGACACGAGAAGGGGATCTAAATGAACCTAAGATTACCAGGAATGAATCTAGAACGTAAATGGGATGGATGAACAGCCTCAATGGCCAGAGCCAGAGGGAATATACATCAACGGGAAAGCTCGCCGGAGGTGTGGAACACGCCCAGATCAGTTGACGTTCCGTCGCCGCGAAGCAAGGAACTTGGAGCTGTCACCTCCAGGTACCTCGAGCACGACCACAGGGGGGAAGATCTGTGTGGAGTGCGGTTCAAAATTCAAAAGGGAATCGGAGCTGGGTTTTATGGGGTTGACGGTCAGTGGAGAAAGAACGAGGCCTAGCAGTGGGTATAGTGGTCCTTCAACCAAGATTTCATTAGGGCGGGCATGCCCATTGATCGAGGATCAAAAGCCAAGAAGAGTCTATCACGAGATGATGCAAGACGAGACCTCGAAAAAATGGAGAAAGAAGGGTCAAACCTGGTTCTGACAAGGGCTACAGGGCTAAGAACGACCAGTTGACCGAAGTCATCTGGGGCTGAAGCCTGGTTGGTCCACGTGGACCAACCAGGAAAAATCCCTGATTTTTATTTTGTAATGTCAAATAAAAATAGTAATTGAATTAATTAAAGTTTGATTATTAAATAAAAAATGTTTAATTTTTTATTTAGTATTTTATTCTAATTTTAAATTATTTTTAGGAGGTATAATTTTATAAGTTTCCTTTTATGCCCTTTATAGGTATAATACCTATATAATTTAGTATTTTATTTTTATTTGGTATTTTTAATTTTATTAATTCTGTTTATTATTTTATAAAATTATAAAATACTTTTATATACACAAATATATTTTTGTTTTATTTTATTGACGTGTTTTGTGTATTTAATAAAATATAAGTAGGTATTGTATAGGTATTTATATAGGTATAATACCTGTGTATTTTATGTACATATATTTTTATTTTGAGTTTTATTTGTGTTTTTATTCATGTTTAAATGTACATAATTATTGTAAATAATATTAACAAAATTATAAAAATACAAACATACAAAAATAATGAATTAAAGGTGAGCTTGATGCATTTGGAGTTTTCAGTTGTGAGATATGGGTCTCGGAAGTTGGGATTCTGGAATTTTATTCAGACCATAACTTTTTGTCTGTACATTATTTTTCAGTGAAATCAATTTTGTATTTTTCTTTATTTAATTATCTACAACTTTCATGTACAAAGTTTTTTTATTTGATGTATAAAAAGTGGAACCAAAAATAGGTCCCAAAATGAATAAAGAATGAATTAAAAAGAATTGTATTTGGCCCTTATCTCCCCCTACTTTATTCCTTGTCGACCTATTCATCAAGATGCCTAGGTCTCGGGGTTTCGGGTCATAAAATATTTACTATATTTTATTCTTTTTCTTTTCTTTTATTTATTCTATAATTTTGGCTTCAATTACAGTATTTTATACACTTTTTACAGGTACATGCATGAGTGCTAATATGCTCTAATTAATGCTATTTACAGGCATTTGCTAGGGTTTTTGGTGCCAAAATGATAGAATAAAGATGATGAAATGTGGATTCATCATCCCCCTATACTTTACCTTTGCTAGTCCCTAGCAAACACTTATGCAATAAGTGCAAAAAGAAAAAAGAAAGAAAAGAAAAAGAAGAACTTGGATGTAGTTTAATTATCAAACTTGTCTTCACAAAATCAAAGTTTGGAGCTTAAGTCAGACCTTTGTAATTTTAGTGCAGGCGGAACCTTAGTGAGAACCGAATTTAAAATCCAACAGTCCCTGAGAATCCCAAAACTCTGTCCAAGTCTCCTCAATAGCCAGGTCAGAAATACTTCAACTCATACGCAAACTCTTATGACTATGAATCTGACTCGTACAGTGTAAGTGATGGTGGCTCTCCCCAACTAGAATGACAAAGAGACTGACTTCTCCAGTACGACAACCCAATGAATCCCCAATCCAACAACTCCATCCTTGAGGAGCGGGGTATTCCCTTCTAAGTTCAAGTGGCAACCAGCTCGAGAGGAGGGGGTGAAGAGAAGAATGGACGGTAGCCAGTGTAGCTACCTATCCTGGGATGCAAGACCAGTATAGTCAAGTCATCCTGCTGCAGGCTCACATATTTGACTTTAGAACTCAAGCTTGCTTATTGACTTTACAACATTTGTACATACTTTGCAGGCTTTTTATTTTTGTACATGCCTGAACACTCTTTTTTTTCGAGATACTATTCACAGCAGCATTTACATAAGGAGTTTTTCCTCTTGAGCCAGTAGACTATCCCTCTTTTGAAGCTTTATCGCAACCCACAGCCTCTTGTCTTTAGACTTCCTAATCACTGGACGGGTTGGGGTGCACTTCCCTCCCTAGAGGAGGACAAATGTTTCCACTTGTATGCGTCTCATACCGACAAATCCAATCCCCTCACCACTCCAACTGAGTTGAGCCATGTGAAAGGTGCAGGTGTCCAATTTAGGTCATTATCAACAATAGTCGTGCGTGTGCTCCGAAATATTCTACTTAGGTAGTCAAGAATCCATTGAACCAAGTCCCGTGTTCCTCAAAGAATTAAATCAACTAGACCTGAAGTACCTCAAACCCAGTTTCGATAAGGTTCCTGTTATTAGGTAGATTTTGAGGTCCAATCAAGCTCCAATCTCCGGATTTTACTTAGACTCGTTCAACTATCAAACTTAATCCGAAAAATGCGAATGCTATGCAAATGATATGCAGGAAATATTTTTGTGATGCAATTTTCAAGAATTTTGAACTTTGTATGGATTTTTGAAAAGATGATGATGATGCATATGCAGATGCATTTTTTGTCTTTTTGAAAAAGATTTTTCAAATGTTTTTGGATTTTTAATTTTGCAAATGTTTTTTGGATTTTTGAAAACAAAAAGTTTTTGGCTAAAAGTTAGGTGAAAACTATGTACACGGGAGTGCTTCTTATATCTACAAGAAGTGGATTTTAAGAATTTAAAGGGTAAGTGCTCAATTTTATAAGTACATAGTGGATTTTGGTTAGATGTTCATATATTCCTCAAACTTGTTTGACACAAGCTTTTCACACAATTTTTGCAAACTATAGTCCAAAATAGTTTTTACAAACATTTTTACAAACATGTACACGTATTTGAAAATCCTTTTGCAAAGGTTTTCAAAACAGTATATATAGATTTTTCAAAATATTTTTGCAACCATTTTTCAAACCATTTGCAAATCATTTTTCAAACATTTTATTTCACACAAAGAAAATAAATTTTTGCAAACCACACATTTTTACAAAGGTTGAAAACATGTAACAAAATGTTTTCAAAATAGTTTTCAAAAGATTTTTCAAGAAGATTTTCAAACTATTTTTCAAACATTTTGCAAAAAACATTTTCACCTGATTTATTAATCAGTAAATACAAAAAGAATTTGAGGAACAAGACACCTTTTTATTACGATTTTTAATGAATTTTTAAAGAATTATTAGCCATATTATTAAGAAAATACGAAAGTACGAGTTATGGCTAAAGTATATACACGGTATATAGACCCCCCTATACTTAGCTTGAGCTATGTCCTCATAGATCGGAGAGAAAAGAGAAGACATAACTCGTACTAAGTATAGACAAGTCTAAAGAATAAATAAATGAATCAATGAGAAATTGACTGTCCCCCCTATACTTAGGATCAAATAATCCTAAGTATAGCATACTGTACACAACGTAGGGAGGGTCAAGGGTGGGAATGAACAGATCGTACTCAAATTGTCTCCCCCTATACTTAGGGTAAAATATCCCTAATTATAGACAGGAAGAGGAGACAATGGAGAGGATCGGAAAGAATCGAATAAACTCGGGGTGCAAACCCCCCTATACTTAGGACAAAGTACGTCCTAAGTATGGAAGACTGTCTACAAGGACGGCACCTTTTTGATAGAAAAAGAAAATAGAAAAGGAAAAGAAGAAAAGAAGAAAAGAGATCAACAGATGAAAGATTGATATGAACAGATGGATCTGTACAGCGGAAGATGGAATTGATCACCATGTATGAGATGCAGATGATGGGAGTCAAAGAACACATCTCATACCAAAAGAATGGGGGCAACGTCGATGGTCGGTGGATCATGATCTAGATATAGCTTCAGGCGTTGACCATTGACGCGGAAGGTATAGGAAGATGACGGTTCGGATATGTCGATGCTGCCATTGTCATGTTCCTTCCTGACCACATATGGACCTTTCCACTTGCTCTGTAATTTCCCTGGAAATAGTTTCAGCCTGTAATCAAACAACCATACTCTCTGATCTGGCTCAAACTGTTTATGGCTGATATGAGAATCGTGCCATATTTTCACTTTCTCTTTGTACTGTAGGCTGTTGGAAAAGGTTATATCTCTCAGTTCTTCCAGGGTTGCCAACTCTGCTCTTCTCTGTTCTCCTATACTCTCGGGATCTAACAGTAACTCAGTGACTGCCCAAAAGGATTTATACTTGATTTCCACTGGCAAATGGCACGGCTTGCCATAGACGAGTCGAAGGGGAGATATTCCCAATGGATTCTTGAAGGAGGTTCGATAGGCCCACAAGACCGAGTCCAAAAGTTGTGACCAATCCTTTCGGTCTAGGCGGACAACCTTCTGCAAGATAGTTTTTATCTCCCAGTTCAATACTTCGGCAAGACCATTAGTCTGAGGGTGATACGGTGTGGCAACCCGATGGTCAATGTCGAACTCGTCTGCAAGGGCCCTAACCTTGTCATTGATGAAATGTGACCCCCGTCTGAAATCAAGACTCTCGGTACCCCGAACCGTGAAATGATATTTTTCCTCAAAAATTTGCATACAGTTTTAGCATCTGCGGCTCGGGCGGGGATGGCCTCAACCCATCGGCTGACATAATCTACAGCGAGCAAAATATGCTCGAATCCCTGAATCTTAGGAAATGGGCCCATTAAATCAATCCCCCATGCATCAAAAACCTCGCAAAAGTGAATGGGTTGCATGGGCATCATGTCTCTCTGTCCGCAGGTTCCCATTTTCTGACAGTCAGTACATCTCTTCACGAACTCATCAGAATCCTTGAAGAGAGTAGGCCACCATAGGTCGGATTGAAGCACCTTCTGTGATGTTCTTTTTCCAGAATGATGTCCTCCTGCCTCAAGCTTTTGGCAGTATGTGAGGACGCTATGCTGCTCTTCTTGAGGAATGCACCTCCTCCAGATGTTGTCCCCTCCTTCATGATAAAGGACGGGATCCTCCCAATGATAAAACTTGGCCTTCGCCAGGAAGGTCTCGAGTTTCTGCCTGGGCCAACCTTGTGGAACCGTCTTTGTGACAAGATAGTTCACAATGTCGGCGTACCATGGGAGCGAGGTGATAGCCAAGATCGCCTCATCTGGAAATGTCTCTGTGATAGGTGCGTTGGGTTCAGATTCCTCAAGATTCTCCAATCTGGAGAGATGATCCGCCACCACATTTTTAACTCCGGGATTATCCTTAATCTCAATATCAAATTCCTGGAGCAGAAGGATCCATCTGGTAAGGTGTGCTTTGGCATCCTTCTTGGCCATTAAGTACCGGATGGCGGTGTGATCTATATAAATAGTCACTCTAGATCCGAGAATATAAGATCGATACTTATCCAGAGCAAAGACTACGGCCAGCATCTCTTTCTCAGTCACAGTGTAATTTCGCTGAGCGGCATCCAAAGTCCGGCCGGCGTAGTGAATGGCAAAAGGTAAACCATCCCTCCTCTATCCAAGCACAGCCCCAACGGCAAAATCAGAAGCATCTGTCATGATCTAGAATGGGAGAGACCAATCGGGTGGCTGAAGGAGAGGAGCTGAAACAACCATATTTTTGAGAGTCTCAAAAGATGCCAGACACTTATCATTAACAAGGAACTCGGTGTCTTTTGTCAACAGATCAGTAAGCGGTCAGGCAATCCAACTGAAGTCCTGAATGAACCGTCGGTAGAAATCGACATGCCCCAGAAAAGACCGCAACTGACGCAAATTGGATGGTGGATTGAGTTTTCTAATGATATCCACCTTGGTCGGATCGACCTCCATGCCCCTGTTGGAGACGATATGACCAAGGATCGTCCCTTGAGTCACCATGAAGTGACTCTTCTCCCAAGACAAGACGAGATTAACCTCAATGCAGCGCTGAAGCACACGGTCTAGGCAGTCAAGATAAGCATCGAACCCATCGCCATAGACCGAGAAGTCATCCATGAATACCTCTAAACAGTCACCCACCATGTCCAAGAAAATAGACAACATACACCTTTGGAATGTCGCCAGAGCGTTGCATAGACCAAAGGGCATCCGTCTGAAAGCATAAGTCCCGAACAGACAGGTGAATGTCGTTTTCTCCTGTTCTTTGGGTGTAATGGCCACTTGATTATACCCGAAGTACCCGTCAAGAAAGCAGTAATGACTCTTCCCAGCTAGCCGCTCGATAATCTGATCAATGAATGGCAGCGGGAAATGATCCTTCTTGGTGGCCTCATTCAATCGTCTGTAGTCCACACAGACCCTCCAATAAGTGGGTACTCGGGTAGCGATCTCCTCTCCAAACTCGTTGACAACTGTAGTGATACCCGTCTTCTTGGGTACCACATGCAACAGACTAACCCACTTGGAGTCAGAGATGGGGTAGATAAAATCGGCGCTCCACCACTTCGAAATTTCTTTCATGACTACGTCTCGAAGATTCGGGTCCAGTCGTTGCTGGAACTCATGTGGTGGCTTAGCATCATCCTCAAGATAGATGTGGTGAGAGCACAGAGCCAGACTAATCCCCTGGAGATCAGTTATACTCCAACCTATCGCCTTGCGGTTTCTTTCAAGAACCTCCATCAAACGAGATTCTTGCTCTCCAGTCAAACCTGCTGAGATAATGACTGGGTGCATATCGGGCTCGCCCGCAAGGAATCTATACTTCAACAACTGCGGCAGAGGTTTCAGTTCTGGACAACTGGGAGGTGGCAGATCTGCCTTCTGATATGTCTGTGTGAAGGCGACCAGGTCTGCATGTGAGAACTCTCGCTCTGCATGAATCTCTGACGAAGGACGGCCTACTGAATCATCAATAAACTGCACTGGCTCGCACTCTGTCATGGTTGTTGGCTCAGAAGGAATCAGACAAGGCAAATAGTCATCGAAATCATCCCAATCAATGTCTGAATCCGAGGGATCAGATGAAGATGAACAAAATTGAAAATCATCAGCACCACTCGTCTCAACATTGTCAACCTCAGGTGTATCCTCATCCAGGGGTATGCTCTCCCGGCTCTCGACTGCCATAAGCTTTAGATATAGTGAATCTGTAGGCAAGGCGAGGGTCGGTGCTACAGGATCTGTCCAGTTGGATTCATCGTCTGTCATCACAAAATCACACTCCTGGTGGATGTCTAGCTCTTCCTCTATCATCTGCGCAGCTTCGCTGGACTGCTCCAAGCATTCAAGTTCTTTGGCTCTGGTCTCCTCGATCATCTCTATTTGTATGGTTTCGCCCTCTACGTGAAAACATACCCTCCCACAATCATGATCGGTCACCGCCTTGGCTGTGGCCAAGAATGGACGTCTGAGTATGAGGGTGGCATCAGTTACCGACTCAGGGATCTCCATGTCCAACACAACGAAGTCCACGGGGAATTTCAGGCCCTGAATGGTAACGACCACGTCTTTCAATAACCCCTTCGACCTCTTAGTCGACCTATCAGCAAACTGAAGGACTGTCCTGCTCCGAAGAAGAGGACCAAACTCGAATCGGTCGAGTAAGGCTGCCGGAAGAAGGTTGATTGAAGAGCCGCTGTCTAATAGAGTACGATCAAACTGCTGCTCCTGAATCTCGCATCTGACATAAGGAGCTCCTGCGTCTGGTCTCTTGGCTGGCAGTTTGTTTTGAATGGTGTAGAAAGTTTCATGGGTGAGCATATGGATCTGATCTATGTACCTCTTCTTCCTGTGGACGGTAGTTGTCTCTTTCAAATTCTTTTTGAAGAAGGGGATATGCTCAATTGCTTCCTGTAGAGTCAGCTGAATGTGAAATATGTCAATCATTTGGTTGTTGAACTCCACCTGCTGGTTCTTTTTTGGATTTTCTTTTTTATTCCCCTTCCCCCAACGGAGTGCCTCAAGGAAGGGGATGGTAGGGGCCTCCTCAGATGGAGGACTAGGAATGGGTCCCTGTGTCTGTGAAAGAGGAGAATCCATACAATCATCACCATTCAACACATATGGATCCGCAATGTGAACAGAAACCTTTCCTTTATTCATATTTTTGTTTTTCTTTTTGTTACCACAGTCCATAGATACAAAAGGTGGTAACATCACAGAGGGAGGCTCAACAAAAGTAGATGTGGTGGCCTCAGTACCACCACTGGCACCTGTCTTCGCGGCATCAGCACCGCGCTCTGGCTATGCATCCAAAATGGTGGCATCAGCACCATCGCCTGCATCTGGTATCACGACGGCCTCAGTACCGTCGTCTGGATCTCCATCATTGGTGGCCTCAGGACCACCGTCTTCAACATCATCATTAGCGGCATCAGCACCGCTACTCTGCTCCTCTGGCGCTCCTGATTAAGCTGGTGGTTGTCGCTCAAAAGAGGCGCCGCCGGCTGGCATCCTACCGCTCCTAGTAGTCACAAAATCAGCATCATACAAAGAAAGAGATATGTCGCTCAAATAGTCACTAAGAGAGGTGTCCTCTGTAAACTCTACCTGCTCAGACTTCCTTTTCAGATTGTTCGGGTCGGGTTCAATCTGAGCGGGTATGGTGGCCTTGCCTTTGATGATTTCCCTCATCTCCTACCGGAATTCATCCATTTCTTGCCTGAAGGATGCTTGTTGTTCGGAGAGCAAGCGGGAAAGATCATCGAGAGCTGGGTTCTCAAAAGCGGGGGCTTGAGAACCGGATGGGTTCCCTTGTGGGAAATGAGGTTGTTGCTGTTGTGGTTGCTGGTTTGGATAGTTCTGGGTCGGCTGGGAATAAGATTGATGAGGCTGCTGACGCTTCCTCCACTGTTGTCCCTGATAGGCGGGACGAGGACCACTCTGGTACTGCGGTTGGTGGGCATACTGGGGCTGTTGTTGCTGCTGTTGCTGGCTGCTCTGGTCTTTGAGCTGGATTCTGCTGCTGGGAGGAGGAGCCACCATTGCCCCAACGGAATCCGGGGTGATCACGACGAATCTCGGGCTGAGGGTACCGGTCGTATCAAATCCCATTGACTTCCATCAATGGTTCCTACTCGAAGGAGGGTGGAGGAAGTACTGCCAGTGGCTGCTCCGGCTGATACACCACCATCTGAGTGTCCGGAGATGGCGGCTGCGCTGGGTAGTACTTTAGCAGTGGAACCGGCTCTTCCTGGATGTGGTTAACCTGGCGGTACGAGGCAGAAGATTGGTTGGAGCTGCTACTGCCGGGGTCAGCCCATGACCTGGGAGGCTGCTGAGAAGAAGTTTGTGCCTCCAGGATGCAAAGGATCTGCGTCTTCAGGTCACTCATTGTCTTGGCAATCTGGTCCATCTGGGCCATGCCTTGCATCTGTTTCTTCTCGAGGATCTTAAGACGGTCCAGTTTCTCACTAATGATTCCCATGTCGGCTATGGCTGATTCGGCTTGGGTTGCGGCTACCGACAAAGTGTTAGGACCAGCATCGATGGGGGCGATCCTCTGGAATGATCCCGCTCTTTACGGGGGCTTCTGTTGTGTGTAAATACGGGCTTGGGCCATCATAGTTGAGTTCTCTGCCATGCCTTCGTAAATGGCCCAAACGTCGTCTTCACCCTTCGAAAAATAGGACCCACCGTAAGAGGCGTTGACAAGCCCCTGCAGCTCCGATGTCAGCCCACAAATGAAGCTCTGAACTAGATTGGGCTTGGAGATATCGTGATGTGGACACCGGTCAATGATCTCTCGGAATCGATCCCAGGCTTCATGAAACTGTTCGTTAGGGATCATGACAAAGTTGCTGATCATCGCTCTAGCTGCGTTAGTCGGGTCGAGAGGGTAGTACTTCTTCAAATACGTGGTCCGAAGATCTGCCCAAGTGTCGATGAATCGCCCCAGGTGTTTGAGCCAGTAGATGGCTCTGTCGACCAAGGAGAATAGGAAGGCGATCATCTTGATGGTGTCCTCGGTCATCAGCCTATCATGTATGGTACTGAAGATCATTTCGAACTCTTGGAGGTGGAGGTGTGGCTCTTCGGTCGGTAACCCATGGAATTTGGGTAGAAGCTGAATAGTATGGGGCCGAAGCTCGAAATCTCCATGGATCGGCGGAAGTCTGATCCAACGATGAGTGAGGGATGCTGCTGGATTGTGCAATTCCCTCATGATAGTCTATGGCGGTCTCTCGGTGTCGGGATCACCTCCTCCTGCATCAGGTCCTCCTCCTCCTCCACCTCCTCCACCGCCCCCAGGTCGGTTTTCTCTCATCTGTGCAATTTCTCTCATGAGAACACCCATGAAGGTTCCCTGATCGCGGATCTGCCTCTGCATTGTCTCCAGGGAAGCTAGCAAAGAATTTTTGATGGTCGCTTGATCAAATAAGAAAGGAGGGTGATCATGGTCATCTGGGTGTTCTCCTCTGTCAGCCATATCTGGGTTCTCTGAAAAAGCAAAAGAACCCATCTCAGGTGCCGTCAAATGTTCCAAACTCTGCAATGCACTAAAATCTAAGACTCTTGGACTGATGGAAGGGAAATGAGAAGAGTGGTTGAGGGGGAACAGGGTGGAAGTAAACTCAGGCTCGGAGAGCGGACTCTCCGAGGTTGTCCTAGATGAATGAGGAGGAGTGCTGGATAGCAGTGCCGACAATGTCGGCCTAAAAGACCTCCGTCCCATCATCTTGATTATTGGGAAGAGCAAGGTGAATGCAGAAGAAGAAGAAAGAAGGGAGAAGCAAAATTGCGCACAATTGTGTTGTGTTTTTGATCTTGACCTAAATAAACTAGCAATCAAACACAAAGCAGGGGTGAGTTCACCAAATCAACACATGAAGCCGTGAAGGTTCGGCTTTTATCTTGTCAGTTTTAGCTTGAATTTAGGAATTAATCTTGTCACTAGTCCTTAGAGCGCTACGCCTAAAGGAGAGAGAGTACTGTCGGAAAAGTATTCACGTACTTGTCCTCCTCTTGTGTAACCTGTAGCTTGCACTTTTTAAGGTCCTTGTAACCCTTCCTGGATCCCTACTCAGCCAAAGAATAAAAGAGAGGTAGCCAATAGGCGAAACCGATACTTCGGATCTCGCTCGCAACGGAATCACCCGTGAGTGTACTCGGACGCATACGGTGAGACAGACACACCCGTGAAGGTGTGGCCTATGCTCGGTACTTCAGACAAGGTCGGTGCTCACACAATAGTGAGTCACCAATGGCGACCAAGCCCTACTCTCCTACGTACGATAGTAGCGCCAATACTTCAGAAATCTAGGCGATACACAAGGCAGCCACAAGCTGGGATTTGGGCTCTAGTCCTTACGAAGCACTCTGCTCACTTGGAAGGAGACCTTCCCATGCAACCTGAATACAAGTGAGGGTTTTACTCTCCCCAATCAATGAATCCGATTACCAATTTTTTTTGGTCAAGGTTTTCTTAGCAGTCCCTTTTTTTAATTTTTTGGTGTAATCTCTTCTTTTGAGTGAATTCAAACAAGCGCCTAACGGTTTTTGTATTTTCTTGATCCTACTTTGTTCAAAAATAGAGGGAGAATAGAGTCGGAAAAGCCGTGCAAGTCGACACCAAGGTGGAAATCTCACCTTTGTGCCTAAATGATGGATGCAAAGTAAGAAGACTTACAGTGAATCCCAGCTCTCTCCATGCGGGATGCAAAGCAGAAATTTATAAACCTAACTGCATGCCGATATGCAATGCGGAAATCGTCCTAAGATAAGCAACTGCTAGCGTGAAGAATCACAAGCTAATCACTAATCTCCAATCCTAAGGTCTGGTCTAGGCTCACCCCTCCTTCTCTCGACACGTCGAGTTTAGGAGAAGCGCTTGGCAGGATGAGCTCGCGGTGCACGGATCGAAGGCTAATGACTAGCAGTTTAATTAGACTAAGTCCAAATACGATCTATAGGAACATGCAAAGGTTATTAGTGTGTTTGGACCTAATCTAATCGAACAAGCAAGCCTACAGCTAAGGGCTCAATCCACAAAAGAAATAAAAATGAAAACAAAACCGGAAAATGACAATCGGAAAACGCGATGAAAACCATGGTGAGCCCCCGGGTGAACAAACACCCAGAAATTAGGCCCGAAGTATCTAAGAGTGTCCAAGTCCCTGTATTATTACAAATTAATAGTCACTCTCTCACAAAATAAAATGCAAGCTAACTACTACTCTCTCTCTCTCCTCCTGCTCTCTCCTGCCGGCTTGGCTTAAGAAAAGTCGGCTCCGCCTCACGTAGTTGCTTCGGATCCCCTAGGCGATCCACCTCGCTCCGCGGTCCCTCACAAGAAGACAAGAAAAAGAGTGGTTAGAAAGCTCAACAATATAGATCAAAATCAAGAGAGATAAAAGAACAAGCAATAATGAAGACAACAAACACAATCAAGCAAAAATATGAACTACTCGTTGTTACTCCCCGGCAACGGCGCCATTTGATAAACACGAAATTCACGAGCGGTCGTATTGACTCACAAGGCGAGTCAATAGTCGGTGCGTTGACCACTACAAATGAATCTCGTATTTAATCAACAATTAACCGACACTATAGATATCAAGTAATGACAAGCAATGTGGAGTTAAAATTTATTTTTAACTCTACATAAATGGTGTATAGCAAGCAAGTACGTAGAGAGTTCGAATACAGGGAGCAAACAGGGTAGATCACAAGTGTGTGTGTGTGTGTGTGTGTGAAAGTGAGATGTTGCCTACACTATGCAATGCAAAAATTCTTATGGGTTTTTAAATTTTTAATATATTTTTTAATTTAATTTTTAATTTTGTATTTTGATTTTTAATTTTCTGATTTTTATATTTTCTTTTTATATTTTATATTTTTTTTTAATTTTCTTTTTTTTCAATATTGGAATATATAAACTATGTAATAAAAGAGGTGCTACAATATTTATCAAAATATGCAAAAATACTGAAAAATTCAGGAATAAAATCTTTTTGGTATTTTTATAAATGTTTACTATTTTTTGTGATTTTTGGGTATTTTTCAGAATGTTTTTGATATTTTTAAATGTCAAAATACAAGAAAACAGTGAATATCAATGCTGGCCGAAATCAAAATGGGAATGAAAAATAGCAAACAGCAACAAAATTTTCCCAAATTAATTTTTAAATAAAGATAATAAAATATGGAACCTACAGGAACTGAGTTTGCAATTTTTGGAATTTTCTTTAATTTTTTAGATTTTTTTGAAGTTTTTAGGTATTTTCGAATTTTTAAGGTTTTTCTTTTGAGATTTTTAGTGGTTTTTGGACAGACACTAAAATAGGTTATTTTTGGAATTTTTTGAGGTATTTTAATATTTTTTGGTATTTTATAAGCTAAACAGTGCTAAAATGGCAATTTTTGATTTTTTTAATAAATATGAAAATGCAATAAAATCAAAAACTAAAAATATGGTGTGCAAGAGCAAGTTAACAGGAGCTTAACATGATCTTTGTGGAATTTTTCAAATTCAAATGATGCCTTAAATAAATAGATCAAGCAAGCAAAAATGACACAGCCATGCAGGGGTATATATGCAAATACACAAAAGTCCAGGGGCATCCAAGCAATTTTCCACAAAATATAACACTTAATAATTGAATTTATGGACCAAATACAAATGTTCAAACCCGCAAGGGTATCGGCACAAAATACCCACCAGGGCGCGTGACTTGTACGCGCCTGGCAGGGACCTATTCGTAATATCAGAAACCTCTGGGGGCTGACTTGCAATTTCTCCAAAAAGTTCACACTTAATATAAAACTCCTGGTACGGAAACGAAATAACCAACAGGATGAGGGCCTCAATGCAAAATGCCCGCACCTCACGTGAACAGGTCACGTGAGGTGACGTGGCAGAGGACCCATCTGCAAATATATAAAGTCCGAGGGTCTTTTTGTAAATTTTAAAGAAATTTTAACTACTAATTAAAGTTTCAGGACTAGAAGGAAATTACAAAAATGGAAGGGGTAACTCTGCAAAATACCCCTTCGGCACGATCTGACGGCTGATGCGAGGTCACTTGCCATGTGTCGACGCGCGAGCCTCCGATGATGCTTCGGCCTGGTCGCTCCTGATTAGATCTTGCAGTGGAGATCGATGGCTGGGGCGCGAAGGCGATCGGACGGCTGGTGATGGATCTGGGCTGGGCCGGTGATCGAACGGCTGAAGAACGATGACGAAGAACAGGGAAGAACTCGCCGCCTGCGAGCTTCCCTGATCTCCTTCTTCCTCCTCGGGCACTATCTCGAGCTGCAAAATGGCTCAGCGGGATCCTCTGGTCCTCCTCCAGATGCTGGAGGCGACAAAACTCTCCGGCGAAGCTCGGAGAAGCGGCGCGAGGTCGGCGGAGCAGAAGGGCCCAAGGAACCTCGGTGAGACTTCAAAATTGCCTCCAGGGGAACGCGGTGGCTCTTGGACCTGCAGGAAGTGTTAAAGAGGTCGAGGGCAAAATGCCTCGACCTCTTGTGGCTCTCAAAAAAGGGTGAACGATGGTTTCGATGCTCGCCAGAGCTTGTTCCGACGAGGGTGTTCGAGTGGTCGAATCGACGAGAGATTGGACACGAGAAGGGGATCTAAATGAACCTAAGATTACCAGGAATGAATCTAGAACGTAAATGGGATGGATGAACAGCCTCAATGGCCGGAGCCAGAGGGAATATACCTCAACGGGAAAGCTCGCCGGAGGTGTGGAACACGCCCAGATCAGTTGACGTTCCGCCGCCGCGAAGCAAGGAACTTGGAGCTGTCACCTCCAGGTACCTCGAGCACGACCACAGAGGGGAAGATCTGTGTGGAGTGCGGTTCAAAATTCAAAAGGGAATCGAAGCTGGGTTTTATGGGGTTGACGATCAGTGGAGAAAGAACGAGGCCTAGCAGTGGGTATAGTGGTCCTTCGACCAATATTTCATTAGGGTGGGCATGCCCATTGATCGAGGATCAAAAGCCATGAAGAGTCTATCACGGGATGATGCAAGACGAGGCCTCGAAAAAATGGAGAAAGAAGGGTCAAACCTGGTTGTGACAAGGGCTACAGGGCTAAGAACGACCAGTTGACCGAAGTCAACTGGGGCTGAAGCCTGGTTGGTCCACGTGGACCAACCAGGAAAAAGCCCTGATTTTTATTTTGTAAATTCAAATAAAACTAGTAATTGAATTAATTAAAGTTTGATTATTAATAAAAAATGTTTTTTTAGTATTTTATTCTGATTTTTAATTATTTTTAGGAGGTATAATTTTATAAGTTTCCTTTTATGCCCTTTATAGGTATAATACATATATAATTTAGTATTTTATTTTTATTTGGTATTTTTAATTTTATTAATTCTGTTTATTATTTTGTGAAATTATAAAATACTTTTATATACACAAATATATTTTTGTTTTATTCTATTGACGTGTTTTTTGTATTTAATAAAATATAAGTAGGTATTGTATAGGTATGTATATAGGTATAATACCTGTGTATTTTATGTACATATATTTTTTTTAGTTTTATTTGTGTTTTTATTCCTGTTTAAATGTACATAATTATTGTAAATAATAATAACAAAATTATAAAAATACAAACATACAAAAATAATGAATAAAGAATAAATCGAATATTTTAATCTGTACAATTATACAATGAGGATCCAAAACTCAACTTTCAAACCGTAGCTCCGCCAAATGCAAAACCACCGCCATTAAATAGATTTTTTATTCTATTTACAATTAAAGGCGAGTTTGATGCATTTGGAGTTTTCAGTTGTGAGATACGGGTCTGGGAAGTTGGGATTCTGGAATTTTATTCAGACCATAACTTTTTGTCTGTACATTATTTTTCAGTGAAATCAATTTTGTATTTTTCTTTATTTAATTATCTACAACTTTCATGTACAAAGTTTCTTTATTTGATGTATAAAAAGTAGAACAAAAAATAGGTCCAAAAATGAATAAAGAATGAATTAAAAAGAATTGTATTTGGCCCTTATCTCCCCCTACTTTATTCCTTGTCGACCTATTCATCAAGATGCCTAGGTCTCGGGGTTTCAGGTCATAAAATATTTACAATATTTTATTCTTTTTCTTTTCTTTTATTTATTCTATAATTTTGGCTTTAATTACAGTATTTTATACACTTTTTACAGGTACATGCATGAGTGCTAATATGCTCTAATTAATGCTATTTACAGGCATTTGCTAGGGTTTTTGGTGCCAAAATGATAGAATAAAGATGATGAAATGTGGATTCATCAGTGAATTATGGACAATTACTCTACCTAATTTTTAGGGGTTTTTGATGAGAAAATAAATACAAGAAAAATAAGGGAAATTAAATATAATTAAATAAGGTTAATTATACACAATATATTACAAGATAAAAATACAGAATTAATGGAGATTTTTATTGGATTGATTAAGCCAGGGTTTCAAGATGTGGATTTTAGTATGATGAATACGAGATTCATCAAGATCCAGAAAGGGCCCACGAAGGTGTTGCAAAGTCAGTGAAGGCGTGACTCTCTTTTGATGTTGACGACGATGGCTGAGCCATGAAGGTGGAGATCCAGATCGGTGAGGTTCTTTTGATTCTGACCATTAAAGGTCTCATCACCTACAATGTTATAAAAAGATAGCCGAAGCAATTTGAAATGTGTGTATGTGATGTGAGTGGGATGAAGGTCATAATGGAGCGGGGAAGATGGAGCCCGAATGTGTTCTTCTTCGTTGCTGAAGGAGGACGTTGTTCAAGGTGACAAACTGCGATGGAATGAGGAATACAAAGGAAGATACTTCTCGCGTGGACCACAGATCTACGGCGAAGGTCGCGATCACTTTGGTTCAGAGGATGGATTTATATACATCTGTTGCAAAGTCAATGAAATGAATAAAAAGAAAAGCCTAATTTAAACCTGAATCTCAAGATGAAAGATGGAGGATCTTTAGCTTGGGCTTGAAGCCCATTCGGCTTCATGGTCGTCTCTTAACCTGGACAGCCATGCCAGGAAGCTCGAACAGCCACCAAGTTGGTGTTGTAGCATGGCCGAACGGCCATGGGTCTACCAGAGCTCAGGTCATATTTGCATCTTCTATCCAACCTTTCTCTATCACAGAAAGGTGGAGAGATACTAGGTCGTGGTTCGTGCAAGGGTGGACAACCGTCGCTGGAGGCGCTGGTGGGCTTTTTGAAGGTGGAGGTTGGCATCTTCCAAGTGGTTATGGCGGAGGTTTCAAATGCTACAAACATGGAGCAATTAAGGTTTGGAGGTAGTGTAAAGGAATGGCGTGGAAGATGGATGAACGGGTTAGCAGTTAGTTACGGAGGTTAGGCACAAGGGAGGTTAATGATGGAGAGATAATGGTGGCAAGTTGGTGGGGTTAGTGAAATTTAGTGGAGAAGAGAGGTCGGCTCGAGGTTGAAGGTGAACTACCGACCGTTGGATCAAACGATCCAACGATTGATAGAGGCGCGGATGAATGAACGGGATCCACTTGATCAAGATGATCAAGTGGTCCAAAACGAGGCACCAACAGGCGTCTGAGATCTTCCAACAGAATGATCATACAGCAGAAATAATAGTGTGGGCGGCAAGACCGCAATGGACCACGTGGCGCAATCTGAAGGTGCCACGTGATCCGATCAGAATTGAAGATAATAGAAAATCAGAGTTAATTAAAAAATTAGTTAGAGAAAGATAATAGGAAAAGTTATGAACATGAAAGTTGTAGATTTCGATGAGATCTACAACTTTCATGTATATGTCAAAGAGATCCGAGGTCATCTATACATAGATAAAAATTAAATACTAATAAAAACAATATAGAATAATTTCTTTTGATTTTTCTTTTATTTATTTTTGGATTTTTATTTAATTTTATGTTATTTTATTTATGAACAATTCTATTATAGTTTTTATTTGATTTTAATAAGAAAGAAATACATAAAATATTACACCATAATAGTGATATAATAATCATAATAATTAGTATAAATTATATACAACACTTAAATTAGCAATTAGTGTTAATAAGTCAATGAATCATGTTATTAACCTAAGTAAAGGAGATAAATATAATCAATTAAGCTGATAAATCTGGAATTTATCACCCCCTATACTTAATCTAAGCTCGTCCTCGAGCTAATAGAGAAAGAATTGATTAGATTAATTAGTGAATTCTCTGACTTGTGCTTATGAAATTACAAGGCTTGATTGGACCTTGAACACGAGGTTTTCGGAATCCCAAAATTCTAAGTTCATACAAGTATTAATCGAAAGGAATTCAACTCCTCTAATTGTCAATCTCTCAATGTATACATAAATATAAAGAATATGACTTAGTGTTGACTGCATCATGAGAGTAGAATCAAAAGATCACCAAAAAATCCAATCTCAGAAGCTTTACTAAGGATCCGACCGTCAACTCTAGGGAAAACATCTAGTCTTGCCTCAATCCATCTTCTCTTTAGTTTGTCGGTCTTTAAAATGATAGATGGAAGGCTAGATAATGGAAGTTGTAGGATTCTGTACTTATTTTCTCTTCCTCTCATTGGAACAGGGTTCTCTCACACAACATAATTTCATTTTTATTTTGGCCAATCAGTGTATATGTCAAGAGAAGTTGGAGTCGTCTGCACTTGTTTTCCTAGGAGTACACAGGGGTGTGTCTTTTTTGAGTATCTAATATACCTTGTACACCTAGACTTGTAGCATTTACGATGCAGAGCCCTTTTTGGGTGCTAGACCGACTCCTGGTCCTAATATTGGTGGTCCAAATGGACACTTTGAAATGGTTGGGAGAGCTTGCCTTTAGTGGAAGCTCTTTTGACATTTGACTGTAGAAATATAGCTTTTCTTTCATCATTTCTTTCTTTTCTTTGTTTTTGATAGCTCCATTGCTTTTACCAAAAGATTGGCGCACACTGATTAACTTATTAATTAATGTCATCACACTCTGGCACTTTAGGTTAGAACCAATAGATAGTATGAGAGCATGTCCCATACTGGCTAATATACTGATACTCAGGTTTCATGAAGCCGTCATTAATTTCATCCCATTCTCAAGCATCATAGAAATCAAGTCCAAACTCAAACTTCCAATCCCAGTTTCCTTAGTGATACCTTGACCCGTCTCAATCATGAATGTAGTCATGCATGTGAGTGATAGTCAAATTCTTTTAAGGGAGATCAAGCATGAAAATACAACATGCATATCTTCAAATTAGGAGAGTGTGAATTTTTAAGTCTAAGACCCTAATGATTAATACATGATAACTCTAAGTCTAGAAACTCCATAAAACAAGTGTTAAAGATCGTCTCAAGCCTTGAGTGCATAGTGAAAGTGTCAGATAATAACACCAATCAATAAGTTGATTTTTTAAGTTAGAGAATTAATTAATTAGACTCATTTACACCCTTAGCTTTGAAAAATATTTTTGAAAACTTTTTGAAAACTTTTTGAAAACATTTTCACACAAGTATAGAATTTTTCCAAACATTTTACAAAAGATTTTTCAAAACAAGTAAAATCCCATTTTCCAAATCTTAGTAAAACATTTTTTAAAACAATGTCACATAAATATGTAGGCTTTCAAAACATTTTACAAATGATTTTCCAAACATGTCAAGACGTATTTTCGCAAACCATGTCAAAAATTTGAAAAGCATGTCAAATATGTATATAGTTTTTTAAAAATTATTTTCAAAACATTTTGTGCAAGACTCAGTTCAAAATTGTAATATGATACCCATAAACCCCAAGAGTTTGAAAAAAAATTAAAATATGAGCAATGGCTAAAGTATATATGAAATATATACAGTAGACCCCCCTATACTTAGCTTTTGTTATGTCCTCATAGCACAAAGTGATATGAAGTCATAGCTCATACTAAATATAAAAGAATATACGAGAACTGATGATATAATCACAGGTGCAAAATTGAATAAAAAGAATTAGTTAGATGAAGACAGGGACTCGGGTCCCCATATACTTAAGATGAGAAATATCTTAAGTATAAAGATATAAATTAAAGCTAGGTGATACGAGGGGAACAATCAGAACGATATGGATCCCCCCATATACTTAGGTTGTAAATAAGCCTATGTATAAAGAATAGGAAGCTAAGTGATTAAGGGGTCAATGTTAGCCAAATCTCTAAATGATGAATCTCAAGAGTTGATAATGGAGCCTAGGGTTTTTGGGAGGTTGAAGAATCAAACAAGAACAATCAAACCCGATTATTTCATTAACACCCTCAGTGAAGATCATAAATATGGTCTAATTATATTGTCGCTTTTATTAGTGATAGTACAAAATTTATGTTCATTACGAGCAGTCTGGATAGGGTTTGGGGCTCTATCCTTAAGGATTCGACCTCACCTCTCAACGAATGCATATATAACTGCAAGTAAAGCAGGGTTTTCTCTCCCAAAAACAAGGTGAATTTTAGCTCCATTTTATTTACATCGACTTGCATTAATAATCCCATTTTAAGAGATTAGGTTATCACTTGTAATAAATCTTTGAACACAAAAATCATCGTCTACTGTCCAGTCCAATTTCCACATTATCCTAAGTGACAAATCGTAAAAGGTGAAAATCATGCAGACATAAAATCATGATGTTATGCTCAAGAGAAGTACTTACAATATCGACAGCTCTCTTCATGCATATGCTAGACTGAATATAAAATTTAGCTAAATGCATGCAAATCAATGGAAATCTGCACCTAATCATGTGTCTATTAACGAGAAGATATTCAATTTATTTGGGCTAAGTTGAACGTAGATTATGTGTGTCTCATGAATCTTAGAGATGAGTGAATCTCATAAGATGCAGTTAGTGTGCCCTAACTACAATTCAAGCACCTAAGGATATAATAGAGGAAGCTCTAAGAGTCGCATGCCTAAATCCTAATATCGGACACTCAAGATGAATCCCAGCCACATGAGGGTGAAACAGACTCATCACATACACATAATAAAGTCCAGTCCACAATTATACATCAAATATGACAAAAAAATAATCTTCGATTTGTATTGAAGGCATCTTCTGTGGTTCGTCTCAGAAGGAACTCTAGCTTGAGCATCCAGCATCCACTCTTCACGAGCGTCCTCGATGAATGGCCCTACCACAGAAGAGAAGAGTTTAGAAAATTCAAAGATTATCAAACATATATAGAATAATGCAGAAAACATCACATCACGGGATTGACCTCGATAAAATAAAAATCAGCTTAACCAGAATATAAAATCCTAAATAATTATATTAATGAATTCATGTCCCCAGCAATGGCGCCATCTGATGAAGCGCTAAATGCATGAATTAAAATCGATCTGTTGTAGCACGAGCACTTAGCTTTCCATACAGAATCGAGATTAATCTGAGTCACGAGGCTCTCAGCTTTGATTTATAACCTAGGAAGTCCAGGGTCAAACACAAGGGCACGAGCCATAATATGATTATTTAGGCATTTAAATATCTAGGTTAAGCGGTCGATAAATCATCTAGGTCAAACATACAAACCATGCAGGCATGCAATGCAAAGTATAATGCACATCACAAATTCATGCATGATATGAAATATGATTTTTAAATAATTAATGCATGTTAGAAATAATTACATAATGAACATAATGATAAATAATGAACAAATGCAAGTATACTCCCAAATATGCCCAAAAATGATTCATCAAACTTAAGCAATTATAGAAATTAATTCTAAGTACGATTGATCAATGCAATGTAGAGTTATATTTCATTTGATAAGCATGGATGCATAATATAGACTCTTCACAAATTAATCTTTCATTTATCATCTAATCATAAAATAAACCAGATCAGATCAGAAACAATTAAACCAGGATCAAAATGCTACTGAATTCATCTCAATTGGATAAAAGGTGCTCAAGTTATTCAACATAGAATCCAGGGGCACAAATGCAATAAAACATAACTTAAAACATGACAAATAGGTCCCTGGAGGGGCTAAAATGCAAATACAAAAAATCTTCAATGGAATTTATGAAATACCCCCTACGCGGGGGTATTCTTGCAAATATGAAAAACCGATGGGTAAAAGTGCAATTAACCCAGGCTCGCATGCACTCGGGTGGTTGAGTGTGGCCCTGTCCATGCCGCATCTCACTGGTGCTTCGACTGTGGTTTGATTTGAGCGAAGTTGCAGGGTCGTATACGTCGATGTGGCCTGATCTCAGCTTTTGGATCGCGCCCAGTTTGGCATGATCCAATGGTACATGTAAGTTGTGTTCTTCTCCTCCGCCTTGTAAGGCTGCGAAAGGGGTGGGACTCCGGTGAGCCCCTTCTTCCTCCACCAAGCTTCAGGAGGATGTTTGATGGTCGGTGAAGATCCAGAAAGGGCCCGCGAAGGTGTTGCGAAGTCGGTGAAGGCGTGACTCTCTTCCGATGTTGTTGACAATGGATGAACCATGAAGGTGGAGATCCAGATCGGTGAGGTTCTTTTGATTCCAACCATTAATGGTCTCATCACCTGTAATGTTATAAAAAGGTAGCCGAAGCAATTTGAAATGTGTGTGTGATGCGAGTGGGATGAAGGGCTTAATGGAGTGGGGAAGATGGAGCCCAAATGTGTTCTTCTTCGTTGTTGAAGGAGGACGTTGGTCGAGGTGACAAGCTACGATGGAACGAGGAATACAGAGGAAGATACATCTTGCGTGGACCACAGATCCACGGGGAAGGTCGTGATCACATTGGTTCTCAGGATGGATTTATATACATCTGGTGAAAAGTCAATGAAAATGAATAAAAAGTAAAGCCTAATCTAAACATGAATCTCGAGATGAAAGATGGAGGATCTTTGGCTTGGGCTTGAAGCTCATTCGACTTCATGGTCATCGCTTAACCTGGACAGCCATACCAGGAAGCTCGAATAGCCACCAAGTTGGTGTTGTAGCATGGTCGGATGGCAATGGGTCTACCGGAGCTTAAGTCGGCTTTAGGGCTTTTTGAAGGCGGAGGTTGGCAACCTCTAGGTGGTTTTGGCAGAGGTTTCAACTGCCACAAACGTGGAGCAATTAGGGTTTGGAGGTAGTTTAAAGGAATGGCGTGGAAGATGGATGAACAGGTTAGCGGTTGGTGATGGAGGTTAGGCGTGAGGGAGGTTAACGATGGAGATATAATGGTGGAAAGTTGGTGGGTTAGTGAGATTTAGTGGAGAAGAGAGGCCGGCTGGAGGTTGAAGGTGAACTACCGACCGTTGGATCAAACAATCCAACGGTTGATAGAGGTGTGGATGAATGAACAAGATCCACTTGATCAAGATAATCAAGTGGTCCAAAATGAGGCGCCAACGGGAATTTGAGATCGGTCAGGAGAATGATCAGACAGTGGAAATAACAATATGTGTGGCAAGACGACAGTGTACCACATGGCACGATCTGAAGGTGCCACATGGTTCAATCAAAATTGAAGATAATAGAAAAAATAGAGTTAATTCAAAAAGAATTAGTTAGAGAAGGATTTAGGAAAAGTTTTGAAGTTGAAAGTTGTATATCTCAATGAGATCTACAACTTTAATGTATAAGTCAAAGAGATCAGAGGTCATCTACACATAGATAAAAATTAAATACTAATAAAAATAATATAGAATAATTTCTTTTGATTTTTCTTTTATTTATTTTTTTAGAATTTTTTATTCAATTTTATGTTATTTTTTTATTATCAATTTTATTCTAATTTTTATTTGATTTTCAATAATAAAGAAATACATAAATGTTACACCATAATAAAGATATAATAATAATAATTAGTGTCAATTATATACGACACTTAAATTAGCAATTAGTGTTAATAAGTCAATGAATCTTGTTTTTAACTTAAGTAAAGGAGATAAATATAATCAATTAAGCTGATATGTATGTTTTGATAATCTTTGTAATATCTAAACTTTTCTCTATGGTAGGGCCCATTCATCGTGGATGCTCGTGGAGAATGGAGGCAGGAAGCTCGAAGTGGAGTTCATGCTGAGACGAACCGTAGAAGATGCCATCAAGTTTTTCGAAGATTATTTTGGTGATTTGATGTATTTCATGGACTATGGACTCTATTATTTGTTTGGCATGTTGAGTCTGTTTCAACCTTGTTGGGTGGGACTCAACTTGAATGCTAGATTTAGGATTTAGGCACACGGCTCATACAGCCACTTTTGATGTATAATTCTTAGTGCTTGATTCGTAAGTTGGGGTACACTAACTTCATCTTAAGAGATTCACTCGTCTCTAGGATTCATGATACGCACTTAATCCATGTTCAACCTATCTCAAATTAATTTGATTCTCTTCCCGCTAATAGAACGCATGATTAGGTGCAGATTTTTATCGACTTGCATTGCATTTAGATAAAATTTTATATTCAGTTCAGCATGTGCATGAAGAGAGTGGGCGTAACTATAAGTATTTCTCTTGAGCATGGCATAATGATTTTATATCTGCATGGTTTTTTCTCGTTTCATGATTTATCAACTACGATAATATGGTATTGAGACTAGATGGTAGACGATGATTTATGTGTTCAGATATTTAATACAAGCGATGACCTAATTTCTAAAAAATGAGATTGATAATGCAAATTGACCTAATTAAAATGAACTAACATTGACCTTGTATCGGGCGAGCAAACCCCTCATTATTTGTAAAATTCTTTTATTTGTTGAGAGATGAGGACACATCCGTAGGATATTGCCCAAATCCTACTTAAACATATTCGTAATGAACTCGAATTTTGTATTATCACCAATAAAAGAGACCATATTATGATTTTCAATGTGTGTATTGTTGAAAAAATAGGTTTTGTTTGATCTTATTTGACTCTTTAACCTCCCAAAACCCTAGACTACATTTTCATCCCTTAAGATTCATTCATTTTAAGATTCAGCTACTCATGGTATCTCCCGTCCTTAGTTTCTATTCTTTATACTTAGGCTTATTTTCAGTCTAAGTATAGGGGGGTATCAATTTCGTTCTGATTGTTCCCCTCGGGTCAACTAATTTTAATTCATATCTTTATACTTAAGCTATTTCTCAACTTAAGTATAGGCGGACCTGAATCCTTGTCTCCCTCTAACTGATTCTTTTTATTTATTTTGCACATGTGATTCTATCATCAGTTTTTGTATATTCTTTTATATTTAGCATGAGCTATGGCTTCATATCACTTTGTACTATGAGGACATAACAAAAGCTAAGTATAAAGGGGTCTATTATATATATATATTACATATAAAACATTAGTCATAGCTCATATTTTTAAATTTTTTAAACTATTGGGGTTACGGGTATCGTATTACATTTTTGAACTGATTTTTTGTACAAAATATTTTGAAAATGATTTTGAAAATCGTATACATATTTGACATGGTTTTTAAAAATGTTTTACTTGATTAGCGAAAGTACGGCTTAACATGTTTGGAAAATCATTTGTAAAATGTTTTGAAAATATATACTTATGTGACATTGTTTCGAAAAATGTTTTACTTATGTTTGAAAAATGGGGTTTACTTGTTTTTAAAAATCTTTATAAAATATTTGGAAAACTTCTATACATATGTGACAATTTCGTAAAAAAGTTTTCAAAAATCTTTTCAAAACTAAGGGTGTAATTGAGTAGAATTAATTGCCTAACTCTCTAACTTAATACAAAAACAAAAAAATGAAAAAGTTAAAATCGCAAAAAGATTAACATATTAATTGGTGTCTTTCCCTGATACTTTCACTATGCACTCAAGGCTTGAGATGATCTTTAACACTAGGTTTAAGGAGTCCATAGATTTAGAGTTATCATGTATTAATAATAGGGTATTGGGCTTAAAAATTCGAACTTCCCTAGTTAAAAGATATGCATGCTATATCGCATGCTTAATCTCCCTTAAAAGAATTTGACTATTACTCACATGCACGACTTCATTCATATTGAGATGAGTAAAGGTATCACTAAGGAGACTGGGATTTGAAGCTTGATTTTGGACTTGATCTATATAATGCTCGAGGATGGGATAAAATTAATAAAGGCTTCATGAAACCGGAGTGTCAACAAATTAGCCAATATGGGACATGTTCTCATGCTATCTCTTGAGTTTGACCTAAAGTGCCATGGTATAATGACATTAAATTAATAAGTTGATCAGTTTGCACCAATTCTTGGTAAAAGCAGTAGAGCTAGCCAAAAAGAAGGGAAGTTCCCTCAAATAAAAAAGTGAATAAAAATAAAAGCTCATCGCATTAAAAAGTTAAATCATATGAGCTTACATTCAAGGCGAGCGCTCAAAATTATTAGGCTTTTATGAGTCGGGCTAGTACCTCAAAAAGGCTCTACATCATTAGCGCTACATGTCTGGGTACAGGTATATTAGATACCTTAAAAATATGCACCCCGGTGGATTCCCAGGAAAACAAGTACAGACGACTCAATCTCTTTTGACAGACACATTGATTGGCAGAATAAAATGATGTGTTGAGTATTGACACTTGAGATAATCATGTTCCAATGAGAGGACGTGGATCCTATATCCTCCATAAATCTGGCCTTCCATCTATACCCTTTGAAGTCTGGCGAACTAAAGAGATGGTGGATTGAAGCAAGACTAGATTTATTCTCTAGAGTTGAGGGTTGGGTCCTTAGGAAGCTTCTGAGATTGAAACTTCTGGTGAAATTTTGACTCTACTCTTGTGGATGCAGTCAACACTAAGAACGAGGCCTAGCAGTGGGTATAGTGGTCCTTCGACCAATATTTCATTAGGGTGGGCATGCCCATTGATCGAGGATCAAAAGCCAAGAAGAGTCTATCACGGGATGATGCAAGACGAGGCCTCGAAAAAATGGAGAAAGAAGGGTCAAACCTGGTTGTGACAGGGCTACAGGGCTAAGAACGACCAGTTGACCGAAGTCAACTGGGGCTGAAGCCTGGTTGGTCCACGTGGACCAACCAGGAAAAAGCCCTGATTTTTATTTTGTAAATTCAAATAAAACTAGTAATTGAATTAATTAAAGTTTGATTATTAATAAAAAATGTTTTTTTAGTATTTTATTCTGATTTTTAATTATTTTTAGGAGGTATAATTTTATAAGTTTCCTTTTATGCCCTTTATAGGTATAATACATATATAATTTAGTATTTTATTTTTATTTGGTATTTTTAATTTTATTAATTCTGTTTATTATTTTGTGAAATTATAAAATACTTTTATATACACAAATATATTTTTGTTTTATTCTATTGACGTGTTTTTTGTATTTAATAAAATATAAGTAGGTATTGTATAGGTATGTAAATAGGTATAATACCTGTGTATTTTATGTACATATATTTTTTTTTAGTTTTATGTGTGTTTTTATTCCTGTTTAAATGTACATAATTATTGTAAATAATAATAACAAAATTATAAAAATACAAACATACAAAAATAATGAATAAAGAATAAATCGAATATTTTAATCTGTACAATTATACAATGAGGATCCAAAACTCAACTTTCAAACCGTAGCTCCGCCAAATGCAAAACCACCGCCATTAAATAGATTTTTTATTCTATTTACAATTAAAGGTGAGTTTGATGCATTTGGAGTTTTCAGTTGTGAGATACGGGTCTGGGAAGTTGGGATTCTGGAATTTTATTCAGACCATAACTTTTTGTCTGTACATTATTTTTCAGTGAAATCAATTTTGTATTTTTCTTTATTTAATTATCTACAACTTTCATGTACAAAGTTTCTTTATTTGATGTATAAAAAGTAGAACAAAAAATAGGTCCAAAAATGAATAAAGAATGAATTAAAAAGAATTGTATTTGGCCCTTATCTCCCCCTACTTTATTCCTTGTCGACCTATTCATCAAGATGCCTAGGTCTCGGGGTTTCAGGTCATAAAATATTTACAATATTTTATTCTTTTTCTTTTCTTTTATTTATTCTATAATTTTGGCTTTAATTACAGTATTTTATACACTTTTTACAGGTACATGCATGAGTGCTAATATGCTCTAATTAATGCTATTTACAGGCATTTGCTAGGGTTTTTGGTGCCAAAATGATAGAATAAAGATGATGAAATGTGGATTCATCAGTGAATTATGGACAATTACTCTACCTAATTTTTAGGGGTTTTTGATGAGAAAATAAATACAAGAAAAATAAGGGAAATTAAATATAATTAAATAAGGTTAATTATACACAATATATTACAAGATAAAAATACAGAATTAATGGAGATTTTTATTGGATTGATTAAGCCAGGGTTTCAAGATGTGGATTTTAGTATGATGAATACGAGATTCATCAAGATCCAGAAAGGGCCCACGAAGGTGTTGCAAAGTCAGTGAAGGCGTGACTCTCTTTTGATGTTGACAACGATGGCTGAGCCATGAAGGTGGAGATCCAGATCGGTGAGGTTCTTTTGATTCTGACCATTAAAGGTCTCATCACCTACAATGTTATAAAAAGATAGCCGAAGCAATTTGAAATGTGTGTATGTGATGTGAGTGGGATGAAGGTCATAATGGAGCGGGGAAGATGGAGCCCGAATGTGTTCTTCTTCGTTGCTGAAGGAGGACGTTGTTCAAGGTGACAAACTGCGATGGAATGAGGAATACAAAGGAAGATACTTCTCGCGTGGACCACAGATCTACGGCGAAGGTCGCGATCACTTTGGTTCAGAGGATGGATTTATATACATCTGTTGCAAAGTCAATGAAATGAATAAAAAGAAAAGCCTAATTTAAACCTGAATCTCAAGATGAAAGATGGAGGATCTTTAGCTTGGGCTTGAAGCCCATTCGGCTTCATGGTCGTCTCTTAACCTGGACAGCCATGCCAGGAAGCTCGAACAGCCACCAAGTTGGTGTTGTAGCATGGCCGAACGGCCATGGGTCTACCAGAGCTCAGGTCATATTTGCATCTTCTATCCAACCTTTCTCTATCACAGAAAGGTGGAGAGATACTAGGTCGTGGTTCGTGCAAGGGTGGACAACCGTCGCTGGAGGCGCTGGTGGGCTTTTTGAAGGTGGAGGTTGGCATCTTCCAAGTGGTTATGGCGGAGGTTTCAAATGCTACAAACATGGAGCAATTAAGGTTTGGAGGTAGTGTAAAGGAATGGCGTGGAAGATGGATGAACGGGTTAGCAGTTAGTTACGGAGGTTAGGCACAAGGGAGGTTAATGATGGAGAGATAATGGTGGCAAGTTGGTGGGGTTAGTGAAATTTAGTGGAGAAGAGAGGTCGGCTCGAGGTTGAAGGTGAACTACCGACCGTTGGATCAAACGATCCAACGATTGATAGAGGCGCGGATGAATGAACGGGATCCACTTGATCAAGATGATCAAGTGGTCCAAAACGAGGCACCAACAGGCGTCTGAGATCTTCCAACAGAATGATCATACAGCAGAAATAATAGTGTGGGCGGCAAGACCGCAATGGACCACGTGGCGCAATCTGAAGGTGCCACGTGATCCGATCAGAATTGAAGATAATAGAAAATCAGAGTTAATTAAAAAATTAGTTAGAGAAAGATAATAGGAAAAGTTATGAACATGAAAGTTGTAGATTTCGATGAGATCTACAACTTTCATGTATATGTCAAAGAGATCCGAGGTCATCTATACATAGATAAAAATTAAATACTAATAAAAACAATATAGAATAATTTCTTTTGATTTTTCTTTTATTTATTTTTGGATTTTTATTTAATTTTATGTTATTTTATTTATGAACAATTCTATTATAGTTTTTATTTGATTTTAATAAGAAAGAAATACATAAAATATTACACCATAATAGTGATATAATAATCATAATAATTAGTATAAATTATATACAACACTTAAATTAGCAATTAGTGTTAATAAGTCAATGAATCATGTTATTAACCTAAGTAAAGGAGATAAATATAATCAATTAAGCTGATAAATCTGGAATTTATCACCCCCTATACTTAATCTAAGCTCGTCCTCGAGCTAATAGAGAAAGAATTGATTAGATTAATTAGTGAATTCTCTGACTTGTGCTTATGAAATTACAAGGCTTGATTGGACCTTGAACACGAGGTTTTCGGAATCCCAAAATTCTAAGTTCATACAAGTATTAATCGAAAGGAATTCAACTCCTCTAATTGTCAATCTCTCAATGTATACATAAATATAAAGAATATGACTTAGTGTTGACTGCATCATGAGAGTAGAATCAAAAGATCACCAAAAAATCCAATCTCAGAAGCTTTACTAAGGATCCGACCGTCAACTCTAGGGAAAACATCTAGTCTTGCCTCAATCCATCTTCTCTTTAGTTTGTCGGTCTTTAAAAGGATAGATGGAAGGCTAGATAATGGAAGTTGTAGGATTCTGTACTTATTTTCTCTTCCTCTCATTGGAACAGGGTTCTCTCACACAACATAATTTCATTTTTATTTTGGCCAATCAGTGTATATGTCAAGAGAAGTTGGAGTCGTCTGCACTTGTTTTCCTAGGAGTACACAGGGGTGTGTCTTTTTTGAGTATCTAATATACCTTGTACACCTAGACTTGTAGCATTTACGATGCAGAGCCCTTTTTGGGTGCTAGACCGACTCCTGGTCCTAATATTGGTGGTCCAAATGGACACTTTGAAATGGTTGGGAGAGCTTGCCTTTAGTGGAAGCTCTTTTGACATTTGACTGTAGAAATATAGCTTTTCTTTCATCATTTCTTTCTTTTCTTTGTTTTTGATAGCTCCATTGCTTTTACCAAAAGATTGGCGCACACTGATTAACTTATTAATTAATGTCATCACACTCTGGCACTTTAGGTTAGAACCAATAGATAGTATGAGAGCATGTCCCATACTGGCTAATATACTGATACTCAGGTTTCATGAAGCCGTCATTAATTTCATCCCATTCTCAAGCATCATAGAAATCAAGTCCAAACTCAAACTTCCAATCCCAGTTTCCTTAGTGATACCTTGACCCGTCTCAATCATGAATGTAGTCATGCATGTGAGTGATAGTCAAATTCTTTTAAGGGAGATCAAGCATGAAAATACAACATGCATATCTTCAAATTAGGAGAGTGTGAATTTTTAAGTCTAAGACCCTAATGATTAATACATGATAACTCTAAGTCTAGAAACTCCATAAAACAAGTGTTAAAGATCGTCTCAAGCCTTGAGTGCATAGTGAAAGTGTCAGATAATAACACCAATCAATAAGTTAATTTTTTAAGTTAGAGAGTTAATTAATTAGACTCATTTACACCCTTAGCTTTGAAAAATATTTTTGAAAACTTTTTGAAAACTTTTTGAAAACATTTTCACACAAGTATAGAATTTTTCCAAACATTTTACAAAGATTTTTCAAAACAAGTAAAATCCCATTTTCCAAATCTTAGTAAAACATTTTTTAAAACAATGTCACATAAATATGTAGGCTTTCAAAACATTTTACAAATGATTTTCCAAACATGTCAAGACGTATTTTCGCAAACCATGTCAAAAATTTGAAAAGCATGTCAAATATGTATATAATTTTTTAAAAATTATTTTCAAAACATTTTGTGCAAGACTTAGTTCAAAATTGTAATATGATACCCATAAACCCCAAGAGTTTGAAAAAAAATTAAAATATGAGCAATGGCTAAAGTATATATGAAATATATACAGTAGACCCCCCTATACTTAGCTTTTGTTATGTCCTCATAGCACAAAGTGATATGAAGTCATAGCTCATACTAAATATAAAAGAATATACGAGAACTGATGATATAATCACAGGTGCAAAATTGAATAAAAAGAATTAGTTAGATGAAGACAGGGACTCGGGTCCCCATATACTTAAGATGAGAAATATCTTAAGTATAAAGATATAAATTAAAGCTAGGTGATACGAGGGGAACAATCAGAACGATATGGATCCCCCCATATACTTAGGTTGTAAATAAGCCTATGTATAAAGAATAGGAAGCTAAGTGATTAAGGGGTCAATGTTAGCCAAATCTCTAAATGATGAATCTCAAGAGTTGATAATGGAGCCTAGGGTTTTTGGGAGGTTGAAGAATCAAACAAGAACAATCAAACCCGATTATTTCATTAACACCCTCAGTGAAGATCATAAATATGGTCTAATTATATTGTCGCTTTTATTAGTGATAGTACAAAATTTATGTTCATTACGAGCAGTCTGGATAGGGTTTGGGGCTCTATCCTTAAGGATTCGACCTCACCTCTCAACGAATGCATATATAACTGCAAGTAAAGCAGGGTTTTCTCTCCCAAAAACAAGGTGAATTTTAGCTCCATTTTATTTACATCGACTTGCATTAATAATCCCATTTTAAGAGATTAGGTTATCACTTGTAATAAATCTTTGAACACAAAAATCATCGTCTACTGTCCAGTCCAATTTCCACATTATCCTAAGTGACAAATCGTGAAAGGTGAAAATCATGCAGACATAAAATCATGATGTTATGCTCAAGAGAAGTACTTACAATATCGACAGCTCTCTTCATGCATATGCTAGACTGAATATAAAATTTAGCTAAATGCATGCAAATCAATGGAAATCTGCACCTAATCATGTGTCTATTAACGAGAAGATATTCAATTTATTTGGGCTAAGTTGAACGTAGATTATGTGTGTCTCATGAATCTTAGAGATGAGTGAATCTCATAAGATGCAGTTAGTATGCCCTAACTACAATTCAAGCACCTAAGGATATAATAGAGGAAGCTCTAAGAGTCGCATGCCTAAATCCTAATATCGGACACTCAAGATGAATCCCAGCCACATGAGGGTGAAACAGACTCATCACATACACATAATAAAGTCCAGTCCACAATTATACATCAAATATGACAAAAAAATAATCTTCGATTTGTATTGAAGGCATCTTCTGTGGTTCATCTCAGAAGGAACTCTAGCTTGAGCATCCAGCATCCACTCTTCACGAGCGTCCTCGATGAATGGCCCTACCACAGAAGAGAAGAGTTTAGAAAATTCAAAGATTATCAAACATATATAGAATAATGCAGAAAACATCACATCACGGGATTGACCTCGATAAAATAAAAATCAGCTTAACCAGAATATAAAATCCTAAATAATTATATTAATGAATTCATGTCCCCAGCAATGGCGCCATCTGATGAAGCGCTAAATGCATGAATTAAAATCGATCTGTTGTAGCACGAGCACTTAGCTTTCCATACAGAATCGAGATTAATCTGAGTCACGAGGCTCTCAGCTTTGATTTATAACCTAGGAAGTCCAGGGTCAAACACAAGGGCACGAGCCATAATATGATTATTTAGGCATTTAAATATCTAGGTTAAGCGGTCGATAAATCATCTAGGTCAAACATACAAACCATGCAGGCATGCAATGCAAAGTATAATGCACATCACAAATTCATGCATGATATGAAATATGATTTTTAAATAATTAATGCATGTTAGAAATAATTACATAATGAACATAATGATAAATAATGAACAAATGCAAGTATACTCCCAAATATGCCCAAAAATGATTCATCAAACTTAAGCAATTATAGAAATTAATTCTAAGTACGATTGATCAATGCAATGTAGAGTTATATTTCATTTGATAAGCATGGATGCATAATATAGACTCTTCACAAATTAATCTTTCATTTATCATCTAATCATAAAATAAACCAGATCAGATCAGAAACAATTAAACCAGGATCAAAATGCTACTGAATTCATCTCAATTGGATAAAAGGTGCTCAAGTTATTCAACATAGAATCCAGGGGCACAAATGCAATAAAACATAACTTAAAACATGACAAATAGGTCCCTGGAGGGGCTAAAATGCAAATACAAAAAATCGTCAATGGAATTTATGAAATACCCCCTACACGGGGGTATTCTTGCAAATATGAAAAACCGATGGGTACAAGTGCAATTAACCCAGGCTCGCATGCACTCGGGTGGTTGAGTGTGGCCCTGTCCATGCCGCATCTCACTGGTGCTTCGACTGTGGTTTGATTTGAGCGAAGTTGCAGGGTCGTATACGTCGATGTGGCCTGATCTCAGCTTTTGGATCGCGCCCAGTTTGGCATGATCCAATGGTACATGTAAGTTGTGTTCTTCTCCTCCGCCTTGTAAGGTTGCGAAAGGGGTGGGACTCCGGTGAGCCCCTTCTTCCTCCACCAAGCTTCAGGAGGATGTTTGATGGTCGGTGAAGATCCAGAAAGGGCCCGCGAAGGTGTTGCGAAGTCGGTGAAGGCGTGACTCTCTTCCGATGTTGTTGACAATGGATGAACCATGAAGGTGGAGATCCAGATCGGTGAGGTTCTTTTGATTCCAACCATTAATGGTCTCATCACCTGTAATGTTATAAAAAGGTAGCCGAAGCAATTTGAAATGTGTGTGTGATGCGAGTGGGATGAAGGGCTTAATGGAGTGGGGAAGATGGAGCCCAAATGTGTTCTTCTTCGTTGTTGAAGGAGGACGTTGGTCGAGGTGACAAGCTACGATGGAACGAGGAATACAGAGGAAGATACATCTTGCGTGGACCACAGATCCACGGGGAAGGTCGTGATCACATTGGTTCTCAGGATGGATTTATATACATCTGGTGAAAAGTCAATGAAAATGAATAAAAAGTAAAGCCTAATCTAAACATGAATCTCGAGATGAAAGATGGAGGATCTTTGGCTTGGGCTTGAAGCTCATTCGACTTCATGGTCATCGCTTAACCTGGACAGCCATACCAGGAAGCTCGAATAGCCACCAAGTTGGTGTTGTAGCATGGTCGGATGGCAATGGGTCTACCGGAGCTTAAGTCGGCTTTACATCTTCGATCCAACCTTTTTCTGTCACAGAAAGGTGGAGAGATTCTGGGTCGTGGCTCGTGCAAGGGAGGACAACTGCTGCTGGAGGCGAAGGTGGGCTTTTTGAAGGCGGAGGTTGGCAACCTCTAGGTGGTTTTGGCAGAGGTTTCAACTGCCACAAACGTGGAGCAATTAGGGTTTGGAGGTAGTTTAAAGGAATGGCGTGGAAGATGGATGAACAGGTTAGCGGTTGGTGATGGAGGTTAGGCGTGAGGGAGGTTAACGATGGAGATATAATGGTGGAAAGTTGGTGGGTTAGTGAGATTTAGTGGAGAAGAGAGGCCGGCTGGAGGTTGAAGGTGAACTACCGACCGTTGGATCAAACAATCCAACGGTTGATAGAGGTGTGGATGAATGAACAAGATCCACTTGATCAAGATAATCAAGTGGTCCAAAATGAGGCACCAACGGGAATTTGAGATCGGTCAGGAGAATGATCAGACAGTGGAAATAACAATATGTGTGGCAAGACGACAGTGTACCACATGGCACGATCTGAAGGTGCCACATGGTTCAATCAAAATTGAAGATAATAGAAAAAATAGAGTTAATTCAAAAAGAATTAGTTAGAGAAGGATTTAGGAAAAGTTTTGAAGTTGAAAGTTGTATATCTCAATGAGATCTACAACTTTAATGTATAAGTCAAAGAGATCAGAGGTCATCTACACATAGATAAAAATTAAATACTAATAAAAATAATATAGAATAATTTCTTTTGATTTTTCTTTTATTTTTTTTTTAGAATTTTTTATTCAATTTTATGTTATTTTTTTATTATCAATTTTATTCTAATTTTTATTTGATTTTCAATAATAAAGAAATACATAAATGTTACACCATAATAAAGATATAATAATAATAATTAGTGTCAATTATATACGACACTTAAATTAGCAATTAGTGTTAATAAGTCAATGAATCTTGTTTTTAACTTAAGTAAAGGAGATAAATATAATCAATTAAGCTGATATGTATGTTTTGATAATCTTTGTAATATCTAAACTTTTCTCTATGGTAGGGCCCATTCATCGTGGATGCTCGTGGAGAATGGAGGCAGGAAGCTCGAAGTGGAGTTCATGCTGAGACGAACCGTAGAAGATGCCATCAAGTTTTTCGAAGATTATTTTGGTGATTTGATGTATTTCATGGACTATGGACTCTATTATTTGTTTGGCATGTTGAGTCTGTTTCAACCTTGTTGGGTGGGACTCAACTTGAATGCTAGATTTAGGATTTAGGCACACGGCTCATACAGCCACTTTTGATGTATAATTCTTAGTGCTTGATTCGTAAGTTGGGGTACACTAACTTCATCTTAAGAGATTCACTCGTCTCTAGGATTCATGATACGCACTTAATCCATGTTCAACCTATCTCAAATTAATTTGATTCTCTTCCCGCTAATAGAACGCATGATTAGGTGCAGATTTTTATCGACTTGCATTGCATTTAGATAAAATTTTATATTCAGTTCAGCATGTGCATGAAGAGAGTGGGCGTAACTATAAGTATTTCTCTTGAGCATGGCATAATGATTTTATATCTGCATGGTTTTTTCTCGTTTCATGATTTATCAACTACGATAATATGGTATTGAGACTAGATGGTAGACGATGATTTATGTGTTCAGATATTTAATACAAGCGATGACCTAATTTCTAAAAAATGAGATTGATAATGCAAATTGACCTAATTAAAATGAACTAACATTGACCTTGTATCGGGCGAGCAAACCCCTCATTATTTGTAAAATTCTTTTATTTGTTGAGAGATGAGGACACATCCGTAGGATATTGCCCAAATCCTACTTAAACATATTCGTAATGAACTCGAATTTTGTATTATCACCAATAAAAGAGACCATATTATGATTTTCAATGTGTGTATTGTTGAAAAAATAGGTTTTGTTTGATCTTATTTGACTCTTTAACCTCCCAAAACCCTAGACTACATTTTCATCCCTTAAGATTCATTCATTTTAAGATTCAGCTACTCATGGTATCTCCCGTCCTTAGTTTCTATTCTTTATACTTAGGCTTATTTTCAGTCTAAGTATAGGGGGGTATCAATTTCGTTCTGATTGTTCCCCTCGGGTCAACTAATTTTAATTCATATCTTTATACTTAAGCTATTTCTCAACTTAAGTATAGGCGGACCTGAATCCTTGTCTCCCTCTAACTGATTCTTTTTATTTATTTTGCACATGTGATTCTATCATCAGTTTTTGTATATTCTTTTATATTTAGCATGAGCTATGGCTTCATATCACTTTGTACTATGAGGACATAACAAAAGCTAAGTATAAAGGGGTCTATTATATATATTACATATAAAACATTAGTCATAGCTCATATTTTTAAATTTTTTAAACTATTGGGGTTACGGGTATCGTATTACATTTTTGAACTGATTTTTTGTACAAAATATTTTGAAAATGATTTTGAAAATCGTATACATATTTGACATGGTTTTTAAAAATGTTTTACTTGATTTGCGAAAATACGGCTTAACATGTTTGGAAAATCATTTGTAAAATGTTTTGAAAATATATACTTATGTGACATTGTTTCGAAAAATGTTTTACTTATGTTTGAAAAATGGGGTTTACTTGTTTTTAAAAATCTTTATAAAATATTTGGAAAACTTCTATACATATGTGACAATTTCGTAAAAAAGTTTTCAAAAATCTTTTCAAAACTAAGGGTGTAATTGAGTAGAATTAATTGCCTAACTCTCTAACTTAATACAAAAACAAAAAAATGAAAAAGTTAAAATCGCAAAAAGATTAACATATTAATTGGTGTCTTTCCCTGACACTTTCACTATGCACTCAAGGCTTGAGATGATCTTTAACACTAGGTTTAAGGAGTCCATAGATTTAGAGTTATCATGTATTAATAATAGGGTATTGGGCTTAAAAATTCGAACTTCCCTAGTTAAAAGATATGCATGCTATATCGCATGCTTAATCTCCCTTAAAAGAATTTGACTATTACTCACATGCACGACTTCATTCATATTGAGATGAGTAAAGGTATCACTAAGGAGACTGGGATTTGAAGCTTGATTTTGGACTTGATCTATATAATGCTCGAGGATGGGATAAAATTAATAAAGGCTTCATGAAACTGGAGTGTCAACAAATTAGCCAATATGGGACATGTTCTCATGCTATCTCTTGAGTTTGACCTAAAGTGCCATGGTATGATGACATTAAATTAATAAGTTGATCAGTTTGCACCAATTCTTGGTAAAAGCAGTAGAGCTAGCCAAAAAGAAGGGAAGTTCCCTCAAATAAAAAAGTGAATAAAAATAAAAGCTCATCGCATTAAAAAGTTAAATCATATGAGCTTACATTCAAGGCGAGCGCTCAAAATTATTAGGCTTTTATGAGTCGGGCTAGTACCTCAAAAAGGCTCTACATCATTAGCGCTACATGTCTGGGTACAGGTATATTAGATACCTTAAAAATATGCACCCCGGTGGATTCCCAGGAAAACAAGTACAGACGACTCAATCTCTTTTGACAGACACATTGATTGGCAGAATAAAATGATGTGTTGAGTATTGACACTTGAGATAATCATGTTCCAATGAGAGGACGTGGATCCTATATCCTCCATAAATCTGGCCTTCCATCTATACCCTTTGAAGTCTGGCGAACTAAAGAGATGGTGGATTGAAGCAAGACTAGATTTATTCTCTAGAGTTGAGGGTTGGGTCCTTAGGAAGCTTCTGAGATTGAAACTTCTGGTGAAATTTTGACTCTACTCTTGTGGATGCAGTCAACACTAAGACATGCTTTATGTGTGTGTGTGTGTGTATCTACGTACGTACGTATGTATGTATGTATGTATGTATGTACGTACGTACGTATGTATGCATGTATGTATGTATGTATGTATGTATGTATGTATGTATGTACGTAGGTACGTATGTACGTATGTACGTAGGTACGTAAGTACGTACGTACGTACGTACGTACGTACGTACGTATGTATGTATGTATGTATGTATGTATGTATGTATGTATGTATGTATGTATGTATGTATGTATGTATGTATGTATGTATGTATGTATGTATGTATGTATGTATGTATGTATGTATGTATGTATGTGTGTGTGTGTGTGTATGTGTGTATGTGTGTGTGTGTCTATATGTATGTATGTATGCGTGTGTGTATGTACGTATATATGTATGTATTTACGTACGTGTGTACGTATGTATGTATGTATGTATGTATGTATGTATGTATGTATGTATGTATGTATGTATGTATGTATGTATGTATGTATGTATGTATGTATGTATGTATGTATGTATGTATGTATGTATGTATGTATGTATGTATGTATGTATGTATGTATGTATGTATGTATGTATGTATGTATTTTGAGAGTTTGACAATTAGAGGAGTTGAATTCCTTTTGATTAATACTTGGATCAACTTAGAGTTTTAGGATTCCTAAAAACTAGTATTCTAGGTCGAATTGAGCCGTTTATACTCACTTGCAAATGTCAGGGATCTCACTAATTAAACTAACTCTCTACTTAATTCTTTATTTATTAGCTCGAGGACGAGCTTAGCTTAAGTACAGGGGGTGTTAGATCCCATATTTATCATCATTAATCATCAATATTATCTCTCTGACTTAAGTAAATCAATAAGATTCATTGATAATTAACTTTAATTATTAATTTGTGTTATATATATATTTAACACTAATTTCACTATATTATATAACCTCATTATGGTGCCAATATTTTATGTATTTATTTATTAAAAATCGAATAAAATTAGAATAATATTGTATATAAATAAATTAATATTAAATAAATAAAATTTTAAAAAATTAAGCAAAAGAAAAAAATTGTTTTATGTGGTTTTATTATGTATTTAATTTTTATCTATGCACAAATGACCTCTGATCTCTTACTTCTCCATGAAATTATAGATCTCATCGAGATCTACAACTTTCATGTTTACCACTTTCTCTAATTCCCCTTCTAATTATTTATTATTGATTTTATTCCTATTTGATGAATTCTGAATTTTCTTAACAAGCCACGTGGCGCATTCTGCTTCTGCCATGTGGCCCGCTTCTTTTGTCTTCGTCTGCATCCAATCCCTAATTGTATGATCACCATGTCTTTCCATCTCATACATCCGTTGGCGCCTAGATCTTGACCATTTGATATTTTTGATCAATGCGGTCTTCATCATCCATATGCGCCTATCTGTGGACCGTTGGATTCACAGATCCAATGGTCTACAGATCTCCTTCAACCTCCAATCATTGCCTACTATGTCTAAACCAGCCAACTTGTTCCTATTATCCTAACTTCCTCGATCTTCCCTCCAACCAACCACCACTGTCACTTCCTTCTCCTAACTTCCCTTAACCACGCCCTAACTCTAACCTCCATTAACACGTTGATGAGTCTGCGATTCATCGCTCTAAAAGTCTAAAATAGAGTTTCATGAGTAATTAGATACATTTCTCCTTTTATTTTTCATTATTCTTATTCCTAGGATTAATGCATGCATTTTAGCATGCATATTTGCATTAAATAAGAAGCCAAATTCACTCGTAAATATCACCTATATATTCACCATATTTTCCCTTATTTTTATCTATTCTCCACTAACTCAGAATTGAATAAAATCAATCTATAGTGTATATATTACTAACACTAATAAAGGAAAAATATCAAAGAAACTAACTTGTAAAATTGGCCAATTAAGCCCAAACTCTAGTCTGAGACTAAGAACCTTAAAACGTGAATATCTCTCTCATACAGTCTCCTATAGACCCCTGTCCATTTTTGAATTAATGTACGTTCAATTACCTTCAAAAGAAGGCAAAATTCAAAGAATCAGAGTTTGTATGTGAAACTTGGGTTTTGAGTCCGTATTGTATACTATACATATTGACCAAACTACCCTTTATTTTATTTTTATTTTCTTAATTATTAAAAATCCAAAAAATAGACTAAGTTGGAAGTATTTATTTTATATTTTCTCTAAGTTTATTTGATTTTTATTTTATTTTAAAATGCAAAAAATCTGTAAAAGATAAAAATGCGGTATCTTATACCTATAAGGTACCCCCAAAAAGTTCTTTTTGTACATATGACTTCTTTTGATTTTCGGTCCTTCACGATCTTCACGAAAGTTGTAGATCTCGTCCAGACGAGCAACTTTCATGTTGACCACTTTTTATTTGACCCCTTTTGTTATTTTTTTTCTTTTGATTTAATTTTCGATTTTTTTTGGAGTGACATGTGGCAGCTCCTGGAGCCACCACGTGTTACCCTGATTTTTATTTATTTATTTATTTCGTAATTTTATTTATTTATTTATTTATTTATTATTTTAATATTTTATTTTACATTATTTATTTATTTATTTATATAATTATTATCCCTTTTATTTTAATTTTATTATTTATTTTTACCCCCGCTACGTGGCCGCCCCGCGTGCGCCATGTGGCACCTCCAACCCCCCCCCCCTCCTCCCTCTTCTCTGCCCGATCACGTGTCCATCATGTGACCACCCTCCTCCCGCTCGCCCATGCAGTTGTGTTGCGCACGTACCCCCTCTCCTCTGTCTTTCCCTCTGTCTCTCTCTCTTCCCACACTGGTCAACACGCAATCGTCATTCAACCCCTCTCGGTCGCGTCTCTCTCTCACCTCTAACCGACCCTCGCAGTCCCTCGGCCTTGCGTGCCTCGTAGTGGGGCACCATCACTGGCGTGACCCAGTCCCCTACGACTCGTCACATGCGCACGACCCTACAACCGTCTATGACTCTCTCCCCTCTCTTTTCCATGATCTCTCACAATAAACAACTGTCGCCTCATTCCACTCACACAACCACCTTCCTCGTCTTCCTCATCTCCAGCCAACCACTAATAAAACTCTGATGTACGCCCCAATCACATTAATCCACCATTTCACAAGAGAGACTTCAAGCTCCTTCTTCTTGCATCGGTGACAGCGAGGGTAAGAATATCAAGTTGAGCAATGACCGGTACCATCTCAAGCGTGATCCGGTGACGTCGTTGTTGCCGCTGCTAGTTTCATCGAAGCTTTCTAAGCTCGTTGCATAGCCATGCCGCTCAAGCGAAGACATGGTGGAATTTCTCTCTAGAAACCCTGGCACCAACCTTCAATGGTCGGAATTCAAAGGCCCCCTCTGATCTGGAGCTTCTTCTTCGAAGGTTCTTCATCCGTCGTCATCTTCCAGTTGCTTAAGGACCTTCATCGTACACGCTTCACCTTCATGAGCCTTCAGAGGACCTTCGCGAGCTTCAGAGCATTCTCCAGGAGCATGGAGGAGGAGTGAAGCTCTTGCCGAAGCTCTACCTCACAGCCACAATCCAAGGCAGTGAAGGAACAAAGACGACATACAAATGACGTCAGATCAGCCCATTTGGGTGCGATCCGACGATCACGGGAAGAGCTACCTCAACAATCTCCAAGCCTATAGCCACGGATCTATCCAAGCCTCTACCGAAGCACAGCAAGTCACCACATGGCTCGATCCACGCAACACCGCCCGAGCCTAGGACCGTGCGGACTTGATGCGTGCAGGCCTGGGTTAGTTGCACTGCCACCTGTGCTGATTTAAATAATTGCAAAAATACCCCTGTACGGGGGGTATTCTATAAATTCAGCCGTCAATTTTTAGTAATTGCATTTAATCCCTCCAGAGACCTGTTGGTGATATTTGTGCTATGTTTTCTTAAGTTTTATCACATTTATGCCCCCGGACTCAAAGTTAAATAAAGTGAGCATCGTTTATCCAATTAAGATGAGTTCAGTGTCATTTTGATCCTCATTTAATTTCTTTGATCTATAAATTCTTTCCTCATTAGACAGTAAAATAAGGATTATTTTTGTACAGATCTCTATAAATGCTTCCATGCTTATTACATGAAACTTGACTCGAGTTGAATCATTTTTATTGGATCTGAATTTAATGGATAAATTGTTTAAATTTTATTAATTAGTTTAGGGAATATATGTGATAACTTAGTCTCATTTTGTTCATCATTATTCTAACATGCATTTATGTATTTCATTGTCACATTATGTATTCATGCATGCATCAATGATGTGCATTCTATCTTGCATTGCTTTATTGCATTGTTTTGTTAGTTTTGACTTAGATAATTTATTAGTTGCTTAACCTAGATATTGAGACATCTTAATAATCGTATTATGGTATGTGTCCGTGTGTTCGACCCTAGACTTCCCATGTCATAAATTTAAACTAAATCCTCCTCGTGGAGATCTTTCATTCGATTCTGCATGATACATTAGGTGCCCGTGCTACAACGGATACTAATTAATATATGCATTTAGTGGTTCATTAGATAATGTCATTGCCGATACACGGCTTCATTAATTATTTAGGTTTTTATATTTTGGTTAAGTCGATTTTTATTTTATCTAGGTCAATTACGTGTTGTGATGGTTTATGCATTATTGTATATGTTTTGATGATCTTTGTAATATGAAACTTTTCTCTTCTGTGGTAGGGCCCATTCATCGAGGACGCTCGTAGAGAATGGAGGTCGAAATCTTGGAGTGGAGTTCATGTTGAGACGAATCGTAGAAGATGCCATCAAGTTGTTCGAAGATTATTTTGTTAATTTGATGTATTTCATAGACTATGGACTCTATTATTTGTTTGGTGTGTTGAGTCTGTTTCACCCTTATTGGGTGGGACTCAACTTGAGTGCTCAATTTAGGATTTAGGCCCACGTCTTATACAGCTACTTTGATTCACTCGTCTCTAAGATTCACGATACATACTTAATCCGCGTTCAACCTATCTCAAATTAATTTGATTCTCTTCCCACTAATAGAACGCATGATAACGTGCGGATTTTTATTGACCTTGCATTGTATTTAGATACAATTTTATATTCAGTTCAGCATGTGCATGAAGAGAGCGTGTGTCACTATAAGTATTTCTCTTGAGCATGGCATCATGATTTTATATCTGCATGGTTTTTTCCCATTTCATGATTTGTCACTTACGATAATATGGAAATAAGACTAGACGGTACACGATGATTTATGTGTTCAGAGATTTAATACAAGCGATGACCTAATTTCTAAAAATGAGATTGATAATGCAAGTTGACCTAATTAAAAATGGAGCTAAAATTGACCATGTATCGGGAGAGCAAACCCCTCATTATTTGTAGGATTCTTTTATTTGTTGAGAGATGAGGATACATCCATAGGATAGAGCCCAAATCCTAATTAAACCAATTCGTAATGAACTCGAATTTTTTATTATCACCAATAAAAGAGACAAGATAATTAGATCATATTTATGGTTTTCACTGTGAGTATTGGTGAAATATTCGAGTTTGTTTGATCTTGTTTGACTCTTTAACCTCCCAAAACCCTAGGCTCCATTTTCATCCCTTAAGATTCATTCATGTTAAGATTCAGCTACTCATGGTATCTCCCTTCCTTAATTTCTGTTCTTATACTTAGGCTTATTTTCAGTCTAAGTATAGGGGGTATCAATTTCGATCTGATTGTTTCCATCGGGTCACCTAATTTTAATTCATATCTTTATACTTAAGCTATTTCTCAGCTTAAGTATAGGGGGACCTGAATCCCTGTCTCCCTTCTAACTGGTTCTTTTTATTTATTTTGCACATGTGGTTATATCATAAATTTTTGTATATTCTTTTATATTTAGCATGAGTTGTGGCTTCACATCACTTTGTGATATGAGGACATAGCGAAAGCTAAGTATAGGGGGGTCCAGCGTATAAGATGCATATAAAACTTTAGCCATAGCTCATATTTTTATATATTTTTTTAAAATATTGGGGCTACGGGTATCGTATTACATTTTTGAACTGATTTTTTGTATAAGATGTTTTGTAAATGATTTGAAAATCTTATACATATTTGACATGGTTTTCAAAAATGTTTCACATGGTTTGCGAAAATATGACTTAACATGTTTGGAAAATCATTTGCAAAATGTTTTGAAAATATATATTTATGTGACATTGTTTTGAAAAATGTTTTACTTAGGTTTGAGAAATAGGGTTTACTTGTTTTTGATAGTCTTTGTAAAATATTTGGAAATCTTCTATATACATGTGACAATGTTTGTAAAAAGTTTTCAAAAATCTTTCCAAAACTAAGGGTGAAATTGAATAGAATTAATTTCCTAACTCTCTAACTTAATACAAAATGAAAAAATGAAAAAAAAAATAAAATCACAAAAAGATTAACTTATTAGTTGGTGTCTTTCCCTGATACTTTCACTATGCATTCAAGGCTTGAGATGATCTTTAACTCTAGGTTTAAGGAGTTCGTAGACTTAGAGTTTTCATGTCTTAATAATCAGGGTCTTGGGCCTAGAATCAAACTTCCCTAGTTAAAAGATATGCATGCTATACCTCATGCTTAATCTCCCTTAAAAGAATTTGACTATTACTCACATGCACGATTGCATTCATGATTGAGATAAGTAAAGGTATCACTAAGGAGACTGGGATTTGAAGCTTGAGTTGGACTTAATCTGTATGATGCTCGAGGATGGGATAAAACTAATGAAGGCTTCATGAAACATGAGTTTCAGCAAATTAGACAATATGGGACATGTTCTCATGCTATCTCTTGAGTTTGACCTAAAGTGCCAGGGTGTGATGACATTAAATTAATAAGTTGATCATTTTACGCCAATCCTTGGTAAAAACAGTGGAGCTAGCCAAAAAGAAGGGAAGTTGCCTCAAATAAAAAAAGTGAAATGAAAAGAAAATCTCATCGCATTAAAAACGTTTAATCATATGAGCTTACATTCAAGGTGGGTGCTCCAACCTTTAAGTGTCCACTTGGACCAAATTATTAGGCTTTTATGAGTCAGGCTAGTACCTCAAAAAGGGCTCTACATCGTTAGCGCTACAAGTCTGGGTGCATGTATATTAGATACCTTAAAAATACGCACCCCTATGTATTCCCAGGAAAACAAGTACAGACGACTCAATCTCTTTTGGTAGACATACTGATTGGCAGAATAAAAATGAAATTGTGCTGAGTATTGACACTTGAGAGAATCATGTTCCAATGGGAGGACAAGAAAATAAGTACACAATCCTATATCCTCTGTAAATCTGGCTTTCCCATCTATACCCTTTGAAGTCTGACGAGCTAAAGAGACGGTGGATTGAAGCAAGGCTCGATTTATTCTCTGAAGTTGAGGGTTGAAAAATTGGTGAAATTTTGACTCTACTCTTGTGGAGGCAATCAACAATAAGCCATGTTGTGTGTGTGTGTGTGAGAGAGAGTGTGAGTGAGTGTGTTTGTGTGTGTGTTTGTGTGTGTATTTTGAGAGTTTGGCAATTAGAGGAGTTGAATTCCTTTTGATTAATACTTGGATCAACTTAGAGTTTTAGGATTCCTAAAACCTGGTGTTTTAGGTTAAATCGAGCCTTGTATACTCACTTGCCCATGTCAGGGATCTCACTAATTAAACTAACTCTCTACTTAATTCTTTATTTATTAGCTCGAGGACGAGCTTAGGTTAAGTATAGGGGGTAATAGATCCCATATTTATCCTCATTAATCATCAATATTATCCCTCTGACTTAAGTAAATCAACAAGATTCATTGATAATTAACTTTAATTATTAATTTGTGTGTTATATATATTTGACACTAATTACACTATATTATATAACCTCATTATGATGCCAATATGTTATGTATTTATTTCTTATTAAAAATCAAATAAAAATTAGAATAATATTGTATATAAATAAAATAAGATTAAATAAAATAAAAATCCAAAAAATAAGCAAAAGAAAAATAAAAGAAAATTGTTTTATGTGGTTTTATTATGTATTTAATTTTTATCTATGTACAAATGACCTCTGATCTCTTTGACTTCTCCATGAAAGTTGTAGGATCTAAAACTCTCATGTTTACCACTTTCTCTAATTCTCCATCTAACTATTTATTATTGATTTTATTCGTATTTGATGATTTCTGAATTTTCTCAGCAAGCCACGTGGTGCATCTGCTTCTATCATGTGGCATGCTTCCTTTATCTTCATATGCATCCAATCCCTGACCATATGATCACCTTGTCTTTCCATCTCATATATCCTTGTCAAATTATTAGGCTTTTATGAGTTGGGCTAGTACCTCAAAAAGGGATCTATATCGTTAGCGCTAAAAGTCTGGGTGCAGGTATATTAGATACCTTAAAAGACGTACCCCTATGTATTCCCAGGAAAACAAGTACAGACGACTCAATCTCTTTTGGTGGACACACTGACTGGCAGAATAAAAATGAAATTGTGTTGAGTATTGACACTTGAGAGAATCATGTTCCAATGGGAGGACAAGAAAATAAGTACACAATCCTATATCCTCCTTAAATATGGCCTTCCATCTATACCCTTTGACTGACGAGCTAAGACGGTGGATTGAAACAAGACTCGATTTATTCTCTGGAGTTGAGGGTTGAAAATTTTGGTGAAATTTTGACTCTACTCTTGTGGAAGCAATCAACAATAAGCCATGCTCTCTCTCTCTCTCTCTCTCTCTCTGTGTGTGTGTGTGTGTGTGTGTGTGTGTGTGTGTGTTTGTGTGTGTTTGTGTGTGTATTTTGGAGAGTTTGACAATTAGAGGAGTTGAATTCCTTATGATTAATACTTGGATCAACTTAGAGTTTTAGAATTCCTAAAACCTGGTGTTTTAGGTTAAATCGAGCCTTGTATACTCACTTGCCCATGTCAGGGATCTCACTAATTAAACTAACTCTCTACTTAATTCTTTATTTATTAGCTCGAGGACGAGCTTAGGTTAAATATAAGGGGTAATAGATCCCATATTTATCCTCATTAATCATCAATATTATCCCTCTGACTTAAGTAAATCAATAAGATTCATTGACGATTAACTTTAATTATTAATTTGTGTGTTATATATATTTGACACTAATTACACTATATTATATAACCTCATTATGATGCCAATATTTTATGTATTTATTTCTTATTAAAAATTGAATAAAAATTTGAATAATATTGTATACAAATAAATTAACATTAAATAAAATAAATATCCAAAAAATAAGCAAAAGAAAAATAAAAGAAAATTGTTTTATGTGGTTTTATTATGTATTTAATTTTTATCTATGTACAAATGACCTCTGATCTCTTTGACTTCTCCAAGAAAGTTGTAGGATCTAAAACTCTCATGTTTACCACTTTCTCTAATTCTCCATATAACTATTTATTATTGATTTATTCGTATTTGATGATTTTTGAATTTTCTCAGCAAGCCACGTGGCGCATTCTGCTTCTGTCATGCGGTACGCTTCCTTTATCTTCATCTGCATCCTATCCCTGACCGTATGATCACCTTGTCTTTCCATCTCATATATCCTTGTCAAATTATTAGGCTTTTATGAGTCAGGCTAGTACCTCAAAAGGGCTCTACATCGTTAGCGCTACAATTATGGGTGCAGGTATATTAGATACCTTAAAAGACGCACCCCTATGTATTCCCAGGAAAACAAGTACAGACGACTCAATCTCTTTTCGTGGACACACTGATTGGCAGTAAAAATGAAATTGTGATGAGTATTGACACTTGAGAGAATCATGTTCCAATGGGAGGACAAGAAAATAAGTACACAATCCTATATCCTCCTTAAATCTGGCATTCCATCTATACCCTTTGAAGTCTGACGAGCTAAAGAGACGGTGGATTTGAAGCAAGACTCGATTTATTCTCTGGAATTGAGGGTTGAAAATTTTGGTGAAATTTTTACTCTACTCTTGTGGAAGCAATCAACAATAAGCCATGCTTTGGGTGTGTGTGTGTGTGTATGTGTGTGTGAGAGAGAGAGAGAGAGTGAGTGAGTGTGTTTTGTGTGTGTATTTTGGAGAGTTTGACAATTAGAGGAGTTGAATTCTTTTTGATTAATACTTGGATAAACTTAGAGTTTTAGGATTCCAAAAACCTAGTGTTTTAGGTTAAATCGAGCCTTGTATACTTACTTGCCCATGTCATGATCTCACTAATTAAACTAACTCTCTACTTAATTCTTTATTTATTAGCTCGAGGACGAGTTTAGATTAAGTATTGGGGGTAATAGATCCCATATTTATCCTCATTAATCATCAATATTATCCCTTCGACTTAAGTAAATCAACAAGATTCATTGACGATTAACTTTAATTATTAATTTGTGTGTTATATATATTTGACACTAATTACACTATATTATATAACCTCATTATGATGCCAATATTTTATGTATTTATTTCTTATTAAAAATAGAATAAAAATTAGAATAATATTGTATACAAATAAATTAAACATTAAATAAAATAAAAATCCAAAAAATAAGCAAAAGAAAAATAAAAGAAAATAGTTTTATGTGATTTTATTATGTATTTAATTTTTATCTATGTACAAATGACCTATGATCTCTTTGACTTCTCCATGAAAGTTGTAGGATCTAAAACTCTCATGTTTACCACTTTCTCTAATTCTCCATCTAACTATTTATTATTGATTTTATTTGTATTTGATGATTTCTGAATTTTCTCAGCAAGCCACATGGCGCATTCTACTTCTGTCATGCGGCACGCTTCCTTTGTCTTCATCTTCATCCAATCCCTGACCGTATGTTCACCTTGTCTTTCCATCTCATATATCTGTTGGCGCCTAGATCTATACCATTTGATATTTTTGATCAATGCGATCTTAACCGTCCATACGCGCCTATTTGTGGATCATTGGATTCACAGATCCAACGGTCTACCAGATCTCCTTCAACCTCCCGTCGTTTCCTACTATGTCTAAACCAGCCAACTTCTTCCTATTATCCCAACTTCCTCGATTTTCCCTCCAACCAACTGCCACTGCCACTTCCTTCTCCTAACTTCCCTTAACCACGCCCTAACTCTAACCTATATTAACACGTTAATGAATCTGCGATTCATCGCTCTAAAAGTTTAAAATAGAGCTCGTTCTTGAGTAATTTCCTGCATTTCTCCGTTTACTTGCATTATTCTTATTCATACATCTAGGATTAATGCCTGCATTTTAGCATACATATTTGCATTAAATAAGAAGCCAAATTCACTTGTAAATATCACATGTATATTCACCATATTTTCCATTATTTTTATATATTTTTCACTGACTTGGAATTGAATAAAATAAATCTAATTCTAACACTAATAAAGGAAAAATATCAAAAAAACTAACTTGTAAAATTGGCCACTTAAACCCAAACCCTAGTTTGTGACTAAGAGCCTTAAAACGTAAATATCTCTCTCATACAGTGTCCTATAGACCCCCCTCACTTTTGAATTAATGTATGTTCAATTACCTTCAAATCAAGACAAAATCCAAATAATCGGAGTTCATATGTGAAACTTGGGTTTTGGGCCCCTATTGTATATTGTACATATTGACCAAACTACCCTTTATTTTATCTTTTTATTTTCTTAATTATTAAAAAACCAAAAAATTAGATTAAGTGGAAATATTTGTTTTATATTTTATCTAAGTTATTTGATTTTTATCTTATTTTTTAAAATGCCAAAAAATCTACAAAAGATAAAAATGTTGTATCTTATACCTATAAGGTACCCCCAAAAAATACTTTTTGTACAGATGTCTTCTTTTTGATTTTTAGTCCTTCATGAAAGTTGTAGATCTCGTCAAGACGAGCGACTTTTGTGTTGACCACTTTTTGATTTGACCCCTGTTGTTATTTCTTTTTTTCTTTTGATTTATTTTTGATTTTTCTGGGAGGGACATGGTGACTGCTCCTGGAGCCACCACGTGTCACCCCCATTTTTATTTATTTATTTACTTCGTAATTTTATTAATTTTATTTTTTAATATTTTATTATTATTTACTTTATTTTTAATTGTTTATTTATTATTATTATTATTTCTATTATTTTAATTTTTCTTATTTATATTTACCCCAGCCATGTGGTCGCCCCCGCGCGCGCCATGTGGCACCTCCAACCCCCCCCCCACCTCCTCCTTCCTCTTCTTTGCCAGGTCATGTGCCTAACACGTGACCACCCTTTCCCGCTTGCCAATTGATGAATCTGTGATTCGTCATCTTTATTCATTTATTTTATCTTAAAATCACTTATAAAACACCTGTATATAACACTAACTCCATATTCTTACTAACTTGCATTTGTGTGTAAATATTGTATATTTGTATATTATTTTAACCTAAAATAAATAAAGAAAGAAAGGAAGGAAGGAAAAATAAAGAAAAGAAAATAAAAAAGGAAGACTGTATATATATGTAATAGATACAGGTTGACCAGAACCCCGAGAGAAGGTCAAGACATGACTTGATCGATCAGAAATAAAGTAGGGGGAGATAGGGTCCTCAATTAGAAAATCCAAAAAAAATGTGTGCTATGTATATTTGTATACTTCACTATTTTATTTATACCTGAATTGACCTCAAATCAAATAACTTTAACACGAAAGTTGTATATAAATATGTGTTCTAATTAATAAAAATAATTGCACAACTAAATCTTGTACAGAATAAAAGCAACCACACTTGGAAAAAACCACTAAGAACTAATTGAAAGACCAATTCCGGCTCCATATGAACTCAAATTGAACTAATCTCACTTCCATTGGATTCTAAATTAAATTATCTTTAAAATGGCTGTATTTTCATAATTTTTGGAGTTACGAGTAAAAAGTTGATTTTCTGGGGTGGCTTGTGCAATTTTTCCATGTATTTTGTACATATTGTATTTGTATATATTTATAAATATTTTTTACTAATTATTTAAAAAATAAAAAAATAAAAAAATAAAAAAAAAACAATTAGAAAAACCAGTTTACTCATTTACCCATGTATATAATGTCATATATGTATATAGTATATGCATATAGTTGCTATTCTTAATTAACCACCAAAAAATAAAAGAATAACATTTTTTATTCAAATAAACAAAGTGATGAAAAATTAAAAAAATAGTTAATTTTGTAAATAGTTTTATCCCTCTTTATCTTTATCTCATTTCAATTTTCATCTCTCTTATCTCTTCAACAAAAAATTCAAAAATTCAAATTTCATTCTCCATCTTTTCTATTTATATGGCTCCTTCTCCATCATTCCAACTTAATCAATCTTTGGTGAGAGGAGCTCGATCTCCGAGAGTCTTCTTATCGTAGAAGGGTGCCTAGCCTCCGAGCCGTCCGGTGACAGCGCGTCAGCCTTCGTCGAGGTGATCAAGGTCTTTTTTATTCTAAGCTGAGATCCACATTTCTCTTTTCTTATTTTTATCCTAGATTAATTGTAGTTTAATTTTCTCGCATTTGTTCTTCGTTGACATTTTTACTTAGATCTTAAAATCATATCACGATTTAATCCGCATCGAAATCGAGTTTTCACCTCATTTTCTCAATCTCTCCACTTTCATTTTCTATCTCCCACGATCTATCAACTCCGACCACGCACGGTAATCAGAGAATAGGATTCGATTCTTCATGTTTCGTTAGATCCCCGTTCGCATATTCCGTTTGATTTTTGATCGAAACATTGTGTTCGCATCTTAATTTATCTATAAATAAAAAGAATAAAAAATAAAAAAATTCCTTCTCTCTAATATTTGTTTTACAAGATCACCAAAAAATTTAAAAATTAAAAAAATAAAAATAAAAATAAAAAACTTGTTATTCTCTGTTTTCTATTACAGTTTACAAAAAAATTAAAAAAAACGAAAAAAAATCGCAGTCCGCAGGCTTCGGCCCTACCGCGTGTGGCCATCTCTACGGCCTGCGCCGTCGTTGGTGCCTCCAGCCACCGTCGTGCAGCACGGTGCCGCCCTTCAACACTGCCCCGCCAGCGCGGCAGCCCTCGGCCGTGATCACCCGCTCTACCCGACACCCTCCTACGCGCCTGCGGACATCTCCAGCACCGCCACATGCCAAGGCGACGGTGCAGCAGCCCCTCTACTGCAGTACGCCCGCCTCCGAGAACGTCGCCTTGCCAACACTTCCTTTTCGAGTGAGCAGCTCCTGTGCTAGGGAACCGAGCCACCCAAGGCCCGTCGTCCGCTCGCCTTTGTCTGTGCAACTCGACTCTGCCGTCAACCGCAGCCGCCGCCCTTGTGCCTTAGAGAAGGAGGCGGCAGCACCCCACACACGCCTTTAGCTTGAAAGGAACGAAGAAAGAAAAAAAACCTAGGAGAGATTATTTAATTCGGCCGAATTACATACAAGTCCTCAGTATTTTCCGAATCTGCAAAAATGACCCTGCCTCCCTCCACGCACGTGCAGAGTATGCTACATCTGGGTAAATTGCATTTTCTCCCTTGCATTGTATTTATATTACATTTTCCTGGAAAACTCTAACCTATTTACATTTCAATCTTTATATTCTAGAACATAAAATTGCAAGTCTGTTTGATCAAAATAAATGTTTTTACTACTTAATAAATCTCCCAAAAATAATGCTATGCTTCTGATGTGCTTTCGTTTTAGCATAAAAAATTATTATTGTCATCATTTAATATTATTAAAAATCAAAAACAATGTCTTTTTCTCTTTCAGAAATTCAAAATTTCATAAAAAATTGAATATTGCTCCAAAAACTCTAAAAAATTAGAGTAGTTTTATTTCATTGTCTTTTAATTTCTATCCAAATATCACGCATAAAAATCTTTATTTCAGCCTCTGTTTGTAGATAATTGTCCCTACTTTATATAAAAATAATTGTCAGGAGTTTTGGGCACTTAAAATATTTTTAAGATGTAAATTACTCTAGGCTGTGCACTATTTCTACATTTTGTCATTGTTTGATTTTTAGAAAAATACAAAAAATATTTGAAAATTCTAAAAAATTCCCAAAAACATTTCAAAATCTTTAAAATACAAAAATAGTTTCTCTGCATTTTTCCGAGCATTTTTGATATAATTGAAATTACAAAAAGAGTTGGTGTGCTTATTTCTTGTTTTGTGCATATTGTTCTTGATTTAAAAAAACCTTGTAAAAATTAAAATCACTAAAAATGTGAAAATCAGAAAATAAAAATATAAAAAATATAAAAAAATTAAAAAGAGAAAGATTCCACAAAAACTAAGGATAGTTTGCCTTTGAGATTTCCTTTTTCTTTTAATTGAATTTTTGTCGATTAATTGAATAACCCTCGGAAATTGTAGCCTCCCTGAGTTCGATCGTGTCCGCTATACAGATAAATAAGTAGAAAAAAATTGTTTATTTGTCACGTGATTTTTGAAGATAGCAATGACATAACATCCATATCATCTATTAATTTCTGATCCTCGAGAATAATGAGAGAACAAAATGGCGCCATTACCGAGGATCGAAGGCATGGCACAACAAAATGGCGTCATTGCCAGGAGGCGATCTTAGGAGAGCTGAAGCACCCAAGCTACGTGGCGGTGGCTTGATTCCTCGAAAAACTGTAGCATAACAAAATAGCACCGTTGCCGGGGAGGCACGGCGAGGGTAGTTAGGTTTCTCTTTTGACCTGCTATTCTTAGTTGTAAATATATGTTTATATTTTACCACATTATTCCATTGTTCATATCCACTGCATTTGTTTCATTTTTTTCTTTTCTCATTATTGATAATTGTATTTCTTACCCATTCTCTTTTCTTTTTCTTACGAGGGCCCGAGGAGTGAAGGAGGCGATCCTAGGAGAGACGAAGCACCCAAGCGACGTGGAGGTGGCTTGATTCTTCACCAATTCGCACGATAGCGTGAGAGGAGGAGAAGAAGAATTGAAGGAGATCAAAAAAAGATTTTTTTTCATTTATTTTTCTAGCATTCGAACTTTGTAAACGAACATTCATTTGTTGCAATGTCTGTTTCACTAAGTGCTGGTGCACTTAAGGGACCTCACCGGTTTTGTTTTCATCGACCTTATTTTTCTTTGTTTTCCGTGGATTTCGTGAGCTACCTCTTGATTGATTTAATTAATTGCTTGAGCCAGGTAATTAATTAGGTTCAAACACCATAAACAAGAATTTATGTACCTATAGAGTAGAGAGTGATTTGGACTTAGTCAAATTAACTTGTTCTTGTCCATAAAAAGAAGTTATCATCTAGGACGATTCACCTGCATCGTATAGGATAGTTTATTTAAATTCTGCACGGATCACTTGCAAGTAGAGTGCTGGCGACAAGGTATGCATCTCTAACCCCTGCATGCATCATTGTTTTTAATCCTGAATTAGCATTTCCGATCTCCTTCCTTGTTTTCACTCACATAAGTTAAAAAGGAAATTGGAAACTCGGTAGGCGATTCTTTGAAAATATTTTAACCAAGTGACAAATGCCTAAAATACAGGACTGCTAAAGAAAACTTGACCCTAAAATAAACACAAGGAAAAATCATTGTTTTGGGGAGAGTAACCCCCTCATTGTTGGTTTGTATGTAGCAAGAGAGCGACCCGCACACTGGGATAGAGCAACGCCCGAACTCTTTTCAGACTACTATCTTGGGTTAGTCGTTCTTCAGTGAGGATCTCTCCAGTAGCCGGTAAAGTGGCCCGTGACGTCCTTAACAGATTGAATTAATCGGGCAGCCGGTAAACGGTTTGCAATTCATACTGGCTGGGAAAGATCTAACTTTGGGATTGGGCTAGTCTCCTGAGAACATTGGATTCCTAACAGGCTCTCTTTAACCGCTCTGAAAGATTGTATTGTCACCAAACTCTAAAATTGACAAGATAATTGATCAAACCTTCACGGTCTTCACATTGAGTTGAGTTGGTGAACTGGGGGTTTGTATTGCATTTTCTTGTGTGCATACTCGATCCTTCTGTGCATTTGCATTTTGTTTCTCCATATCTTTTTGACTTGACCCTCTTGCTCTCCTGATCCCGTCTTTATTTCGGAGATGGCCGACTGGAGTTATTTTAATCCGATCTTCGTGGACTTCTCGCACTCTCCAGACGATCCACCTTCCTTTTTCTAGAAGGACCTTCCTCCTTATTTTTGTGCATAACCTCCTAACCCATTATTTCAGGAGACGGACTTTGATTCTCACCCACCCTCATTCAACCCACTCGGTCCTGGGATTTTGGAGTCACCTTTCATGATTTCCACACTTGAGACATTGAACCAGATGATAGAGCATATGAATTCGAGGATTAGCAATCTATTTAACATAAATACGAGCTAGAACACTGCTCCACTATTTGAGGATATGGATTCACTTGAATATAATCATGAGAGCTTGCAATCATCCAAAATACAAAAAATGAGAAAATTTAAAAATCCAAAAAGATTTTGGGAGACACATTATTGATTCATTTTGTGAGGAGAAAGCACCCATGCCAAACAAATTTCCCACACAGTCATCCACCACATGTCCCAACCTTGACCCCAAGGAATCCATTATACAGACTACTATTGGCAATCGTGTATATACTGATTCTGATCTCCTCCCTTGTATGGAGGAGTTCCAAAAATTCAAAAAAAAATGTTGATTGAACCCGAAGTGGTGGACACTATTCATGAGATCATTAAAGTCCCACTTCAACGAGCCATGACAGATTTATCTACTCCTCAACACAAGAAGAGAAAGCAAAGGAGAAGATCTGAGCATCACATCTTGACCATGGTCACTGCCTACGCCATCTCTCACCGTCCGTATTTTAAGAAAGGGAACATTGCCATACCTCTTGTGAGTTGCTCCATATCTTATTATTCTTGTGATAACACTCTCCTTGACGGCAGTTCATCAATCAATATAATACCCTTCTCTATGGTACAGTCTCTTCATCTTAGGCCTCTCAAGAAAACCAGGATGATAGTTCAATTTCCTGATGGATCTATCAAGAGGCCGAAGGGTATTATAGAAAATGTTGTCATTCTTATTAAGGGCATGAAATTCATTTCTGATTTTGTCGTATTGCCCATGGAGACCTCCACCCCTGTGGAGCACCCTCCAATCATCCTGGGACGGCCTTTCCTCGCCTCTACGGGAGTCGTTATTTATTATCGTTCAGGAGAGATTCGCTTCCGTTCTGATGTAAGGAGTGATGTGTTGATCACTACACCCACTACTGACCAGAGACCTGCATCCCATGAGAGCCCGTCTGTGTTAGCCAACCCCAAGGAATTTGACCTAGATGATAATATCAAAGATTCTTGTTATACATTGGATTATAAGGAAAACCAACAATTCCACTTAAATGAGGAAGACTCGAAAAGCATAGACCTTGGAGTTCCCCCTTCTGGTATGTGGCGATGCATTGATGACATCCATGGAATTTATATGATAGACACCTTAGAGCGGAAGGTAGCCTCGGAGACTAGACAGGACAGACATGATTTGACTACTTTCACTGATGAGTCTGTTCCTATTCACCCTGATACAGATGAGACCGATCAGGCCAAATTTGATTTGGTTGCTTTTATAAAGGAATTTGGGCCTTTTGATAAAGATGATGATCCAGTAGATGCTCGCCAGGCTGAAGTTGATCCTACTTTTTTGGATAATGATTTCGAGCCATTTTACTTTGATGTTTGTGAGACTTCCCAGGCAATACATGACCACACTACTTCCAATAACATGTTTAAGCCTACACAATCTGAAACCGCCGAGGAAACATTCTTGGTCGATCATGATCAGTTCATATCTAATGATAACCCCAATATCGACCTACACCTTGTTAGATCCATACCTCAGCGATCCCGCAAGAAGGTCCGTTTTCGACCTTTTTGACCTTTGTACATCCACTCCTCTTGTATATCCTTTCGTTTCACTCTTTCTTCTCCCGTTTTATCATTCACCCCTTTTCCGTGTGTGTATGTATGCTATACTTAGGATGTGCTTTATCCTTAGTATAGGGGAGGTGAATGATTTGTGTTGTTCATATTCGTCTTGTTCATCACTCTTGCTGTTGTTGCCTATACTTAGGGATACTCTACCCTAAGTATAGGGGGTGATGTTGTTCATATCGTCTTTTTATTTTTGAGTTTGTACATTCTCTTCATCGGTTTTTCCCTTTTGTACAGTCTACTATACTTAGGATTACTTGATCCTAAGTATAGGGGGATCACCAACTTCTCTTCTTATCTTTTCTTTGAGTCGTTGTAGCATAGGAGTCTTTTCACTTTTCTATACTTAGCACGAGTTATGTCTTCCTTTTTTCGCTCTCTGATCACTATGAGGACATAGTTCGAGCTAAGTATAGGGGGTGTCGTATATATTGTATATATACTTTAGACATAACTCGTACTTTTATATATGTTTATTTGGGGGGTATGTATATAATTGTGTAAAATCCACGTGTGTTAAAAAACAAAAACAAAACAAAAAAAAAACAAAAAAACACAAAAAAAGAAAAAGAAAAAGAAAAAAGAAAACAAAAAAGAGAAAACAAAAAAATGGTACATACTTTACTAACCCTTTTTCCTTTTTGAAAAAAAAACTACAAAACCAAAAATCTATAAAAACTTGCATAATTCAAAAAAAACTTTCTTTGGCATCTGCATTTTTCTAAAAAAACCATAAAAAGTTCAAAATTACAAATTGTTTTAAAAAAATGTTCTTTTCACATGTGCATCATTTTTTCAAAAAAAATGATTTATTTGCATTGTACATATTTTCTTGCATTTGCACGTGCATTTTTCAGGATAGTATTAACATTTAAACTATGTCTGGAATAAAATTGAAGAATGGAGCTTAGTTAGGCCTTAATCCACTTAATTTCAGAGGAACCTTATAAGAAATGGAGTCAAGACTTTTCAGGTCCTAGTGACTTAATTCTTTGAGTCCATAAGACTATGTTCACATGTCATCTTCATTAGTCTAAGTATAACATTTAACAACAAACGTATGATTCTTTCAAACCATGGCTTATCTTGGACAAGCACTCTACGCGTAGCTCTTCATTGATGAGGTAGTGAGGAGGCAGAATCTTTTGGCTTGGGGTAGCATACAAGGGTAGTACATCTAAGCGGAACCTCTCGTCGTCCTCTAGGGAAGGAAGTACATCTCAACCTGGTCTAGCGATGTTGAGGTCTAAAGACAGGATGTTGTGGGGTTGCAATAATGCTTCAAAAGAGGGATAGTCTACTGGCTCAAGAGGAAAAACTCCTTATGTATATGCTTTCAAAAAAAAGTATGGAAAAATGCAGAATCTCCAAAAGTGGACAGGCCTGATTGAAAAGTAAAATGCCTGTCGGAGTGTATATACAAGGATAAAAAATACAATAAGAGCTTCAAAGACAAATTTTTGTAAGCTTGCAGCAGATGACTTGGCTACATTGGTCATGCATCCAAGGATAGGTAGCTACACTGGTTACCGTTCGTTCTTTCTCCACCCCCTCTTCCTGAGATGGTTGTACTTGAACTTATAAGGGAATATCTCCACTCCTCAAGGAAAGAGTTGCAAGACCGGGAAACTATAGTTACCTTGTTGAGGGAGGCTGTTTCTTTGCTACTTCTGAGATGGGGAGCTATACCTCACTTACACCGTACAAGTAAAGATTCATAGTCATAAGAATTGGTGTGTGTAGACTTGTTCTGACCTGACTGTTGAGGTGACCTGAATAGGAGTCCCATGGAACTTAGAGGTTGTTAGATTTTAAATCCATATCCCATTAAGGGTCCGACACACTAATAACCCAAAGGTCCGACAGAGCCCCAAACTACAATTTTATGAAGATAAGTTTAATACTCAATATTATCCTACTTTTGTTATTTTCCCTTTCTTTTTCTTTTTTTTCTTTTTCTTCACTTATTCTTTCAAATAAGTGTTTGCTAAGGGACTAGCAAAGGTAAAGCATAGGGGGAAGATGAATTTGTGATTCGTCATCTTTATTCATTTATTTTAGCTTAAAATCCCTTATAAAACACATGTATATAACACTAACTCCATATTCTTACTAACTTGCATCTGTGTTTAAATATTGTATATTTGTATATTATTTAACCTAAAATAAATAAATAAATAAAGGAAAAAATAAAGAAAAGAAAATAAAAAAAGAAGACTATGTATATGTAATAAATAGAGGCTGACCCGAACCCCGAGAGAATGTCAAGACTTGACCTGATCGACCAGGAATAAAGTAGGGGGAGATAGGGTCCTCAATTAGAAAATCCAAAAAATAAATTGTGTGCTGTGTATATTTGTATACTTCACTATTTTATTTATATAATTGACCTCAAATCAAATAACTTTCAACACCAAAGTTGGAAATAAAAATAAAAATATTGCACAATTAAATCATGTACAGAATAAAAGCAACCACACTTGGAAAAAGCCACTAAGCACTAATTGAAAGACCAATTCTGGCTCCATATGAACTCAAATTGAACCAATCTCACTTCCATTGGATTCTAAATTAAATTATCTTTAAAATGGTTGTATTTTCATAATTTTTGGAGTTACGAGTAAAAAGTTGGTTTTCTAGGGTGGTTTATGCAACTTTCCCATGTATTTTGTACATATTGTATTTGTATATATTTGTAAATAAGTTTTACTAATTATTTAAAAAATAAAAAAATTAAAAAAATAATTAAAAAAACCAGTTTGCTCATTTACCCATGTATATAATGTCATATATGTATATAGTATATGTATATAGTTGCTATTCATAATTAACCACCATAAAAAATAAAAAAATAACATTTTTTATTCAAATAAATAAAGTGACGAAAATTCAAAAAATTAGTTAATTTTGTAAAAAATTTTATCTCTCTTTATCTTTATCTCATTTCAATTTCCATCTCTCTTATCTCTTCAACCAAAAATTCAAAAATTCAAATTTCATTCTCCATCTTTTCTATATATATGGCTCCTTCTCCATCATTCCAGCTTGATCAATCTTTGGTGAGAGGAGCCCGATCTCCAAGAGTCTTCTTGTCGTAGAAGGGTGCCTAGCCTCCGAGTCGTCCAGTGACAGCGCGTCGGCCTTTGTCAAGGTGATCAAGGTCTTTTCCGATCCTAAGGTGAGATCCACATTTCTCTTTTCCTATTTTTATCCTAGATTAATTGTAGTTTAATTTTCTCGCATCTGTTCTTCGTTGAAATTTTTTACTTAGATCTTAAAATCAGATCACGATTTGATCCGGATCGATCTCGAGTTTTCACCTCATTTTCTCAATCTCTCCACGTTTATTTTCTATCTCCCACGACCTATCAACTCCGACCACGCACGGTGGTCAGAGAACAGGATTTGATTACTCACGTTTTGCTGGATCCCCGCTCGCATATTCCGATTGATTTTGGGATCGAAACATTGTGTTCGCATCATAATTTGTCTATAAATAAAAAGAAACGCTGCATTGCCGTATGCCAAGGCGGCGGTGCAGAAGCCCCTCTACTGCCGTACGCCTGCCTCCGAGAACGCTGCATTGCCGCGGGAGCTGCTCCTGCGCTAGGGAACCGAGCCACCCAATCTGCTTGCCTTCGTCCGTGCAACCCGACTCCGCCGTCAACCGCAATTGTCGTCCTAGTGCCTTGGAGAAGAAGGAGGCGGCGGCACCCCACGCACTCCCCTTTGGCTTGAAAGGAACGAAGAAAGAAAAAAAACCTAGGGGAGATTATTTAATTCGACCAAATTACATTCAAGTCTTCAGTATTTTCCAAATCTGCAAAATATACCCTGCCTCCCTCCACGCACGTGCAGAGTATGCTACATCTCGATAAATTGCGTTTTCTCCCTTACATTGTATTTATATTACTTTTCCTAGAAAACTCTGAGCTATTTACATTTCAATATTTATTTTCCGAAACATAAAATTGCAAGTCTGTTTGATCGAAATAAATGTTTTTACTACTCATTGTAAATCTCCCAAAAATCATGCTATGCTTCTGATGTGCTTATCGTTTTAGCATAAATTTTTTTATTATTGTCATCATTTAATATTATTTAAAAATCAAAAACAGTGTCTTTTTCTCTTTTAGAAATTCAAAAATTCATAAAAATTTGAATATTGCTCGAAAATTCCAAAAAAATAGAGTAGTTTTACTTCATTGTCTTTTCATTTCTATCTAAATTTCACGCATTGACTCTTTATAAAACTCAAAAAAATTGAAAAATACTAAAAATCTTATAAAAATCATAAAAAAATTCTACAAAAATCCAAAAATCTTGATTCAGTCTCTATTTGTAGATAATTATCCCTATTTATCATAATTGCCCTGAGTTTTGGGACATCAAGTATTTTTAAGTTGCAAATTTACTCCAAGTTGTGCATTGTTTCTACATTTTGTCACTCTTTGATTTTTAGAAAAATACAAAAAACATCTGAAAATTCTACAAAATTTCTCAAAAACATTTCAAAATCTTTAAAATACAAAAATATTTTCTCTGGGTTTTTCCGAGCATTTTTGATATAATTGAAAATTACAAAAAGAGTCGGTGTGTGTATTTCTTATTTTGTGCATATTGTTCTTGATTTAAAAATAAAAAACTTGTAAAAAATAAAATCACTAAAAATTTGAAAATCAGAAAATACAAAAAATAAAAATATAAAAAATATAAAAAATATTGAAAGAGAAAGATTCCACAAAAACCAAGGATAGTTTGCCTTTGAGATTTCCTTTTTCTTCTGATTGAATTTTCGTCGATTAATTGAATAACCCTCGGGAATTGTAACCTCCCTGAGTTCGATCATGTCTGCTATACAGGTAAATAAGTAACAAAAAATTGTTTGTTTGTCACGGGATTTTTGGAGATAGCAACGACATAACATCCATATTATCCATTAATTTTCGATCCTCGAGAATAACGAGACAACACCCATGCAGTCGTGTTGCGCGCGTACCCCCTCTCCTCCGTCTTTCCCTCTCTCTCTCTCTCCCCATGCTGATCAACCTGCAACTGCCATTCAACCCCACTCGATTGTGTTTCTCTCTCTCTCCTCTAAACGACCCTACACTTTGTGCATGCGGTTGTGCAGTCCCTCGGTCCTCCGTGCCTTGTAATGGGGCACCATCACCCACGTGACCCAATCCCCCTATAGTTCGTCACCTGTGCACGACCCTACAACTATCTGTGACTCACTCCCCTCTCTTTTCCACGATCTTTCACAACAAACAAATGTTGCCTCGTTCCACTCGCATGACCACCTTCCTCGTCTTCCTCATCTCCAACCAACCACCAATAAAACCTCGCCGCACACCCCCAATCACGTTCATCCTCCATTTCACAAGAGAGACTGCAAGCTCCTTCTTCTTGCATCGGTGGCAGTGAGGGTGAGATTATCAAGTTGAGCGATGACTGGTACCATCTCAGGCGTGATCCGGTGGCATCATCGTTGTCGCTGCGAGTTTCATCGAAGCTAGATAAGCTTGCTGAATAGCCGTGCCACTCGAGCGAAGACATGCTGGACTTCCTTTCCAGCAACCCCAGGCACCAACCTTCACCCCATCCAGGAACACAAGAATCGATCGGATTGATAAACCATATCATGTAAGCACTTACCCCATTCTTCTTCTATTTCTTCCATTTCTTTTCAGTAGTTCTATGTGGTTTTCTCTAATCATTTCTGTTCAAAGGCAAATTTCTAATCATCCTGACCATCCTCTCGTCTATGTCATACATATCACATATCCCTTCGATCCTACTCGAGCATCGCACAAGCTCGATATCAATTTAGGTCCTCCATCTTCTCCATCCTGCATAGGACCTCCACTCCCCGCCCGCTAGCACGATCCTCGTCCCTCCGATTCACCCCCTCTGCCTTTGCTTCCACTGAGGTATGTCCGCACCACCGCCATCCAGCATCATCCGCTAACCCTGAAGCACCACTTCCGTCTTCCCAGCACTGCCTCACCGAGCTGCTACAACCTCCGACCTCGAGATTCATCGCCAACTGTTTCCATACAGACTCCGCACCTCCGCGGTGCGTGTTCCCGACAACCAGTCCACCTGCAACCATCACGACCAGTCCACACGCCCTCCGACGTTCTCCAAGGGCTTCCCGCCACCGACCTCCCTCTGCAACGAAGAAAGCGCCACCCACGTTTATTTTCTGTGACCGCCTCAGCAAGCCTCGATCTGTCCGTCAAGCACCTTCCTCAACCCGATTATAGAACAAGCCTCGAGCGATGTGCAAGGCACTCAATCCCCTCACGTACGAGGCATGTGGGTAGGGGGCAACTTTAGCACCACACCCCTACATCTCCAGCAAAATACACTGATGCCCCAGCCTTATGGAGCTCACGTGCCGCACACATGCACGTGAGAAAAGTTGCACAGACACCTATCAATCAACCAGTAATTACGTCGGGGACCCCTCAAGTCAGAAATCACGTGAGGCACGCGCTCCCCCACTAGAAAATTGCATCCAGACCCTCATGAGTCTAGGTAATTACATCTAAGTCTTGTCAGCATTTTTTATCAATTTTATTTCTGTAATTGCATTTAGGCCCCTGTCTTTGGACACCATTTCATTTAGCATCATTTTATCATTTTGAAAATTGTTCGTTGTAGAACTAGTTATGTTAATCATTGTGGATGCTTGGTTGAATTTTTGTGAGCTACGATTTATTTAATATAATTATTTTTTTAGAAAATAGCATATTTTACTCATTGTATGAACCTTAATTTGTTATAAATCATTTCCTGCTCCAAAAATTCTCAAAAATTCGAAGTAGGACAATTTTAGGATGTTTTACATTGTGCCCAAATTTTACGATATTTGTACGCATATCGAGGTCAGAATAAAATGAATGGTTATTTCATTAATTAATTTTTAGAAAACTGAAAATCGTTATTTATAAGGTTTAGAATTTTTCCTAGATAGCTCTCACATGGGCACATCTAGGATAATTTTATTTCCAAGAAATAACTTGGTTTGGTATTTATTAAAATTAATTTTCTCAAAATCACCTAGTCATCATATTTTATTCATAATTAATTCATCTTGCCTCCAAAAATTCCAGAAAAATTACAATAGCTTAGTTGTGCATTAATACACATCCATGTTAAGTTTCATTGGGTTTGGAGTTCATTTGATCAAAATTTGCAGTTAAACCTCTGAAATTTACCAAATTTGCATTTCAGTCATTATTTGCGTTTAAAAATACAAAAAATCCCTCTCTGAAAACCTAATTCTAGACCAATTATAAATCATCCTAAGGAGATAGTGGCCTCCCTAAGTCCAATCTTGGGCTTGCCGAAGTAAAAATTTTGACTGCTTGCTTTAATTGGATAATTCATTAATTTTAGTGGTGTTTTGATTAATCTGAAATTACCCAACTACAATGAAGTTTAAACATTAATTCCTCGAAATTAACTAGGGCATTCGAGGGCTCTTCATATGGCACCATTACCGGAGAGGCACGGCTTAGGTTAATTTTTGGAAACTAGATTTTAGGTTTCCCACCTCTAGGTAGTCTGACCCCTAGTTTTTCTTGTGTATATTTCTCTATTTGTTTTTATGCATTTATTTATTTATTTATTTTGTTTGCTTTGCTTTATTTTATAGAGTCTATCTCTTTGACCATCATCTTATTTTTTGTGTGAGGGACCCGATGCGACAGAGAGATTGATTAGGTGGTCGAGCATCTCAAGAGCTTCGAAGGCTGACCTTTTTTGGAAATTAGCCGACTGAAGGATTCACATAAATTTAAAATCGAGTCGAGTGGTGAGAGAGTGTAGAGTCTTAATATTTTATTTTTCTACATTTATTTTGTTTTGTAAACATTGCACATTTCCAACGAATTCCGTTTGGAATCTCGTATGTGTACTCAGACTTGGACTCTCTCTTGTGTATGTTGAGACCAATTTCACTCTCCGGGGAGGGTGGGGCTCGACCTGAGGGGCGAAATTAGGATAAGCACGCGATAGTGGAATTTCAAAATTGTATGTGCTCTTCATAGTTTAGGGCACACATCTTAGAAGATTCACCATCTTTCAGATTCTTAATAAATATGCACTTAGAACGTTCTATATAGTCAAAATTAATTCATATTCTTCCCGGGTAATAGAAGTTCCTGCTAGGTGCGGTTTCATCGTCTGCATTCATTTAGCATTAGGATTTCAATTCTGTATTGCATCCCGCACGTATAGAGCTGGAGGCACTGTAAATATTCTTATTCAAGCATTCATCATCGTTTTCTCGGTTGCATCGGCTTTTTATGATTCCCTCTCTCGATTTTTCTAATCTAGGATAAAGGAACTGGGATTGGACGGTAGACATGATTGCTTGTGTGGATTAATTACAGTGACAACTAATCTCTAAAATTAGGACTGTTAATTGAATTGGATAAAAAATTGACTAAAATTTACCCTTGATTATGGGAGAGCAACCCCATCATTGTTTGAATTTACTTACAAGTGAGAGAGAGACGACACTGGGATAGAGCCAAGCCATGATTTTCATATAGACTATTGGTTCTACAAAAATGATTAGCTACTTCTCAGTGAGGAAATACGAGTAGCCGGTAAACAGTCCAGATTTCCTTAGCATAGTGGGTGGTTTAGAGGACACTGTGTAAGGCTTCGTCCTCAAGTAACGGATAGTTGTATTCTTACGGTCCGTACTTACTCCCATGCTGGCTGAAAGTGGGTGCAACTCTATAAGGAAATATAGGCACCTAATAGCTTGTTAACTCTTTGAAAGTTTGCATTTATCACCAACTAAAACTGACAAGATATTTTGGTCTAACCTTTACGGCCCTCACGTGCGGAGTTGGTGAATTTGGGGTTTGCTCTTGTGTTTGTTTTGTGTCTGTCCGTGTGTGTTATCTTGTGTACTTGCATGTTTTCTACCTCGATCTGCTTCCATTCATCCATTCCTCATCAAGATGTTGGGAAATTGGTCCCCATACCTCGACCTCTCTGGTCACTCCTCCTCGACCATACACCGTTCATCTTCACCTTCTCTGTCTTCCATGTATCCTCCACCATCCACGGGAGACCCTTACCCATGGTCGGTTCCAACTTGACCTAATTATGAAGTCAAACCTTTAACTGACTTTACCACTTCTTCGCATTTCTCACCTACCCTACCTCCTTACACCCCGGATCCACTTCCACCTTGGGTTGGTTCACCTTATAGTTGGACGCATGTTGGATTCCAAGAATCATCTAAAGAGCAAGCTATCTGAGATGAATAAATGGAAGAATTACCTACCCACACATAGCTCTTTCTCGCCTCAAGTTAGGACAGGACAATAATTCACATATACACATCCTGACTTAACCTTAGTGTATAGCATGGTTGACCGAACAAATCGAATGGACAGGAATGCACCATATGATCATCCTGACTTGATTGACCCTACTAATCAAGCCCACATTTATCAGCCTTCATATCACACATTCAGAGAGCCTACACATGCATGGGCTTAAACTCATGAGCAAGACTTACCAGCCCCCCGTTCATTGACTCCATTATTCGAGGCTCCCACCAATATCTACCATTCGGATGGTCCATATTCTACCCAGCATTACATACCAAAGTCTAGGTATGTTGAGTATGAGACTTCAAGATATCAGCAGTATCCTTCAAGAAAACAGACTACTTCCACGATTTGTTATGAGGAATCTTTGGAGGATAACATTTCTAAGATTATGAAGAGATATGAAGTAATTGAGGATAAATATAGAAATGTCATCGACCGACTAATCTCACTTTAGTCCAATTCAGGTATGGAAGTGGTGAATGAATTAAGTGGATTCAATGTTGAAAATAATCTAGAGGCCACAAGGAAACACACATACTTTGTACAGCTGGAGTCCATTCTACCTCCCTCTTCTTCTAACCAATTACCTTCCAATCTATAGTATGTACATCCTTCCACTCCTCCTTAACATATTCAAAACAACAAAAAAATCGAAAATCCCAAAAAGACTAAAAAAATTGAAAAACCAGAAAAAACTCATAAACATAGAAAATGAAAAAGACCTAAAAAATTTAGATTATGTCCTCAGGGAAGCACTCGATGAGGAATTGATTTATAAGCTTCCCTAATAAAGGCCATAGATCACTTCCCTGGCCTCAAATAATTTGTGAGAAGTAAATTGATGCCTAAGAGGTCGAGCAATAAGAGGACAAGGACTGAAAAACATCTAGTGTCTATGGTCACCTCCTTGGTGATGGGGAGAAAGATCAAAAGCCACAGAATGAAGCGGTTGCATAGGGTTGAATGTGAAATCAAAGGCACTACTTCACCCATGCTAGAATCGATGATGACTCATCGATGAATATCCTCCCGACCTTTGTGTTTGACAAGCTCAAACTCAGGCCAATCAGAAAATCAAGAGAGATCATTCAGCTAGTTGATCGATCTATAAAATGGTCAAGAGGAACCATTTCACTCATCCTTACTTTCCAAGGTGCTCTACTCTAGGTAGCCTACACGATTATTGACATTGAGCATCGAGGAGAGTTTACCCAATCTTCGATTATTCTCGGGAAGCCATTCTTAGCCTTAGCTAAAGTAACTATAGATTATGAGACTCGGGAGGTCGATTTTATAGCATTGGGAGCACTCCGACTGCATATATTCTTTGACACGCTCTACTCTAAGGTAACCGACAAAGCTGTTGACAGTCGTGAACAACGAGAGGTAGATGGGTCTCACCTCTCTGTTACACCTGAGATACTGGATGTTGAGCTGACCATTGGGTCTAAGACTCCCCACATATCCATGACTCGCGATGCTTGCATCACTACCAATGCCAAGCCGATTGAGAACACTAGCTCCTACCCAAGATGTGTGTTGACCCTTCAGGAATTTTACAACCTATATGGTGACTCATTTGATGAGGAACCCGTGGTCAGCACCGCACCACATCCCGGACTTCAAAGCAGACAACCAAGACTGAATTGACCCTACTGATGAATATGCATTTCATCATCTTTATTCATTTATTTTAGCTTATAATCATTTATAAAACACATGTATATAATATTAACTCCATATTCTTACTAACTTGCATTTGTGTGTAAATATAGTACACTTTTTACCATTTTAACCTAAAATAAATAAATATATAAAGAAAGGAAAAATAAAGAAAGGAAAAGAAAAAACAATAAAGAAAAAAGATTGTATATATGTAATAGATACAGGCTGATCCGAACCCCGAGAGAAGGTCAAGACTTGACAAGATCGACCAGGAATAAAGTAGGGGGAGATAGGGTCCTTAATCAAAAAAATCCAAAAAAAAAATGTGTGTTGTGTATATTTGTATACTACACCATTTTATTTGTACATAAATTGACCTCAAATTAAATAATTTTCAAAACAAAAGTTGTAAATAAAAATGTTTCTTAATTAATAAAAATGTTTGCAAAATAAAATCATGTATGGAATAAAAGCAACCACATTTGGAAAAAGTCACTAAGCGATAATTGAAATACCAATTCCGACTCCATATGAACTCAAATTGAACCAAACACACTTCCATTGTATTCTAAATTAAATTAACTTTAAAATGGCTATGATTTCATAATTTTTAGAGTTACGGTTGAAAAGTCAGTTTTATGGGGTGGTTTGTGCAATTTTACCATTTATTTGTACATATTTTATTTGTAACTATTTTTACTAATTATTTATAATAAAAATAAAAATAAATAAAAATAAAAATTTTAAAACAAAAAAACTAATCTCCTTATTTAACTATGTATATAATGTACCATATGTATATAGTATATGTATATAGTTGCTATTCTTAAATAACCACCACAAAAATAAAAAAAATTAACATTTGTATTCAATTTAATTAAGTGGCGAAAATACAAAAAATAATTTTTGTAAATAATTTTAACTTTATCTCATTTCAAATATTTTTCTCTTATCTCTTATCTTCATTCAAAATTTCAAAAAAATTCAAACTCCATTTTTATCTATTAATATGGCTCCCTCTCCCTCATTTCAATTTGATCAATCTTTGGTGAGAGGAGCTTTTTCTTCGAGAGCTATCTTGTCGTAGAGAGGTGCCTAGCCTCCGAGCTGTCCAGTGACAGCGAGTCGGCCTTCGTCGAGGCGATCACGATCTTTTCCGCTCCTAAGTTGAGATCCATCATTTTCTCTTATTTTTAACATAGGATAATCGTAGATTAATTTTCATTTTATTTTTATTTCATTGTCATTTTCTTTCCTCTAGATCTTAGAATCCTTCATGATTTGATCCGAATCAGACTCGATTTTTCATTTCACATCTCGATCTATTCGCGTTCTTTTCTACCTCGCACGATCTCTCACCTCCAACCACGCACGGTGGTCGGAGATCTGATTCCGTCCACCATTTTCCTCTGAACCACACTCGTTCACATTTTCCGTTTTAATTTTGGGATCAAGTCGTCGTGCTCGCATCCTAATTGTTTTTAAATAAAAAATAAAAAAAATATATTTTTTTCTAACATTTGTTTTGTTGGATAAATAAAAACAAAAAATAAATAAATAAAATTATAAAAAAAAGGTTTTCTTCTATTACAGCTTTCAAAAAATAAAAATAAACAAAAAACGCTTGTAGCAGCCTACCGCAGCCTCCATCCACCACCACCAACTGTACCTCCAGCCAGCGGTCACACCCCCGCGCGAGGCTCCTCCGTTGATGCATCTGACGCACCCGACCCGCGTGGAGGAGAGGACCTCCAACCAGCGGTTGCGCCCCCACGTGAGGCTCCTCAGTCGGCGCTGCCCAACGCGCTCCACAGCCCTTCGACAACCCTCCGCCATCCTGCTCATTCATCTAGAGAGGAAGACCGTCAACGATCGTTGCTCTCAAGGTAGAACACTCCGCCATCGCTGACCTCTACAGAAGCACCGCATCTCCATCCTCGCGCGGAGGAGAGCATCTCCACCGCCATCCTGCTCCTCCATCTGGAGAGGAAGACTGTCACCGAACGCCTCCCTCGAAGCAGAAACTCCGCCATCACCATCGTTTATGCCAAGCCGAAGCTAGCCACGTGCAACACTAGCGTGCCCGACCCCCGCCACTCTTGGTCCTTCCACAGCCATGTTGCTTGGGAGAGAGAAATAGGAATGGCGCCCCCTCTTGAATTGATGAAGGAAGAACGAAGCCGTAACCCTAGGGAGTATATTCTATTGGTAAAATTGCAACTTATTCCCACGAAGTTTCAAAATTTACAAATCGGCCCTCCAAGTTTCTGATTTCGTATTAAAGCCCCTGCTAGAGCAAGTCATGCACAGCGTGCGCCACTATCCAGGGTAAATTGTGGCATTATACCCGTATTTTATTATCTGTAGTGTTTTCATACATAAACATTGAATAATTGCTTTTCAGTCATGTGATTCCATACTATTATTTTACATGTTCTTTTCAGTGAAATAAATGTTTTTTTGGTCAATAATTTCTGAAAAAAAATCATGCTATACTCCTGATGTGTGAATCTTTCTAGCATAAAATTTTCATTGCATTTTATTTCATTTGTTATTATTAAAAAACAAAAACAATGTCATTTTCTCTTCCTGAAATTCAAAAATTCATAAAAATTTGAATATTGCTATAAAAATTCAAAAAAATAGATTAGTTTTGTTTTATTATCTTTTAATTCCTATCCAATTTTCGTGCATTAATTCTTTCCAAAACCTAAAAATTTTGAAAAATCTCAAAAATCTTTAAAAAATCACAGAAAGTTCTACAAAAATCCAAAAATCATTATTTCACTTCCTGTTTATAGATATTTGTCTATATTTTAGCATAAAAATAGTCTTTAGGAGTTTTGGGCATTAAAATATTTTTAAGGTTCAAATTACTCCAGGTTGTGCATTGTTTATCATTTTTGTCACTGTTTAATTTTAAAAAATATATAAAAACATCTGAAAATTCTATAAAAATTCCCAAAAACACTTCAAATCCTTTAAAATCCAAAAATATTTTCTCTGTATTTTTCTGAGCATTTTTTATAAAATTAAACAATACAAAAAGAGTGTGGTGCACGTATTTCTTCCCTTGTGCATATTGTTCCTTATTTTTGAAAATAAAAAAATTACAAAAATCAAATCATTAAAAAATTTAAAATCAAAAATTAAAAAAATAGAAATAAAAAATAAAAAAATAAAAAGACAAAAAAATCACAAAAACCCAAAATAGCTTGCATTTGAGATTCCCTTTTTCTTTTAATTTATTTTCGATTAATCGAATAACCCTCGAGAATTGTAGCCTCCCTGAATTCAATCATGTTGCTATACAGGTAAATAAGTAGCAAAAAGTTCTCTCGCTTCATTATTCTCTTGTAGTTGATTTTGTATCTTGAGAAGAAAATTTTGTTTGTTTGTTGCGGGATATTTGGATTGCAACGACTATTGTGCATTTTATTTCATATCTTGATCCAAAACCCGAAGATCCCATGTCAACACCCACCCAAAAACACGGTTTCTCCTTCCTCTAGTTGGTTATCCAGTGAGAGGAAGTCAAGAATCGATTCCTCGAGGTGTTCCCCCGAACCTCTCAAGGCGCGTCACTCTCCTCTCCCTCTCAATGCTTCAAGTTCTAGAAAACTGACTAAGAAAGTTTCCTTCAACATACCAGAGAAGGAATTTTCTAAGGAGTCCTCATCGGGTCCGGATGAGGTGATTTACATAAGCGAGCTCAGTTCGGTTGTTCTTAAACCATATCTGAGCAAGCATTCGTGTGTCGACCCTCGTTGGACGATCCCTTTACCTCACTATTATTCATTTGAGGACGATTCTGACAGCGACACATATGTATATTACCCACCTCCTCACTCCCGCAAGAAGATTCGCCACAAACCTTCTTGATCCTTGTATATTCTCACTCCTCCTTGTATAGATTTTCTTTCTTTTATTTCCCTCCCTCCCCAGTGCTTCGTATCACTCTCTCTGCCTCCAAATTGTTTCATTTATGGTTATACTTAGGATGACCGCATCCTAAGTATAGGGGGAGAGTGACCTGACTCTCTTCTTCACCATTCTCCGTATATTCTCTATATCTCATCGGTCTCACACTCACTCTTGTCCTAGACTTAGGCTGACCAGAGCCTAAGTATAGGGGGGACTGATGCCCTCCATGTATATATATTCATCCATTTCTCCTCATGACCTCGACCGCCTCATTTTGCTCGTCTTCTACACTTAGGCTGATAGGGACGGATCGACTTTTATACTTTTTGTAATTTTAGCTCACCTACGCTTAGCACGATCTATGTCTTTTCCTCGCTTATCATTCTCTGAGGACATAGCACATGCTATGTATCGGGGGGCATGTATATATTACATATATACTTACCCATATCTCGTACTTGTTATTTTTGTATGTATTATGCAATAATTACATGATGGATAAAATTGGGTATAATTAGAAGAAGAAAACTTTTTTGTTAAATACATGTATACTTGTATAAAATGTATATAAGACGTACAACTTATATAGTACTTGTATAATTTTATAAAATTATTGTAAATAATACTTTCATAAATGTTGTAGAATAGGATGTATACCGTAATATATATAAAAAAGGAGACTTCTTATTTACCCTTACGTTCATTAAAAAAATGCCTTGCACTTCATTCATCTACATTGCATGTCATCTGCATTTTATTTGCATATCTAGCATATGCAAAGTGGAAAGTTAATGGGTTCTGAACCAAGTTATGAATAGAAGTCGAGGATTGATTTGATTTGACCATAATCTACCTAATTTCAAAGGAACCTTATAGGAACTGGAGTTAAGATTTTTCAGGTCAAGTGACTTAATTCTTTGAGTCCACAAGACTATGTTCACATGTCATCTTGATTGGTTTAAGTAGAATATTTCATACACGCGCACGATTCTTTTAGACATTGACCTAACTTGGACAAGCACCATGCACATAGTTCTTCATTGATGAGGTGGTGAGGAGGTAGAATCCTTTGGCTTGGAGTAGCACACGGGTGGAAACATCCGTCCTCCTCTAGAGGGTAGTGCATCTCAACCTAGTCTAGTGGTGACGACGTCTAACGACGGAATGTTGTGGGTTGCGATAAAGCTTCAAAAGAGGGATAGTCTACTGGATCAAGAAGAAAAACTCCTTATGTACATGTTGCACCTTTGTATATAGTCCAAAAAAGGTGGGGAGAAAAAAACTCCAAAAAAGAGGATAGGCCTGATTGAAAATAAAATGCTTGCCGGAGTGTGTATATGTATAGTCAAATAAGCAAGGCATATGTTTCAAAGTCTCATACCAAGGAAGCCTGCAGCTGGAGACTTGGCTACACTGGTCAAGCTCCATGAATATGTGACTACACTGGTCACCATTTATTCTCTTCTCTACCCTCTCTTCTTGAGCTAGTTGCACTTGAACATAGAAGCGAATACCCCGCTCCTCGAGGAAAGAGTCGTTAGATCGGGGAATTAGAGTTACCTTGTTAGAGGAGGTTGTTTCTAGATTATTTCTGATGTGGAGAGATATATTTCACTTACACGGTACACATAAGATTCATAGTCATCAGAATTTGTGTATGAGGATTGGTTCTGACCTGACTATAGAGGCGACCTGAATAGAGACTTGTGGAACTTAAAGGTTGTTAGGTCTTAAATTCAGATACCAATAAGGTTCCACCACATTATTAATCCAAAGGTCGAGTCGAGCTCCATTTTCACCTTTTGTTCATGACCTTGATATGGAACCACAAATCATTTCACTTTTTGCATTTCATTTTAGTTGCTCGGGGTCGAGCAAGGTTTAAGTATAAGGGGTTGATGAATCCACGATTCATCACTCTAAAAGTCGAAAATAGATCTTCATTCCAGAGTAATTAGCTGCATTTCTCCTTTTGTTTTGCATTATTCTCATTCATACATCTAGGATTAATGTCTGCATTTTAGCATGCATATTTGCATTAAATAAGAAGCCAAATTCACTCGTAAATATCACATGTATATTCACCATATTTCCCCTATTTTTATCTATTTTTCACTAACTAAAAATTGAATAAATTCAACTCTATAGTGTTTATATTACTAACAATAATAAAGGAAAAATATCAAAAAAAATACTAACTTGTAAAATTAACCAATAAAACCCAAACCCTAGTCTAGTACTAAGAACATTAAAACGTGAATATCTCTCTCACACAGTCTCCTATGGACCTCTACTCACTTTTGAATTAATGTACGTTCAATTACCTTCAAAACAAGACCAAATTCAAAAGAATCGGAGTTCGTAAGTGAAACTTGGGTTTTGGGCCCCAATTGTATATTGTACATATTAACCAAACTACCCTTTATTTTATCTTTTTATTTACTTAATTATTAAAAACCAAAAAATAGATTAAGTTGTAAATATTTGTTTTATATTTTTCTATAATTTTATTTGATTTTTATCTTATTTTTAAAATGCCAAAAAAATCTACAAAAGATAAAAATATGTATCTTATACCTATGACTTCTTTTGGTCCTTCACGAAAGTTGCATATCTCATCGAGACAAGCAACTTTTGTGTTGACCACTTTTTGATTTGACCCCTTTTGTTATTTCTTTTTTATTTTTTTTCTTTTGATTTATTTTTTATTTTTCTGGGAGCAACACGTGGCGGGTCCTGAGACTGTTACGTGTCACCCCCCATTTTTATTCATTTATTTTCATAATTTTATTTATTTATTTTATTTATATTTATATTTATGTATTTTTTTGTTATTTATTTTACACTATTTAATTGTTTTAATTATTACTATTATTTCTTTTATTTTCGTTTTATTATTTATTTTTACCCATGCCACGTAGTCGCCCCCGCGTGCGCCACGTGGCGCCTCCAACCCCCCCTCCCTTCTCCCTCTTCTCTGCCTAGTCACGTGCCTAGCACATTACCACCCTCCTCCCGCTCGCCCATGCATCTGTGCTGCGCACGTACCCACTCTCCTATCTCTTTCTCTCTCTCTCACTCTCTCTCTCTCTTCCCTCATTGGTTAACCCGCAACCATCATTCAGCCCCTCTCAGTCGCATCTCTCGCTCTCCCCCCTCTGACCTACCCCGTGCTTCACGTAGGCGGTTGCGCATCCCCTTGGCCCTTCACGCCTCGCGGTGGGGCACCATCACCGTGTGACCCAGTTCCCCTACGGTTCATCACCTGTGCACGACCCTACAACCGTATGTGACTCGCTGCCTTCTCTTTTCCGTGATCTCTCATAACCCACAATTGTTGCCTCATTCCACTCGCATGACCACCTTCCTCTCCAACCAACCACCAATAAGACCCCGTCGCATGCCCCCAATCACGTTCATCCGCCATTTCATGAGAGAGACCATGAGCTCCTTATTCTTGCATCGGTGACTACGAGGGTGAGAATATCAAACTGAGCGATGATCGGTACCAACTCAGGCGTGATCCGGTGATGTCGTCGGTGCTGCTACGAGTTTCATCGAAGCTTGTTAAGCTCGTTGCATAGCCGTGTCACTCGAGCGAAGACCTGTTGGACTTTCTCTCCATCAAACCCAGGCATCAACCTTCACCCCGTCCAAGAACCCAAGAATCGATTTGATTGATAATCCATCTCAGGTAAGCACTGACCCCATTCTTCTTCTGTTTCTTCCATTTCTTTTCAATAGTTCTGTGTTGCTTTCTCTGATCATTTCTGCTCAAAGGTAAATTTCCAATCGCCCCGATCATCCTCTCATCTCCGTCATATTTATCCGTTCAATCCTACTCGAGCTTCGCACAAGCTCGAGATCAATTTGGGTCGTCCATCTTCTCCCTCCTGCATAGGACCTCCACTCCCTACCCGCTAGCGCGATCGACGTCCCTCTTATTCACCCCCTCCGCCTCCGCTTCCACTGAGGTCTGTCTGCACCACCGTCATCCAGAGCATGCCATTGACCCTCGAGCACCACTTTCATCTTACTTGCATTGCCTCGTCGAGCTACTACGATCTCTGCCCTCGAGCATCATCGTCGTCTACCTCCATACAGACTCCTCACCTCTGTGGTGTGTATGCCTGACCGTCGGTCACCCACGACCATCACGACCAGTCCACGCGCCCTCCGACGTTCCTGGAGCAAGGGCATCCTGCCACTGAACTCCCTCTACAACGAAGAAGGCGCCACCCATGTGCATCCCCGCGATCGCCTTGGCAAGCCATCGATCTACCTGTCAAGCGCCTGCCTCGACCCGACTACGGAACAAGCCTTGGGCGACGTGCAAGGCACTCATCCCCCTCACATGCGAGGCATGTGGGCAGGGGCAAATTTTGTGCCACACCCTTGCATCTCCAGCAAAATACACTGATGCCCTAGCCTTCTGGAGCTCATGTGTTGCACATGTGCATATGAGAAAAGTTGCATAGACACCCCTCTATCTACCATTAATTACGTCGGGGTCCCCACAAGTCAGAATCACATGAGGCGCATGCTCCCCACTGGAAAATTGCATTCAGACCCTCATGAGTCTATGTAGTTGCATCTAAGTCCTATCAACATTTTCTATCAATTGTATTTCTGTAATTGCATTTAGGTCCCTATATTTGGGCACCATTTCATTTAGCATCATTCTATCATTTTAAAAATTATTCATTATAGAACTACTTATGCTGATCATTGTGGATGTTTGGTTGAATTTTTGTGAGCTGTGATTTATTTAATATAATTATTTTTGTAGAAAAGATCATATTTTACCCACTACAAGAACCTTAATTAGTTATAAATCATCGCTGCTCAAAAAATTCTAAAAAATTCACATTAGGAAGATTTTAGGATGTTTTACATTGTGCCCAATTTTCATGATATTTGCACGCATATCAAGGTCAGAATAAAATGAATGGTGATTTTATTAATTAATTTTTAATAGACTGAAAAATCATTATCTCTAAGGTTTATAATTTTTCCTTGATAGCCCTCACATAGACACATCTAGGATAATTTTATTTGCAAGGTTTGATATATATTAAAATTAATTTTCTCAAAATCATCTAGTTTGCATATTTTTATTCATTATTAGTTCATCTAGCACCCAAAAATTCCAGAAAAATTATAGTAGCTTATTCTTGCTTTCATACACATATTGGTTAAGTTTCAGGTTTAGAGTTCATTTGATCAAAATTTGTAGTTATCCCCTAAAATTTGCCAAATTTTCATTTCATTCATTAATTGTGTTTAAAAATATAAAAAATGCCTCTCTGAAAACATGATTCTAGATCAACTATAAATCATCCTAAGGAGACAGTGGCCTCCCTGAGTTTGACCTTGGGCTTGCCCAAATAAAAAATTTGATCGCTCACTTTAATTGGATAATTCATTAATTTTAGCGGTTTTTTATTAATCTGAAATTGCCCGACTGAAACGAAATTTAAACATTAATTCCTCCAAATTAACTAGGGAATTCGAGGGTTCTTCACACCTAACCTACTCTTCGATCCATGGCAATTAAAACTTCCCATAACCTCTTCGCAAATGTAATCCTTCGTCTTAAAATACCCCGTCGCCGCCTCAAGCAGTGATTATCCACCCTTGTACAGGACCTACGCCCAGCCCTCTCCTCCTCTTCGTGACAAGGAGAGGAGGATCGAAGGAGGACACGATGACGTCGGACCTGGCACGACCCATGGTTGGTAAGCCATGTTACAGTGCCAATCGACGGCTGTTGAGCTTTCTCCATCGGCTACGAAGATGAAGCGATGATCGGAGGCTTGCATGGAGCATCAACCAAGCCAAATTGACCACCATGTACCTCTTTTTCAAGGCTCGATTAATTTGGACTTGTTTTCATTTGTTTTCTTCAATTTTAGTCACCGTGTAGATATTTTCAACCTTCGATTAAACCCATTTCCAACCTTTGCCAAAGAACATAGATCTTCGCTGGAGGATTCGATGGCCATTCTTCTTTTTTTATGACTCCTATCACCTCGACCCATATTCTTCTCCAACTTCAATAATTCTTCAGTTACGTATCTTTTAACGCATGCAGGTAAAAAGACCTTCAATGGGAGGAATCCAAAGACCCCTCCTATCTAGAGCTTCTTCATCGAAGGTTCTTCATCATCATCATCTTCCAGTTGCTTGAGGACCTTTGTCATCCACGCTTCACCTTTGTTAGCCTTCCAAGGACCTTCACGAGCTTCAGTGCATTCTCCAGGAGCATGGAGGAGAAGTGAAGCTCTTGTCGGAGCTCCACCTCACAGCCACCGTCTAAGGCGGTGAAGGAACAAAGATGACATACAGATGACGTTGGATAGGCCCCATTTGGGCGTGATCCGATGATCACGGAAGAGCCACCTCGAAAATCCACAAGCATGTAGCCACGAAGCTATCCAAGCCTCTGTCGAAGCATAGCAAGTCTCCAAGTGGCCCGAGCCACGCAACGTTGCCCAAGCCTAGGACTGCACACGCCTGATGTGTGCAGGCATGGGTTAATTGCACTATCACCCGTGTCGGTTTAAATAATTGCAAAAATACCCCCATGCAGGGGTATTCTATAAATTCAGTGGTATGTTTTCAGTAATTGCATTCTAGTCCCTTCAGGGTCCTGTTGGTGATATTTGTGCTATGTTTTCTTAAGTTTTTATCACATATATGCCTTTGGACTCAAAGTTGAATAGCATGAGCATTGTTTATCCAATTAAGATGATTTCAGGGCCATTTTGATCCTCGTTTAATTGTGTTTGATATGATATGAATTCTTTCCTCGTTAGACTATATTCTATAAATGTGTCCATGCTTATTACATGAAACTTGACTCGAGTTGAATCATTTTTATTTTATTTGAATTTAATCGATAAATTACTTAAATTTGATTAATTAATTTAGGGCATAATAATGTAATGAAATATATGTGATAGCTTAGTCTCATTTTGTTCATCATTATTTCTAACATGCATTTATGTTTTTCATTCTCACGTTATGTATTCATGCATGCATCAGTGATGTGCATTCTATATTGCATTGCTTGCCTGCATTATTTTGTTGGTTTTGACTTAGATAATTTTTGTGTCACATGCCTTCGAAGATCGATAATTAATGATAGTAAAGTCGTTGCTATCCCCAAAAGTCCCGTGACAAACAAACAATTTTTTTCTTCTCAAGCTGCAAAATTAACTAAAAACGAATAATGAAGCAAGAGAAATTTTGCTACTTATTTACCTGTATAGCAGATAGGATCGAACTCAGTGAGGCTACAATTCTCGAGGGTTATTCAATTAACCAAAAAATCAATTAAAAGAAAAGGCAGGAATCTCAAAGGCAAACTATCCTTGGTTTTTGTAGATTTTACACTTTTTACATTTTTTAATTTTTTTTATTTCTATTTTTTTATTTTCTGATTTTCAAATTTTTAATGATTTTAATTTTGCAAAAAAAAATTAGTTTTCAAATCAAGAACAATATGCACAAGATTCGAAATACGCACACCAACTCTTTTTGTAATTTTCAATTATATCAAAAATGCTCAGAAAAATCCAAAGAAAATATTTTTGTGTTTTAAAGATTTTGAAATGTTTTTGGGAATTTTTTGTAGAATTTTAAGATGTTTTTTGTATTTTTTAAAAATCAAACAGTGATAAAAATTAGAAACAGTGCACAGTCTGGAGTAATTTGCAACTTAAAAATATTTTAAGTGCCCAAAACTCCTGGCAATTATTTTTGTGACAAACTATATGCAAATATATACAAACAGGAAGTGAGATGACAATTTTGGATTTTTGTAGATTTTTTTATGATTATTATAACATTTTTAGTATTTTTCAATTTTTTGGGTTTTATACAGAGTTAATGCTCCTCTCACCAAAGATCGGAGGCTAGGCACCCTTCTACGACAATAAGACTCTCAGAGATCGGGCTCCTCTCACCAAAGATTGATCAAGTGGGAATGATGGAGAAGGAACCATATAAATAGAAAAGATAGATAATGAAATTTGAATTTTTGAATTTTTGGTTGAAGAGATAAGAGAGATAAAATTGGAATGAGATAAATATAAAGAGAGATAAAATATTTACAAAAACTAACTAATTTTTTTGTATTTTCGTCACTTTATTTATTTGAATAAAAAATATTATTTTTTTATTTTTTTTAGGGTGGTTAATTAAGAATAGCAACTATATACATATACTATATACAAATATGACATTATATACATGGGTAAATGAGCAAATTGGTTTTTTATTTTTTTTAATTTTTATTTTTAAATAATTAGTAAAAATTATTTACAAATATATACAAATACAATATGTACAAAATGGGAAAATGCACAAACCACCCCAGAAAACCAACTTTTTACTCGTAACTCCAAAAATTATGAAAATACAGCCATTTTAAAGATAATTTAATTTAGAATCCAATAGAAGTGAGATTGGTTCAATTTGAGTTCATATGGAGTTGGAATTGGTCTTTCAATTAGTGCTTAGTGGCTTTTTCTAAGTGCGGTTGCTTTTATTATGTACATGATTTAATTGTGCAATTATTTTTATTAATTAGAACACATTTGTTTTTACAACTTTGGTTTTGAAAGTTATTTGATTTGAGATCAATTAAGGTACAAATAAAATAGTGAAGTATATAAATATACACAACACACAATTTTTTTTCGGATTTTCTAATTGAGGAGCCTATCTCCCCCTACTTTATTCCTGGTCGATTAGGTCAAGTCTTGACCTTCTCTCGGGGTTCGGGTCAGCCTGTATCAATTATATATACATTCTTCCTTTTTTATTTTCTTTGTTTTTCCTTTCTTTCTTTATTTATTTATTTTAGGTTAAAAAATATACAAATATACAATATTTACACACAGATGCAAGTTAGTAAGAATATGGAGTTAGTATTATATACAGATGTTTTATAAGGGATTTTAAGCTCAAATAAATGAACAAAGATGACGAATCGTAGATTCATCAATAATTTATTAGTCGCTTAACCTAGATATTGAGACACCTTAATAATCGAATTATGATTCGTGTCTCTATGTTTGACCCTAGACTTCCTAGGTTATAAATTTAAGCTAAATCCGCCTCGCGGAGATCTTTCATTCGGTTCTCCATGATACGCTAAGTGCACGTGCTAATATATGCATTTAGTGCATCATCAACCACCAATACGCAGCTGCACCACGGCAGCAATAGACTCCTCCTCCATACCAATAGTATCACCTTTCTCCTTCTCAGCTACACTATCAGCAGTCCCAGCCTCAGCCTCCCCACCAGCAGACACTGCGTGGTCAGCACGTTGAACCTCCCTAGGAGGTTCCCATGAACCCCAACCTTGATTGCTTGGCCCAACTCGTAAAGGGTCTCACGGAGATGACAAGAAAGCTAGACGACCTGATGGCCACCAAAACTCCAATCCCGGCCCAAGTCGAAGATAATCTCAATAATTTCAGGAGAAAAGAGAAGGTAGAATGTGATATCCCGTCTATGCTTGTAGAGTCAGATGATTGTGATTTTACTTTATCTAATGGTGTTACTCTTGAGAGCGGTAGGACCTTGCCCCCATCTGTCGCAATCAAATGGAATAATAAAGCTTTATCAGGTGAATCATCATCTTCTACATCAGTCGTGTTATCTCTAGGTTCAGGTAAGGAAGAAGATGAAGGAGGATCCATGCCAGTTGTCATTCGCCACCACCTCCATCAACAAAAAAAACAAAAAATCAGAAAATTCAAAAAGATCAAAAAGAAGATAACGATCAAAGTGAATCTACACGAGCCATGGAGGAACTAGCACTAGCAGCAGATCTAGAGCCAGTCGACGGAGCGAAGGACGCTCTTTTTGCATGCCCACCAGCAACAACACCATCCTCTCCAAGATATACACCTTTTATAGTCCGGATGTATAGAATAGTGTAGACAAGAAATCTATTGTAAATAAGAACACTGCTTTTGATTTCAGTTCTTTGAATATTCCTTTTCTTGATGCAAGAGAAAAATCAAAAAAAAGTTGTAAAAAGAAAAGGTGCATTATCTAGTCATGTGTTGTGGATATTCTGAAAAAATTGATTGTTGAGATACCATTGATGCAAGCCATGGAGTACATGTCCGTTGTGAAGAAGGGCTTGAAGGAAGAATGTACAAACAAGCGTCGGCCAAACTGTAACAACAAATGCAAGCAAGTTGAGAAACACATCCTTACCATGGCCACAGTTGCCGCCATTAGCAATCTCCCTCAGAAGAAGCAAGATAAAGGAGCACCTTTGATTAGATGCGAGATTTTTTATCAATTGTTCGAGTGAACCTTCCTTGATAGCGGTTGTTCCATCAACCTCTTGCCATCATCATTATTGCAAGAATTCAAACTAGGTCCATTGAAGAAGACACGCATGATCCTTCAGTTCGTTGAGCGATCCATCAAACAAACCAAAGGTCTATTAGAATATGTGTCGTAAAGGTGCAGGACATGCAGTTTCCAATTGATTTTGTAGTCCTTGATATGGACCCTCCTGCACCATTACTTCAGACTCCAATTATCCTTAGCTGGCCATTTTTGTGCACTGCGGAGGTCGTGGTTAACTATGGGTCTGAGGAGATCACATTCAGCTTGAGCAATCACAGAGTTAACATAGACATGATCAATGAACCAAAAGTCATATCTGATGAAAGTCATGCAGCATCGCCTGAAGCAGACTGTGACTTTATTGCAGAAATCAAAGATACAGAACTCTCTTTGAGTGATACATGGACACTAGACATCCTCTCTACTGAGGAGGACCAGGAAATCGTAGTCGACTCAAGCCCCGATGTCACCCAGAGATAGAATCCAATAAGTTGATGCATATGTTTGATTCAGAAGATTCACTCCAGTCCGAACATGATGAATTCATTGCAGATTTGTTCGGTACATTATTAGTTGAATAACAAGTGAGGTGGGCAGTACCTCTAAAGACATGGCAGATCGTCCACCTATTAGCACAATTTCTGAAGTGACCGAGAAGCAGGCTAGATCAGAGCCTAAGTTAAAATCCAATTTTGGCAAGCCTTAAGTATGCCTTGGTTGTGGGTGCAGAAGATGTATCCGATCATCATCAGTAGCAGGCTGACCTTGGATCAAGAATCTCGACTTCTCGAGGTTTTAGAGAAAACCTGCAAGGCACTTGGTTGGCATGTCTCGTATTTCTGCGGGATAAATCATGCCATGTGTTCACATCATATCAATTTGGAAGAAGATGCCAGGTCATCATGAGAGTTTCAAAGAAGACTAAACCCAAATTTACGGGTTGTTGTCATGAAAGAAATCACGAAATGGTGAGGCACAAGTTTCATTTATCCCATCTCTGATTCAAAATGGGTGAGCCCTCTACATGTAGTTCTGAAGAAATACGGGCTCACCGTTGTTACAAATGACAGAGAAGAGGAGATTTCTACTCGGATACCAATAGGGGTGTCAGAAAATTCTCAAGTTTGATATTCGCTGAGGTTCGGCTCGCTAAAAGTTCGATCCAGATTTGGTTTAGAAATAAACGAATCGAACCGAACCTGAACACAAGTTTAGGTTCTATTAAATAAATGAACCGAATTTAAAAATCATATGTTCGCTCAGGTTCGATTCATTAAAAGCTCGATAAACATATATATACATATTTACAAATCCTTATTCGCATAAGTGGACCTTATTTTTCAGATAAGTGGATTTTGCCCCAGGATAACTGAACTATGTCTGGATATAAGTGATTATTTATGTGATAAGTAGGTTTTATCTCAATATAAACTATCCCAAAAGAAATAGTCACATCGTCGTTACAACACCATCATATATGTATCTAGTACATTTCCCTTATTTATCCTCAAATCAACAGAATAATTATAAACCTTACTTAGAGCATATCTCCACATTATTCCTTATACTCATATCAACAAATATAAAAATATAGTATAATTATAATTTTTTTTCAAAGAGATGAATCCTTATTAATATGTTTTTCAAAAAAGATGAAGAGATAGATAAAGAAAAAAACTAAATGAATGTTTATTATAATTGTAGACATACATATATATTTCCATTTCTTTTATTTTCACTCACTTTTATTAGAGAACTCTCAAGTTCGATATTCTCTTAGGTTCGATTCGATTAAAAAGAGGTTCGATTCAGATTCGGTTCGAAAATAAACGAACCGACCTAAACACAAGTTTAGGCTCGATTAAGTAAAAGAATCGAAACTAAAAAATTGTAGGTTCTCTCAAGTTCGGTCCGTTTATACCCCTAGGTACCAACATCCTGGCGTGTATGTGTTGACTACCATCGTCTCAATACAACGACAAAGAAGGACCACTTCCCCTTGCCATTCATCGATCAAGTTCTGGAGAGATTAGTCGGCAATGAGTTCTTCTACTTTTTGGATGGGTACTCTGGGTACAACCAAGTGGCAATCGCCCTAGAGGACCAAGATAAGTCTACCTTCACCTGCTCGTTCAGCACCTACACCTTCAGGAGAATGCCCTTTGGTCTGTACAATGCACCTGCCACGTTCCAGAGATTCGTACTTGGAGTTTTTGCCGAGATGGTTAGCAGTTTTCTTGAGGTGTTCGTGGATGACTTCTCAGTATATGGTGATAGTTTCGATGTCTGTCTTGAGCATCTGGATAGAGCACGTCAGAAATGTCATGAAGTCAAACTTGTGCTATCTTGGGAAAAGAGCCACTCCATGGTCATAGAAGGAATTGTGTTGGGTCACGTCGTTTCCAAGCGTACATGGAAGTCGGCCCAGCAAATGTGGATGTTATCAGCAATCTTGAGCCGCCTCAGAATGTCAAAAATGTGAGGTCATTCCTAGGGCATGTGGGTTTCTACAAGAGATTCATCAAAGATTTCAGTTGCATCGCCCGACCTCTTACAGATATGATATGCAAGGAAATCGAGTTTAATATTGATCAGTAGGTTCTCCTTTCATTTAATCAGATGAAGGAGCTAATCACTCAAGCTCCCATCCTACAGCCACCATAATGGTCTATTCCTTTTAAGATCATGACGGATATGTCAAACTTTGCAGATGGGGTTGTCCTAGGACAAGGAAAAGACAAGACGCCCTATGCCATTCACTATGCCAGCAAAACGCTAGATGAAGCTTAGATAAATTACGCTATTATAGAGAAAGATTGTTGGTTATTGTATTCGCCTTGAGAAGTTTCATATCCTATCTTCGTGGATATAAAGTCACCATCTACACTGACCACTCTGCTATCTGATACTTACAAAGAAGGATGCCAAGCCTAGACTGATTAGATGGATCCTTCTCCTCCAGGAGTTTGACTTGGAAATCAAAAGACAAGCCAGGGGTTCAAAATGTGGCAGCAGACCACCTCTCCTAAATTGAATAGAAAGAGCTATCACTAAGCAGTGCACCCATCACAGAAACCTTTCCTAACGAGTTGATTCTGTGGATTCACTCCCTTGGTATGCCAACATTGTGAACTACCTCGTTTCTGGTGTAACCCTATAAGATTGGACAAAATTTAAGAAGGACAAATTCGTGTCCACCATCCATTTCTACCAATGGGAAAGACCCACTTCTATTTAGGAAAGGAGCGGGATTGTATTTGGCATCGGTGTATTCCTCAGGAGGAGAACCATAGTATCCTCGAGCATTGTTATTCACTTGAATTGGTGTACACCACTCTGGAGATAGAACGGCAGCGAAAGTACTGCAGTGTGGCCTCTGATGGCTGACACTATTTAAGGATGTTGCAGCATTTGTGAAGCATTGCACTGACTGTTAGAGATTAGAAGGCACCCTTACGGTTAAAAATTCCATGCCCCTGAAGTTTATTCAGATTTCAGATGTATTCGATGATTGGGCCGTAGATTTCATGGGACCCTTTCCAAACAGTCAGGGATACGAGCACATCCATCTTGCCATTGACTATGTGAGTTGTTGGGTTAAAGCTATCCCTGCCCGAGCCGCAGATAGCCATACAGTTTGGGTTTTTGAGAGAAACATCATATCGTGGTTCGGAATTTCGAAGATTCTGATATCATACGGGGGTAGCCACTTCATTAATAGATAGATCAAGAAATTAACGAAGGAGTACAGCATCAAGCATTGAGTCACATCTCCTTATCATCCCCAGACCATGGCATGGCAGAATTATCAAATAGAGAAACAAGACGATCCTGTAGAAGCATGTGAAGCTGGACAGAAAAGAATTGGTCCCAACTCTTGAACTCCGTCCTTTGGTCATACATAACCACTTACAAGTCTCCCTTGGGCATGTCACCCTACTGTCTTGTTTATGTAAATCCATGTCATCTGCCCATGGAACTGATCCACAAATCATTATGGGCAATTAATATCTGTAACTTTGACTCACAAAAAGGTGGCCAGAAAAGAAAGAGGATCTGAACAAGCTCCTGGAATTCTGAGACTATGCATATGATAACACATTGATGTACAAGGAGAAGGTTAAACGCTGGCATGACCGGCACATAATACGAAAGACCTTCGAGACTGGACAAAAAGTATGGTTATTTGACGCAAAGTTGAAGATATTCTCGGTCAAATTAAAGAGTAAATGGACAAGGCCATTCGAAGTGAAAGAAGTGCATGACAACGGAAGCATCATAATATCATATTTGTCAACTGACACACTACTGTCTCCCTACCATCTTGTGTATGGAAAGCCATGCCATTTTCCTGTGGAACTGATCCACAAATCATTATGGGCAATTAATATCTGCAACTTGGACTAGCGAAAAGGTGGTCAGAAAAGAAAAAGAGGATCTGAACAAGCTCCTGAAATTCTGAGACTATGCATATGATAACACATTGATGTACAAGGAGAAGGTTAAACGCGGGCATGACTGGCACATCAGATGAGAGACCTTCAAGAGTGGACAGAAAGTGTGGTTATTTGAAGAAAAGCTGAAGATATTCTCGAGCAAATTAAATAGTAAATGGACAGGGCCATTCAAAGTGAAAGAAGTGTGTGACAACATAAGCATCGTGATATCATATTTGTTAGTTGACGCACTACCATTCATCGTCAAAGGTCAGTTACTGAAGCCATATCTTGAGCATGATACTTTTTGGCCGTTATTGACTCAGTTCAAGTGATATGCAATGAAGAAACCTCCACAACCCCAACAATATCAGAAGATTCAGATAATGTTTCTCAAAAACTTTTCCTTTAGTTTCCTTATTTTCTTCTTTTCTGTTGTATTTTCTATTTTCTACTTTGTTTTCCCCATGCATTGCCTCTATACTTATGATATGCTTCATCCTATGTGTAGGGGGGATGAGTGACTTCACATATTCATTCCTTGTCTCACCACCTATCTCCTCTCTTGTTGATATCTCTGTCTATACTTAGGGATATCTGACCCTATGTAGGGGGAGACAGGACGAATCGTTGAGTTGTTCATTCCCATCCTCGACCCTCCTTGCATGTGGATACAGTCTGCTATACTTAGGATTATTTGATCCTAAGTATGGTGGGGACGACTGACTTCTCATTCTTCGGATTCATTCGTTCATTGTTCTTTAGTCATTGTAGTATAGGCTTTTCTATACTCAGTACAAGTTATGTCTTCTCTTTGTCTGATCCATGAGGACATAGCTCAAGCTAAGTATATGGAGGTCGTATATATGATGTATATACTTTAGCCATAACACATACTTTCATATTTTCAAAATAAATATGTCTAAAATACTATATATAAACATATCCAAATCATTAAATCAACTAACAAAAAGATGTATATTATTCCTCAAGATCTTTGTGTATATACTTATTAATAAATAAGGTAAAAATGTTTTTCAAAATGTTTAAAAAATGGTTTGAAAATCTTTTGAAAACTATTTGAAAAAAATCTGTAAAATGTTTTCAACCTTTGTAAAAATGTTTGATTTGTCAAAATTTCTTTTATAAATAACATGTTTAGAAAATCTATTTGCAAATGTTTGGAAAATGGTTGCAAAAATATTTTGAAAAATCTATATATACTGTTTGAAAAATCTTTGCAAAATGATTTTCAAATGTTTGTAAATGTTTGTAAAAAATTATTTGCAAACATTATTTTGAACTATTGTTTTCAAAATTGTTTGAAAAATCATTTTCAAATAGGCTGAGGAATATATACATCATCCTAATAAATAAACATTTTTCACCAACTGTATATATATGTCTATAAAAACAACTAACTCTTGTGTAAATCCTTTAAACCTCAATTCTTGTAAATTATTAAGATGCACTCCCTTGTAAATAGTTGTACCTATCTTTTATTCCAAAAGCTTTTTGTGTTGAAAAATCCTTTAAATTTTGAAAAAACCAGAAATTCCAAAAACATTTGCAAAATCCTTTGAAAAACATCATAAAATTTTTCAAAACCTTTTTCAAAAATCCAGAAAAAAATCAAAAAAATATCTTTTTTGCATTGTACATAGTATTCGCATTTTTTGGAATAATATAGACAATTGAACAAGTCCAAATAAATTCTGAAGATTGAAGCTCGGAATAGACCTTAATACACTTAATTTCAGAGGAACCCATTGAGGACTGGAGGTGGAGATATTTCAGGTCACCTTGACTTAATTCCTTAGGTTCCGTAAGACTATGTTCATGAGTCCATTCAATGTTCTTAAATAGAACCCTTCATATCATTCGTACGACTCTTGAGACAGTGACTTGACTGGAAACCTCGCAGCTAGCACTTAGCTCAACTCAGATGGACTGTTAAAAAATCTTGGGGTTTAAGTCGGGACGATGCAAGGCCGCTTTGTCAAGGGTGGCTCAAGAACCATTCTTGGGGGATTGTCAATACTGGTACTCTAACCCACTTCTTTTGGTAACAATGATATCTAAAGTCTGGAGACGGATTGAGATAATGCTTTGGATGAGGAATGGTCTACCGGCGTAACTTTTCCAAGACCCTAAAAAAGTGGGTGGAACAAAAGATGTTATATCCATTGGGCACAAACAAGAATGCAGAAGCTATACAAAGTCAAAGAAAATATCCAAAGAAGCATATACCAAAAGTTCCACAAAAATTTGAGCTTCGGAAAAAACATGCATCTTGGTGAAGAATCGATTACACTGACCGACTTCACAGAGAATGAATACTACACTGGTCCATTCCCACTTCTTTTCCCATTCTTCTAACTTCTCCCCCATTCGGTTGTAAAGACCAGAAGCACCTGAACTTAGAAGGGAATATCTGTCTCCACGAGGATGAGTTACCAAAAGAGCAGACACGTTGATGGTTCAACGGTTTTGTCTGGGAAGAGATGAACAAATCAACACACATGGTTCTATCATTTCAAGGTAGCAAGAGTATGCGACTGAGAGGATGGTTCTGACATGGCTGTGAATTGGACTGGGAGATAGGAGTATGGAATCTAAGGGTTGCTATGTCACACTTCCCGACTTCCATGTGGTTCCGAACACACCATTAATCCAAAGGCCTTCTTTGAGCTTCGAACTTTGACTTTATTAAAGACTAGTTTAAAAGTCGATAATTATTCCAAGTTATTTCTTTTTCTTTTCTTCATTTTTATTTTGGCACTCATTGCATAAATGTTTGATAGGGACTAGCAAAGGCAAGTATAGGGGGTGATGAATCCCCATTTTATCACCATTGTTCTTTCATTTTGGCCTTTAAACCCTAGCTAAATGCATAAAAATATCATTATTTTGTATAAATTAGCATTCATATTTATTGCATAATTATCGTAGAAAGTACATTATTTAAAGTCAAAATAAAAGAATAAAGGAAGAAAAGAAAAAGAAATAAAATGCCAAAAGTATTTTATGACCCTAAACCCCGAGACCTAGGCATCTTGATGACTGGGTCGACAAGGAATAAAGTAGGGGGAGATAAGGGCCAAAACCACAATAAAAATCCCATTTATTTATTCTTCGATAACTTATTTTTGGTACTCATTGTATTCTTGGATATTTATATCTCAAAACAATAAACTTTGTACATAAAAGTTATAGATAAAAATGCTTAGAAAAATACAAAATTGAGTTTGCACCAAAATAACATACAATATACATTTATGCTCAGAATAAAAAGGCAAAACCCAAACTTCCCAAACCCATATCTCCTCAATAAAAAAACTCAAAATGCATCAAAATTACCTTTTAATTGTATACAACTTTTAATAAGTTATTTAATAAAGGTGGTTTCATTTAATTCAGAGTTAAGGTGTGGAAAGTCAGATTTTGGACCCCTATTGTATAGTATACCTGAATAAAATATTCATTTTTATGTATTCTTTACTATCTTCATAATTGTATATATTTGTAATTTTGTAAACATTATTTATAATATATGTACATCTTTAGAAAGAATAAAACTATAAAGAAAACACTAAAATAAAATAACCTATAGAAATACATAAAATGCAATACATATACTTATATCTGTATAATACATACCCCTATTTATTTAAGTGTATATAATACATCAGAAAAATACAATAAAAATATATTTGTGTGACTAAAAATAAGTTGTAAATATATAAAATATTAAATAAAAAAATAAAATCAAAATATAAAATAATCATAAATGAGCAAAACATAGGTCAATATACCTATAAATACACTTACAAAAAGTAACTCGTAATAAATTGATTCATAAAAATAAATAAAAATCATATTAAAAAACTACATAAAATAATGAACATTTTTTATTTTATAACCAACATTTAATAAAATCATTTAATATTTATTATCTATTTTATAAGGTATTTTCACCCTGCATTTATCTGGTTGGTCCACGTGGACCAACAAGATTCTTTCTTTTGTTGACCTTGGTCAACTGACTCACTGGCGTCTCTGCTCTGTGAGGTGTATATCTTCCCTGATTTCCCTCCATTTTTCTTGGGCATCTCCTCGCTCTTTTTCATCGATCTTTATGCCAACTTCGACATCTATCATCTCTAATCCATGTACATTTCATGGATCTTCAGTACGTAGCCTTGATTCACTCCAAAGAGACGGTCAATAAGGGGCGACCCTCCTATTTATAAATAAATCCACCTCCCTCCGATCTCGGTTTGGTCCCTTTTCCTCCCTAAACCCGGTACCCTTGGCCTAGTGTGCATCCATGTGACAGGGCGAGGTTCCCTGAGGTGTTGACTTGGTCGTAAAGAGGAGGGAGGTGTACCCTAGGTGGCGGTGCTCCGGCGGTCGTCATGCTCCTTGGTCCACCACCAGGTTAGAGTTGCACTCTTTATCATTTCTAGGTAGATATTAGTCTTAGTTTTCGATTATGCCTTTTTATTTAGTGTTTAATCATCTGCATTAGCGTAATATATAGATCTTAGTTCACCAGAGCTTTATAGATCCAACCACTGTGATTCATTGTTACTCTCTGTCTCTGAACTCCGCGACTATCTCATCACCCAGTCTATGTGTTTCTCCACATCTTTGACCGATCAGCCCCCTTTGAATCCTTCTGGATTGAAGGATCCATGCTTCATCTACCACCATTGTCGTAGCACATTCATATCCCCTCCATTTCACCTCGAATCCACCCCAATAATAGCTGAGATCCTTCGCCTTCATCGTAGCATGCTTTTGCACGTTTTCAGAGGACTCGAAGAGCCCCATCTGAGGATGAAGGCATTCAAGAAGCACCCTAGGCACATCACACTCAGGGCTCCACCAATGAGCCCCGGATCATTTTGAGGATACCTCCAGGTGCGGAACACCTCCAGGGAGCGATTGGGCATCTTAGTAGCATCTGAAGAGCTCGGAAGATGGAGAATCGAAGGATCGAAGCTCATGGATGCAACCTTCTTCAATGTTCGTCATCACGAGCAGCGGCCGTCCGATCTGGGGAGGAGACTCATATTTATTGTCAGCCATCAGATCTAGCAAGCTTTAGTTGTTCGATCTCAGCCTGAGATCTAATCTTGTACATCTACGGTTGAACTGTCATCAAGCTTCCAGGACGTGACACGCGTCAAGTGGACTATTTACAGCCGTCCGAGGAAGCGTTATTTGGGGGTAAAATGCACATCTAGTCCCCCTACCTTTTTGCTTTATTTATTAGTCATGTAAATTATTTTTTATAAGGCAAATAAAATTTGAAATATTGTATAGAGACCCTGTAGTTATTTGATATTTCATATGGGTCCAGTCCAACTCAGCTCACGTGTCATCCACGTGAGCTGGGCAAATTGAATATATGTCTTGGCGGTTTTGTGAAATGTAAAATAGTCCATTAAATTTAAATATAAGTTGTATATTTTTGAGAAATTTGCACATATGCCCCTAACTTTAATTTTCGTTGCAAATATGCCCTCGCCAGTACATGTTATTTTTGTGATTGTATTTCATTTATTAAAAATAGCATCCATACTATAAAAATGATGCAAAAATAGTATTAAATGCATGTTAGCATGTACGTACATGCAATGTTTTTATTTTTTGCATTTTACGTATTTTAACTATTTATTAAAAATCAAATGAGCATGATTTTGCCCATGTTTGACTTAAAAATAACCAAAAATATATAAAACATTTTTGAAAAAATCCAAAAAATATTTAATTTATTTTAGTATATTGTATCTCAAGATAAAAAACCCTTAAAAAGATAAAAATAAATAAAATCTCCAATATCCAGTAAAAAAGATATAAAATTCTCAAAAAAATCAAAAATATTTATTTTTATTTCTCAATTTTCTTTATATTATTATATACCCATTAAAATTGATTTGGAGAATTTAGGACTTTATTTGCTATTTTTAATCTTCAAACCTATTTTGTCTATTTATTTAATCCCTATTTTGGGATGTGTTTTATTTTAAAAATACCTAAAAACATACAAACATTCCAAAAAAACACAAAAATATGAGAAAAATATAAAAAACCAAAAAATATCCCATGTATTTTTGGACTATTTATAGATATGTATACTATACACTACCTATATGTATACATATATTACTTCTATACTTATATTATGTACTAATATATTCTATACATGTATTTTCATTTTTGTTTTCAAAAATAAAAAAGAAATTAAAAATTAGCAAAATTGTGTGTGTGTGTGTGTGTACTTTTATATGTGTGTGGGCGTATACCATATATGTATAACCCTACTTATATGTGTGTATAGGTATATGATATATCTTATTGTTATTAAATTACATGTATTCACTATTAATATTATTATTAAAAAGGAAAAAAACAAAAAATATAAATAATTCAAAAACCCACATGAAGACAAACATGTACATAATACACATTGATTATCAATAATAATAGGCTTCCTCGTTTGCTCTATGTGGTTTGACCTTTACATGCTTACATGCTATACATTTCTATTTGTAGAGTATAATAAATTGTGCCTCACATTTTTGGGATATTCATTGCTTGTTATTACATTGTGGGTACTTGTTAATTGACTCGAGAATTCTCGGGGGTTGCCTTAGCAACAACTTATCTTCGCATTATGTGAGGATACTTTTATACTCGCGTGGAAATTCTCAACCATCAGGTACACCCCTATACTTAGCTTTTATTATGTCCTCATAGCACAAAGTGATATGAAGCCATAGCTCATGCTAAATATAAAGAAATGTACAAGAACTGAGTCAAGAATCAAGATGTAAGCAAATGCAAGGAAAAAGTCAATCAAAGGATATAAGGAAATGGCCCCCCTATTGTTAGGTTGAAAATAGCCTAAGTATGAAGAAAAAGAAAGAAAAAATAGAGTTGAGAGACCAACGGAAAACAAAGTGAAAAGTAATCAACAAAGGGTCAGGTCCCCCTATATTTAGGCTAAAAATAGCTTAAGTTAGAAGTAAGAATCTACAATAAGAGAAACTTAACCTACAAGACTAGAGTGGAAAAGAATCTGAATCTGAATGATGTTGAATCTTCAAGCTGCAACTTCATGTTGTATCTGGAATTTCTGCAGAGGACTCTATCGACATGAAGCCAATAACCTCAACTGGAGTCAGCCGTTCTTTGGATTCCATGAAGTGTTTCAATAGCTTCCCATTGACCAAGAAGGAAGGTGCACTATCTGAAAGATCTGCAATATCTACACTACCATTTGATGCACTTCCTTTACGATGTAAGGACCCGTCCATTTGGATTTCAACTTCTCATGGAAAAACTATAATTTTGCATTAAAAAACCATACCTTTTATCCTGGGACAAAGTTCTTACATCTAATATGCAAATCATGCCACTTATTAACTTTGTCCTTATAGATCAAGCTGTTGTTATATGCTATATTACAAATTTCGACTAGCTCATTAAGGTTTAAGTCTCTACAAAACTTACCCGGTGACAACTCCATATGATTTTCTTGATTTCCAACTCAGACTTGTGAATTAATTCAGTGGGGAAATGGCTTGGCTTGACATAGATCATCCTAAAAGATGAAGTACCAAGAGGGGTCTTATAGACCGTCATGTAGGCACACATAACTTGATCCAACAACTGAGATCTATTCTTCCTATCAGAACGAACTAACTTATGAAGAATGCTCTTCACCTCCCTATTTGAAACCTCTGCCATGTCGTTCGACGTTGGGTGGTAAGGACTAGCAACTCTATGCTCAAACTTGTAGTCCTTAGCTAAAGATCTCATTTCTCTATTCACAAAGTGGCTACCCCCGTCAGAAATCAAAATCTTTGGACCCCTGAACCTTGAGTTGATACGATCCTTGATAAACTTACAATCAGTTCCTACTGTTTGCAGCTTGGATTGGGATAGCCTCCACCCATCTCGATAGATAATCTACCGCTAACCAGATGTAATCAAATTCATGGCTATTGGGAAAGGGACCCATGATATCTATGCCCCCATGCGTCAAAAACATTACGGAACATTATTGATTGCATGAGAATATAATCTTTATAACCTACAGTCCCTCCCATCCTTTGACATACATGGCACGATCGTACAAAATCAATGGCATCTCTAAACAAGGTCGGCCAAAAGAGTCCACATTGAAGTACCTTGAGAGCAACTCTTTTTCCTAAATGGTGCCCCCTAGCCTCAAGTGAATGATAATACATGAGGACAATTTAGAATTCCTCCTGAGGAATACACCTCCTCCAGACACAATCCGATCCTTCAAAGAAAAGGAGTGGGTCCTCCCAGTGGTATCTCCCCGAATCCGACTTTAGTTTGTCAATGCTCCTCCTAGTCCAAACATGGGGAACCTATTGGGAGACAAGATTTTTTCTGTTAGCATACTAAAGGAGTGAATCGACAACAAAAATCGACTCATCTGGAAAGGTCTCTCTGATCGTATCTAAGTTAGGGGAATCCTTTAACTCAATTCTAGACAGATATTATCCACTATGTTCTCTACTCCAGGTATATCCTTTGTGAACCCCCGAGGATCCAAATACCCGTTTACAACACATTCACGGTATTACATTCACAAAAGATCGCACAAGTTATATAAAAATACAGGGAAAATTTTCGCGTTTTTGCCATGACATTCAAATCAATATTCACGACCAGAGAACAATAGGAAGATGTACCACCAAAATTTCATTTCATTAATTTTTTCATATACATAAATCATGTAACAAACTAGATCACAGTGTATACTTGTATCCCATAATAAACATAAGAGAGAAATTATTTTACATCATAAACTGAACAAAAGCTGTGACAAAAGTAATTGTACCATCAAGAATAATAGCGGATATCTATAATCATCAACCAACTACTGAGTTGCAGACTGCTTGCCTACCACACATGAGAGATATAAGAGACATCAGAGAACGCTAGTACTTCCCGAAAACTTATTAAAAAAGCAGGCATTTAAGGTGATTGCAAAAGAAATAAGTAGTAAGGCAAAACCAACTGAAATTTACAACTACTTGTTATGAAAAAGATTGTTAACTACTCTGAAGGAATGTCACAAGTTTTACCCATTACCTTTTATATGTCATATTTTTATATCGTGGTTAGTGACTCAAACACACACATACATATTAATCTCTTGTTATTTAGAGATCTTAAATATGGATTTCTATAATGGGGAAAATGAGGTTTTGAAATGATTGTTGATTTTATTTAATTTCTCAAGTTTATTGGATAGTCTGTGGTCTTTGTATATGTGTGACCCCACACTATGAGTCAAAAGCGTGAAGAGTGCCTTAGAATTGGGGTGCCTCTGTAGGCATGTGGTGGAGTATAATGCATCCAAAATTATAAACAACTCTAGCCAACACAACTTATAATTGATTTCATCTTTTAGCCAAGCTCCAACACGCTTCATTCTGAGTTCAATTGTTACTTATTCAAATGTGACCCCAGATGATTCAAATGTCGACATAATGATTCGGATGTAGCATTGCCAAGCCTATTGGCGGAAAGTAACCAAACTCAAGCAGTAAGGAAGACTCCTAAGAGACTCTTCCATCTCGCCCTCTAATGGAAGTGTGGTCCATTAGAGGGATAGGTCTACTCTAAAACTACGCCACTAAGATAGGTGAGAGAGACCCTCCAGAAAAGTCACTTTAGAAACCGACCCGATTAGTACAGGTTAACGAGCTCGTTCGAAAAACTAAAACTGAGGATCCCCTGCATGGGTATCCTAAAACAGAGGGTCGGTGCAGCTGATCAAAAGTTGGGATCCCAACGAGACGTAAAAACACTATGAGCTCGCATAAAAACAGTAAAAGAGACTATGATCCAAGACCCGTGCACTTGGCAGTTGCTGCCCTATCTGGACTTCCTATCTCCCACCCAGTTGAGGGTCACCGCACTCTCGCACGGTCAGGTGTAAGGGTCATCATGACCGATACCAATAGTTATCACTGATTCGTCCTTACTAAATTGATTCCTCATTTTTTAAGTTCAAGATTCACTTCTTATTAAAATTAAATGGAGTGGGACTTTTCTGAACTATGGACAGGCACATCTAATGAGGGTTATGATACTTGTACATGTTTAAAATTTTGAACCATTCTATTTAATTATAGGGATTATTCTCCACATCTGCACAAAGAGCAAAATCCCTCCCCCTTACGCACACTATATGACTTGTTTGTTTCAGCAGTTCCGCAATATTGCACTATGCCATGTTTATTTTGAGCATTTAGATCATACCTTTTGTTAATGGCCTTCTAGTTAGGCATGTTTATGGTGGACAAGACCTAAACACGCACCATACCTACATTTATGGCAAAGCCACAAGAAAATCTAATCTCAGTGTGGTCACTCGGGAAATGCTCCTTATCAAAACAAATGACCAATCAAATAGTCCCAAAAACTGGATTATGTCTAGTGTTATAGAATTCTCTATTTGTGTCGGAATCGTATCCATGTCTGTGTGCTATCAAAACATTCCCACATGTGAGTGAGTTTAATCCAAGCTACATTCTAGTAGAAAATGATTCACTTTTTCGCTCATAAAAGGATCATCAATGTTAATAAGACAATTGAGGCTAACTAAGGATACTAAATGGAGTACTAAGAAATATGAAGTTTATATGTAGCTTATAGGATCCTTGAATTTTATATTGCCCAATAGAATTCAAGTTCTACTATTGCATTAGTTGTAGCCACGTAATACCGGTTAACTGAGATTTGATATTTCCATCATCCTTATAGAAATTGGCTGGTTCCAATTAAAGTGTTAGCATTTTCTGGTGAATACAGTACACATACCAAGCACGATACTCTAGCCTTACATGATCATTTGGAGTCCATCCAGTGAGCTTAATTATTAAAAATTGGCCATGGATTCCTTAGTTATATATGCCTTATTTTTCTAAAAAAATAATTCTACATATCTATGCCCATGTTCATGCCTGATCCTTGAGGAATACAAGTACATGCAAATACATATTTGTATAAACTAGATATGGCCTTAAATCTTAAACTAGATATGGCCTTAAATCTATGAGTACTAGGTGTGGTTTAAACCATCATGCTGGTTGTGCTATCTTAAATTTTTAAAATAGAGGATAACAACATATCCCATTATAAAAGATCTAGCTCATGATTTTAAAATGTAATATAATGTTCTCAAAAATAAATGGTTATATATTATCATAGACTTTCAAATCTTGACTGTTTCCCGAAGGATTTTTTTAGCATGTTGGAATTTTTAAAGAAGTAAATTAACAATTAGATTTTATTTAGTAAAAAAATGAGTAATCACTTGGTCAACATTGTGGAGAAAACCACAAATAGTGGATTTAAAATGGTTAAAATGCATGCATGGCAATAAAGAAGGCTAGTGATTGTACCTATTGATCAAAATTTGAAGAGGATCCTTGATACTTGTGCTTGAATAGTTGCTGGATAGCAGCAGGAGGAGGAAGGAGAGAGCTTCCTGGCTGGAATTTGGGGAGGAGGAAATGGAAAATTTGGGAAAGTTGGTGAAATAGAAAAGAAGGAGTTCTTCCCACGTTGGTATTGGGAAATAGGTAAGAAAGAAATAGGGGGAGAAGAAGGGAGGGGGAGGTTCCTTCTAGGAACCTTCCTCTTCAATTAATTTTTTTATACACATATATGACACCAATACAATGATGTAACTAATGACATCATACATGATGTTGTTATTAATTTTATATTGTATATTAATTCTAATTATTAATTTTCTTATACATTTTTTAAAGGTACAGACTATGTTTTATAAAAATATATTTTTATTTTATTTATTTTTTAAAAACCAAAACTCCCTTTATTTGGCATTCTTAAAGTTGATTGTATTCATGTTTCGAACCTCGGATTTTGATGCACAATAACTCGATTTTATCCTCTCTAAACGATGATCAAAATGAGTATAATATTTGTATACTTTAGATCGGGTTTCAATTCCCGAGATCATCGAGATACAGTTTTGGTTTTTCATTAAATTTTGTGAAATTTGAATATCAAACGATCTTGGATTGATGAACGGTCGATATCGTTGGTCTTATTTCATCGAATCGGATTTTATGGCGGTCTCGGTTTGTTTTACGGTTTCTGAATTCGCGTTGTGGCTTTTCTGTGGCACGCATTACGGTGCGACGATTTTTGGTCGATTTTGCTTGAAGGCCTTTTGATTCACAACCAATTAATTGATTTAGACTATTTAACATTGATTTATAATTTTGTTGAGTTATACATATCCTAATCAGGTTAGGTTAGGGTTTAATTGAAACCCGATTACAAACATAAAAACCCCAAAGGGAGTCTCGACCCCGAGACTCGAGTCGAGGTCACCATTTAACTTGTTTGGATTCCTTATGGCCATTAAAACCTCAAAGGGTTTTGAACCCACAAAAACCTCAAAGGGAAAAGAAGCCATATTCTTTTAACATGTAAATAATTAAAAGTGTTTGTTTAATGATTACATGAGAAAAGTTGTGGGTGTCGTGCTTGCATGTCTGCTTCAGTCTCCCACATCGCCTCTTCAACGTCGTGTCGGTGCCACAACACCTTGACCAACGAAATTTCCTTGCTGCGAAGCTTCTTCATAGAACTGTCAAATATCTGCATTGGCCTCTCCTCGTATGTCAAATCTGGCTCCACGTCAAGATTATCGTAGGTTATGATGTGTCAAGGGTCGTGCACATACTTTCTCAGGTTGTATATATAAAATACGTCGTGGATAGCAGAAAGATGTGGAGGAAGGGCTACTCGATATGCTACCTTCCCCACTTTAGCAAGAATCTCGAACGATCCCATGTATCGCGATGATAGTTTGCCACGAACACCGAATCTCTGTATTCCCTTCATGGGAGATACTCGAACGCATACCCAATATCCCACCTGTAATTACAGGAATGTGTTCAGGTTAAATTATATTTGCAAAATGAGTAAGAGAAGAGGATTGGATACCTGAAAATCCAAATCTCTTCTTCTACGGTCTGCATAACTCTTCTGGCGACTTTGTGCCATCATAAGCTTCCGCCTCACTTTATCAACAATTCTCGCAGTCTCCTCCAAGAGACTTATGGAATATAAGTTGTGAGGCATCTCTACCCGTATAGGTCTTCGAATGGTGACATATCGATACTGGAATGATAGCTTTTGTTGTACGTGAATTCAACTAAGGGCAGATGGTCCTTCCAGGACCCTTTCCACTCCAAAGTGGACGTACTTAGCAAATCCTCAAGCGTCTGTATGGTGCGCTCACTCTACCCGTAGGTGTACATATGGTATGCACAACTCATCTTCAGCTATGTCTGTAGTGTTGACATGAACAGATGCCAATAATGCAATGTAAACCTCGAGTCTCTGTCAGACACCACCTCATGCGGTATACCACGAAGTCTGATGATATTCTGCACATATAGCCTGGCCAATCTGGATGGTGTATAGGTCATTCTGACAGAGTGACATGTATGAAATGGGCTGACTTGGTCAACATGTCAACAATAATAACCCAAATAGAATCATGGCCACCAGGTGTATTCGGCAAACCAGTGACAAAATCCATAGAGATACTCTCCCACTTCCACTTGGGAATGGGGAGAGATTGTAATAGCCCTGGTGGTCTCTTGTGCTTAGCCTTGACCATTTGATAGGTCATGCATTTGTTGACATGCTGAGCCACATCGTGCTACATTCCATCCCACCAGAAATGTCGACGTAGATCCCGATACATCTTTGTGTTGCCTGGATGAATAGATAATCGTTAACGGTGTGCCTCATCAAGAATATCTCTACGCAACTGCTTGTCGTTGGGCACAATATCCCGACTTACCTTCCACAAAACAGACTCCGTCACAGTAAAATCATCCATCTTATCCTTGACAGTGTGCTTGTATCTATCTCGAATCCAAGGATATGTCTTCTGACCTTCGATGATGCGATCCCACAAACTGTTGAATCATGGAGTCACGGCTATGGATATGGATACACTCTCCTGAGGATGCCAATCAATCAAAGATGTGAGCATATCCCATGTATATATCTAGATCGTCGTACCTTCTGCATGAGCTCTCCTGCTAAGTGCATCAGCCACCATGTTTCCCTTACCGAGATGGTAAGAGATTGTGCAGTTGTAATCCTTCAGTAGCTCCAGCCACCTGCGTTGTCTCATGTTCGGCTCCTTCTGATCAAATATGTACTACAGGCTCTTGTGATCAGTGAAAATCTCGAAATTCACCCCATAAAGATAGTGGCGCTAGATCTTCAAAGAAAAGACAATTGTCGCCAACTCCAAGTCATGGGCGGGGAAGTTCCGCTCATGAAGTCTCAACTAACATGATACGTAAGCAATCACATGACCTCCCTGCATCAATACCACTCCTAGACCTTCTCCATATGCATCTGTGTATACTAAGTCCTGAGTTCTTGAAGGAAGAGCAAGAATAGGTGATGTAGTCAATCTCTCCTTCAGTGTCTTGAAGGCATGCTCGCATGAATCATCTCAAATGAATGGAACTCCCTTTGGTGTCAATCATGTCAAGGGAATAGCAATGCATGAAAATACATTGCCAAAGCATCTGTAATAGCCCATTAATCCAAGGAATCTCTGAATCTAATAACTATCTTGGGTTGCTCCCAAGACATGACTGCCTCAATCTTTGCAGGATCAACGGCAGTGCCTGCTCCAGAAATGACATGCCTAAGAAACGATACCTGGGATAACCAGAACTCGTACTTGCTTAGCTTGGCATATAAATTGTGCTCGCAATATGTCCAAAAAAATCCTTAGATCATTCGCATGATCCGATTCATTTCGAGAATATATGAGCACACCATTAATGAACACCACCACAAACCTGTCCAAGTATGGACGGGAAATCCGATTCATCATATCCATGAATGTTGCAGGTGCATTGGTGAGCCAAAATGGCATCACCACAAACTCGTGTTCGTAGTGAGTCCTGAAAGTTGTCTTCGGAATATCGGACTCTCGAATCCTCAACTGATGATAACCAGATCGAAGGTCGGTCTTCGAAAACACTGAAGATCCCTGAAGCTGGTCAAATAAATCATAGATGCACGATAGACGATACCGGTTCGTCATCGTTCTTTTGTTCAGCTACATGTAATCAATGTATTATCCCATGGATCCATCCTTCTTCCTAACAAATACAACTGGAGCATCCAAAGGTGAAGTGCTCGGCATCACAAATCCTAAGTCAAGTATCTCTTGCAACTGCATCTTTAGCTCTCTCTCACAACTCAGTTGGAGCCATGCGATATGGTGCCATCGAGATCGGATGTGTATGTGGTAGCATTGTGATCTCGAACTCGATCTCTCTCTCTCTCTCTCTCAGGAGGTAATCCTGGTAACTCCTCAAGAAAACATCTAGATATTTGTTGTTGCACAAAATCTCGAGGATCAGGTAAATTAATGATATAGTATGAAATATGTCATTGCTATCCCCAAAAATCCCACGACAAGCAAACAATAACTTTTTTGCTACTTTTTAACCTATATAGCGGACAGGGTCGAACTCAGGGAGGCTACAAATCCCGAGGGTTATTCAATTAATCAAAAATCAATTAAGAGAAAAACAGGAATCTCAAAGGATAACCATCCTTGGTTTTTGTGATTTTTTTATCTTTTTAATTTTTTTTAATATTTTTTATTTCTAATTAATTTTTTTTCTGATTTTCAAAATTTTAATGATTTTGATTTTGCAATTTTTTTATTATCAAAAATAACACAAAGCAATATTCACAAGATCAAAAATACGCACACCAACTCTTTTTGTAATTTTTCAATTTATCAAAAATGCTCAGAAAAATCCAGAGAATATATTTTTGGGTTTTGAAAGTTTTGAAATGTTTTTGGGGATTTTTGTGAAATTTTCAGATATTTTTTCTATTTTTTTAAAATCAAACAGTGAGAAAATATGAAATTGTGCACAACCTAGAGTAATTTGCAACTTAAAAATATTTCAAGTACCCAAACTCCTGGCAATTATTTTTACAATAAAATAGAAGCAATTGTCTACAAACAGGAACTGTAATCGCTATTTTTGGATTTTTGTAGATTTTTTTATGATTTTTATAAGATTTTTAGTCTTTTTTAATTTTTTTGGGTTTTATAAAGAGTTAAGCACGAAAATTTGATAGAATTAAATGACACTAAAATACACCTACAGTGTTTTTTTTTTAATTTTAGACTAATTTTCGAATTTTTATGAATTTTTGAATTTCAGAAAGCTAAACATGATTTTTTTTAATAATGATAATAAATGAAGACAAAATGCAATGGAAATTTTATACAAAGTAGATGAACACTACAGGAGTCCAAGTAAATTTTTTTTGGACTAATAAAAACATTTATTTCAATAAAATAATTATGCAAATTCAAGAGTCCGTATAACAAGGACTGAAACTCAATACTCAATGTTTTTGCATTAAACAAGTAAACAAAATAAATGCAGGGAAAAGTTGCAGTTTACCCACAGTAGAGACGTACTATGCACGTGATTTGCTTGGAGCAGAGGGATCTCTTTGCAATTCTTGAAATGTTTAGGGTGCAGATGTAAGTTCCCTCAAATTAAGCTTCTGGCAAGGGCGCTTCTGTAAATTTAAGAACTTCCAGGGATGAGATTGATATTAGCCCAATTTAATGATGCCCTAGGGTTCTCCTTCGTTTCCAAGCAAAAGGCACCACAGGGGGCTTGCAGGGACGGGCGCCGCCGCCGCCGCTGATCTTCTCTTCCATGCAAGGGGAAGCACGGGCGTGGAGGCGCTCGCCAAGGGTGTGGATCGGCTGGCGGCGGTGCGGTGTCTTCAGAAGGAGGCATACTGACTTCACGCGGTGGAGGGTGACTTCAACAGTCGGCAAAGAGGTTGAGGCACTTCCAGGCATGGAGGCGGAGCTTCAAGGGAGGCGCAGGCGGTGCTGCGGCCAAGGAATCGGTCGCACGGTGGAGGAGAGGTTGGCGGTTGTTTGGTCTTCAATGACGATGGCGAGCAGCCAAGGGTTTCGATGGGATACACCGCGCACGGTGGTGGTGCGATCATGGATAGGAGGGCCACCACGGCTGACGTCGGTGGAGAAGCGTCGGGCGGCTCTTGGCTGAGGGGAGGCCAGCTGGAGGTGGCCGAGGATGGCCATCCTCTGACGGTGGCTGATGGTCCCAGGGGACAGCGGTGGTGGCAGAGGATGGCAGCCATGCTGTCGTCTTCTTCTTTTATTTTTTTTGTAATTTTGATTTCTTTTGTAAATAGTGAATGAACACAGTAAAAAAACTTTTTTTATTTTTTTGTAAATCTGAAATATAGGAATTAAAAGCTGAAGATAAGAAATGTTTTTTTTATTTTTATTTTTATTGTTTTTTTATTTTTTTAAATTATCTTGCAAAACAAATGTTAAAGATAAAGAAAACAAATGGTTTTTTTATTATTTTTTTATTTATTTACAACTCGGAAAAATGAACGAGGATCCGGCGGAAATGAAAGGAATCGAATCTGATTCTTCGACCACCGTCTGTGGTCTGAGTTGGTAGATCATGGGAGGTAGAAATTGAATGCGGAGAGATCAAGAACGTGGGATGAAAAATCGAGTCGAAGCGAATCAAACCGTGATGAAATTAATGATCTAAATAAATAAAAAATGATGATGAAATAAAAGTACGGGAAATAAAACTATGATTAACCTAGATAAAAAATAAGAAAAAATGTGGATCTTACATTTGGAGCGGAAATGGATCGTGACCGCCTCGACGAAGGCCGAATTGTTGTCATCGGACGGTTCGGAGGCTAGGCACTTTTCTTGACGAAATTTTCTCTCGGAGATCGGGCTCCTCTCTCTAAAGATTGATCAAGTTGGAATGAGGGAGAAGGAGCCATATAAATAGAAAAAATAGAGATGAAATTTGAATTTTTGAATTTTTGAATTTTTTTGGTGGAAGAGATAAGAGAGATGAAATTTGAAATGAGATAAAGTAAAAGAGAGATAAAACTATTTACAAAATTAACTAATTTTTTTGAATTTTCATCATTTATTTATTTGAAATAAAAAGTGTTTTTTTTTTTATGATGGTTAATTAAAAATAACAACTATATACATATACTATATACATATATGACATTATATACAAGGGTAATTGAGGAAATTAGCTTTTTGTTTTAAAAATTTTAATTTTAATTTTTTATTTTTAATTTTAAATAATTAGTAAAAATATTTACAAATATATATACAAATACAATATGTACAAAATACATGGGAAAATTGCACAAACCACCTCGAAAAACCAACTTTTTACTCGTAACTCCAAAAATTATGAAATCACGGCCATTTTAAAGATAATTTAATTTAGTATCCAATGAAAGTGAGATTGGTTCAATTTGAGGTCATATGGAGATGGAATTGATCTTTCAATTAGTGCTTAGTGGCTTTTTTCCAAGTGTGGTTACTTTTATTCTGTACATGATTTAATTGTGCAATTATTTTTATTAATTAGAACATATTTTTATTTAAAACTTTGGTTTTGAACGTTATTTGATTTGAGGTCGGTTAAGGTACAAATAAATTAGTGTCAGTTTTATACAGATATACACAAAACACATTTTTTTTGGATTTTCTAATTGAGGACCCTATCTCCCCCTACTTCATTCCGGGTCGATCAGGTCAAGTCTTGACCTTCTCTCGGGGTTTGGGTCAGCCAGTATACAGTCTTTCTTTTTTATTTTATTTTCTTTATTTTTCCTTTCTTTCTTTATTTATTTATTTTAGGTTAAAATTAGTAAGAAGTGTACAATATTTACACACAGATGCAAATTAGTAAGAATATGGAGTTAGTGTTATATGCATGTGTTTTATAAGGGATTTTAGGCTAAAATAAAAGAATAAAGATGACGAATCACATATTCATCATCCCATATGCTTTACCTTTTCTAGTCCCTTAGCAAACACTTATTTGAAAGAATAAGTGAAGAAAAAGAAAAGGAAAGGGAAAATAAAGAAAGTAGGACAATATTGAGTTTTAAACTTATCTTCATAAAATTGTATTTTGGAGCTATGTCGGACCTTTGGATTATTAGTGTGTCGGAACTTCCGTGAGACTTAGAATTTTAAAATCGACAGCCTTCAAGTTCTACACATCATTGTCACAGTTTCAGCTCAGAAGTCATCTTAAATCAATCCTCTTCCCAAAGCATATCCTATGAACATTGAACAATCGACTCATGTGTGTGAAAGTTTTTAGCTCTTCCCATCCAGAATGTCGGACTACCATGCAAATCTCCTCTCCAGTAACTCATCCTCGGGGAGTCAGGTATTTCCTTCTAAGGTCTGTCACGTTGTATTCACAATCGAATTGGGGGAGAAGTTAGAAGAAGGAGAAAAGAACTGGAGGGTGGCAAGTGTAGTCACCTCTCCTTGTGAAGATGGACAGTGTAGCCGAGTCTTCACGTAGATCTGCAGTTTTTCTTGAAGCTTGGACCTTTTTGGTCAGATATTTATTTGGTAGTGGCTTCTTTGTATTTGGATTTTTGGTGAATCTACTTGGATCTTGTTATGCCCCTACGGATATAGAATCTTTTTGTTTCCGTACATGTTTTGGGGTCTTAGAAAAAATTGTGCCCAGTCGTCCATCCCTTTTCCGAAGCTTTATTTCAACCCGTACTTCGGTCTTTAGATTTCCACGCTACCAGAAAAGAAACTCACACAGTCTTCCAACATCTCGTCTGAGTTGAGCTAAGTGCATAGTGCGAGAGTATAAATTAATTCCCTATTTCAGAGTAGTACCCAGAATGAAGAGACCATGTTAGACACTAAGATTAAAATGCTGCACATTGTCATGTGGAACTCAAAGATTTAAGTCAAAGACCTGAAGCTTCTAAAATCCTATTTCTCTGTGAAGTTCCTCTGAGAATTAGGTGGATTAAGGAATAACTAAGCTCCATTCTTCAATTTTATTTCAGACATAATTTAAATGTCAATACTATACTGAAAAATGCACATACAAATGCAAGAAAATATAAACAATGCAAAGAGATTTTTTTTTTGAAAATAAATGATGCACATCTGAAAAGAACATTTTTTAACAATTTTCTAATTTTGAACTTTTTATGGATTTTTTTGAAGAAAAATACAGATGTAAACGAAAAGGGTTTTTTTTGGAATTATGTAAGTTTTTATGGATTTTTGGTTTTGTAGTTTTTTTAAGGAAAAAGGGTTAGTAAAATATATATAAGAAGTTTTTTTGTTTTGTTTTTTTGTTTTTTTTGTTTTTTTTTTGTTTTTTTGTTTTTTGTACACGTGGATTTTACAAAATTATACGCATAACCCCCCAAATAAACATATTTAAAAGTACGAGTTATGTCTAAAGTATATATACAATATATATGACACCCCCTATACTTATCTCGAACTATGTCCTCATAGTGATCAAAGAGTGAAAAAGGAAGACATAACTCGTGCTAAGTATAGAAAAGTGAAAAGACTCCTATGCTACAACGACTCAAAGAAAAGTTAAAAAGAAGAGAAGTTGGTGATCCCCCCTATACTTAGGATCAAGTAATCCTAAGTATAGTAGAGTGTACAAAAGGGGAAAACCGATGATGAGAATGTACAGACTCAAAAATACAAAGACACGATATGAACAACATCACCCCCCCATACTTAGGGTAGAGTATCCCTAAGTATAGGAAACAACAAGAGTGATGAACAGGACGAATGTGAACAACAGAAATCATTCACCCCCCCCCCCCCCCCGCATACTTAGGATAAAGCACATCCTAAGTATAGCATATATACACACGGAAAAAGGGGCGAATGATAAAACGGGAGAAGAAAGAGTGAAACGAAAGGATATACAAGAGGAGTGGGTGATCATCAGACGCAAAAGATGGAACCAAAAGATCATCATCTGATACCACAGATATTGAATCAACGACGGACAGGAATGTATCATGATCTAGATATGGTTTCAGCAATTGTCCGTTCACAACAAATGGCTATGCGACAGATGACAACCTAGATATGACAATACTCCCATTGTCACGCACAGCTCTCACGATGAACGGTCCTGACCACTTGCTTTTCAATTTCCCTAGAAACAACTTCAACTTAGCATCAAATAACCAAACTTTCTGATCATGGGAGAAAGTCTTTCTTCGAATGTGTTTATCATGCCAGCGCTTGACTTTCTCCTTATACATAAGTGAGTTATCATATGCAAAGTCTCGGAAATCCAGTAATTTATTCAAATCCAACTTCTTGTTCTTTCCTGCCTTCTCATAATCTAAATTGCATACACTGAGTGCCCATAAAGATTTGTGAATTAATTCCACTGGCAGGTGGCAAGGCTTTCCATACACCAATCTATAGGGAGACATACCCAAAGGAGACTTGTATGCCGTCCGATAAGCCCATAGAACTGAATCAAGCATCTGGGGCCAGTTCTTCCTATCTGGACGTACACGTTTCTGCAATATCGTCTTGATCTCCCTATTTGAAATTTCTACCAAGCCATTAGTCTGAGGGTGGTAAGGAGACGCAACTCTGTGCTCTATAGCGTACTCCTTCACAAGCTTCTTTACTTCTCTATTAATAAAATAGCTTCTACTATCTGAAATCGATATTTTGGGAATACCGAACCACGCAATAATATGGTTCTTGAGAAAGGAACACACTGTACGACTATCTACGGCTCGGGTGGGGATAGCCTCCACCCATCGACTAACATAATCCACAGCGAGCAGGATGTACTGAAATCCTTGACTGACAGGAAAATGGGCCCATGAAGTCTATGTCCCAAGCGTCAAAAACATCAGAAATCTGTATATATCTTAGGGGCAGGGTATCTTTGAAAGCAACAGTTCCTCCCATTTTCTGACAATCAGTACAACCTCGAACATACTCTGTAGCATCCTTAAACAATGTGGGCCACCATAGGCCATTCTGTAAAACCTTTGTTGTCGTACGTTTCCCTGAATGATGCCCACCAGATTCCAGTTTGTGATAGTGCTCAAGTACACTGGTGTGTTCCTCCTGAGGAATGCACCTTCTCCAGATACAATCCGCACCCTCGCGAAATAGGTACGGATCCTCCCACTGGTAATAATGAATCTCTGACAGAAATATGTCTACCTTGTACTTCGGTCGATCTTGTGGAACTTTCTTGGAGACAAGATAGTTCACAATATCAGCATACCATGGGAGTGAGTCCACAGACAAAATGGTCTCATCTGGAAAGATTTCGGAAATAGAAATCATGTTCTGCTCATAGGTCTATGTGTCTGTGATACGAGAAAGGTGATCTGCCACAACGTTTTTCACTTCAGGTTTATCTCGAATCTCTAAATCAAATTCCTGGAGAAGAAGGATCCATCTGATAAGGTGTGGTTTGGCATCCTTCTTTGCTTGTAAGTATCGTATGGCAGTGTGATCTGTGTACATTGTGAACCGATGAGGTAAGATCTGAACTTTTATAGCCAAAAACACAACTGCTAACATCTCCTTCTCTGTAACTGTTTAATTCCGTTGTGCTTCATCCAGAGTCTTGCTAGCATAGTGTATAGCAAATGGTATCACATCCCTTCTCTGTCCTAAAATCGCTCCCACTGTGAAATCTGATGCATCCTTCATGATCTCAAAAGGAAGAGACCAATCAGGTGGCTATAAGACAGTAGCACTAGTAACCATTTCTTTCATATGATTGAATGCAAGGATAACTTTCTCATCGACAACAAAATCAGTCTCCTTACACAGAAGCTCAGTCAAAGGTATGGCGATTTTGCTGAAGTCCTTTATGAATCGCCTATAGAATCCTACGTGTCCCAAAAATGACCTCAACTACTACAAATTCTGCGGTGGCTCTAACTTGGAAATCACATCAATCTTAGTCGGGTCAACCTCCATACCATGTTTGGAGATGACATGGCCCAATACAATCCCATTAGTCACCATAAAGTGACTCTTCTCCCACGAGAGCACTAGGTTTACCTCACATCAACGTTGAAGAACTCGGTCTAAATGAGCAAGACATGTGTCAAAACGATCCCCGTAGATCGAGAAATCGTCCATGAAGACTCCAAGAAAATTACCCACCATGTCCGCAAAAATGACCAATATACACCTTTGAAATGTAGCGGGGGTGCTACACAATCCAAAGGGCGTCAGTCTAAAGGCATAAGTGCCAAACGGACAAGTGAAAGTAGTTTTCTCATGATCCTAAAGAGTGATAGCAACTTGGTTGTATCCCGAGTACCTATCCAAGAAGCAAAAGAACTCTTTCCCTGCCAACCTCTCGATAATCTGATCAATAAAGGGTAGTGGAAAGTGATCCTTCTTGGTAGCTGAGTTCAGGCGTCGGTAATCTACACAGACACACCATGAAGTAGGTACCCGGGTCGGAATCTCCTCACTGCGGTCGTTCTTTACGATCGTAATCCCATATTTCTTCGGCACCACATGTAAAGGGCTGACCCATTTGGAATCTGAAATGGGATATATAAAGCCAGCATCACACCATTTCTTGATCTCCTTTATGACAACCTCCCTTAGGTTTGGATTTAGACGGCACTGACATTCACGGGAGGGTTTACAGTCATCCTCTAGGTAGATATGATGCGAGCACAACGCTGGATTGATCCCATGAAGATCCGAGATATTCCATCCTATGGCATTGCGGTTTCTCCTAAGAACCTCTAGCACGCGAGATTCTTGTTCATTGGTCAAGTGCGAGCTGAGGAAGACTGAAATATTTGGGAAGCCCACAAGGAAGGCATATTTCAACGTTGATGGTAAAACCTTGAGCTCAGGTGGGGTCTGAATCGGCTCTGCGATAACCTCTGCTACTGTACTGGCAGACGATATGTGATTTGTGCTCTGTAGACTATCCACCTTGGCTATTGACAGCTCAGCAAGTAGAATATCTGATAGATCTGTAATGAATGATCTCTGCTCAGAAAGGAATAGCTCATCAGGATGTTTAATACTCTTATTAATGAACGGCTCAGATATCTCAGTAATAATCTCCGAAAGATGTCTCTCACCTGTGCAAAAATCAGGAAATTCAACAAATGGCTCAGATATCTGGATCTCAGAACTCTGCTCAAACTATCATCGGCAACTATCTCAATTGGACCATCAAGGTAACTTATGTCGACTGTGCTTTCCAGAGAGTCCTTTTGGGAAAGGAACTCATGGGTATCTATAAAATCCGTGAAAAGATCTATCTCTCAGAATTCAACAAGAAAATCACAGTCATCTGGCTCTGATATGACTTTCTCTAGATCATCTACTGCTGGTGGCGGTGATGGTCTAGGATCAGAGATCGTCTTAATTTTCACCTTGTCACAACGAGAGTGAAAGATTATCTCTCTAGTACCATAATCAACTGCTGCTTCGGCCGTTCGGAGGAACGGTCGACCTAGTATGATCGGGGTATGGAGTAACGGTGCAGGTGTGTCCATATACGTGACAACAAAATCAATAGGGAATTTCATTCCCTGCATCGTTACAATAACGTCCTCTAAAATGCATCTTGGTCTCTTAATCGATCTATCAGCAAACTGAAGGATCATTCTGGTTGTTTTAAGAGGCCCTAACTGGAATTCAGTTAATAAAGAGGAAGACATGAGATTAATGGAGGAACCGCTATCGAGAAGAGTATGATCAAATTCTTGATCAAAGATATGGCAATGGATGTAAGGTGCTCCCTTGTCTTTCTTTTTAGGCAGAAGGTTACTGATGGCATGAACTGTGGCCATGGTCAAGATGTGTTTCTCAGTTTCCTTTCGTCTGTTCTTCCTTGGTTGATGCTTTTGGGTACTGGCGAACCGCAAAATCGGCCCTTTAAGAGTGCGTTTTTAGCACCTCAACATGTCGATGTAGTCGGGCCGATTCCGGTCGCCAAAAGATCAAGTCATTTAAAGATATGCGATAATAAATCAAAATGAGATGATCGTGATTTATATTTTACTTGGCAAGATACCAAGGTCGAACTCAGGGACACGAGCCTCTCTCGTATTAATCGGATTCAAGTCTATTTAATTAAGTGTTGAGTTATAGGCATATAGGTCAAATCATGCATGTAAACAATAACACAAAGCGATGCATTAAAATAAACGTGCATTTTTTTATCAAGTTTTATAATGCAAATAAATGATCATGCAAAGCGAATGATATGCCCCAAAATCATAGTCACTTGAGCCATAGAAAAAAATGCGAGTTAAATTGAGTTGGCATTAAGAAGCATTCCACATTTAATAAGCAAATAAGCATGTCAAATAAAGCATTCAAGACACTTAGATAATAGAATAATACACTACTGATCTTAGTGTCAAATCTAAAATTTAAGCATGCCATAATAAAGAGGACGAGAAGAGCTTCAAAACGAAACTTAAATCAACTCGATTGGAGCTATGTAGCTCAAGATATGCATAAAAGAAGACAGGGGCATAAATGTAAGAAAACATGAAATGATAACTACAAAAAGGTCCCTGGGAAGGACTAAAATGAAAATAAAATAAGTTCTGAGGCCTTCCCTGTAAATATACCAAACGCGCGGGGACCTTTTTGCAAATTTGGAGAAGTTCGTGGGCAACTCTGCAATTTACCCAGATTAGCACGTGCGATGCACGTGCTATCTAGGCTCGGAAGGAGGCTCGGCAGAGGCTTGGTTGCTGCTTCGGCTAGGCTCAGGTGGTCCGAAGCTCTAGCAGGCTTGGTGGAGGCTCGGGAGCGTCCAAGCCTGGGGCTCGGTCGCTAGGCTCGGGGCTGCTATGGCGAGGACACGTGGCTGAATATGAGCCATCCGATTGTAGTGATCGGATGGTCACTGTGGGCCTCTAAAGGATCGACATGGCTGTACTGGGGCCGTTGGATCGAGATGATCCAACGGTCGCTGGAGAGGCGGGTCTTGAGCGACGTGGCTGAATCCGTGCCATCAGATGATGAACATCCGACGGCGACTGCTCCTCCATCTTCATCCTCGACTGGTGGCGAGAGCAGCGCTCCGGCGAAGGAGCTTCAGCTCCGCCTCCCATTCCTGGCTGCGCGCGACCTCCCCGAAGCTTCTTGAAAGTAGGTCGATGTCGCTCGAAGCTCGGGGAAGACGTTAGGCCTCTTGGATTGGCCCATTGAAGCTCGGACATCGAGAGTGAAGTTGACGAAGATGGCTCCGGCGTGCGCTCCGACCATTGAAGGCTCGTGAGTACCTGCAGGTTAGGAATGCATAGCCGAAGCATAGAGTGCGTGCGTGAGTGAAGTGAGAGCTCGGGCGGGTGGAGAATGTGGAGAGCTCGGAGCTCCTCCGCCGTGGGTGGCGGAGGAGGTGGGTGACAGTGGTCTGAGGTATGGAAGAGTGAGAAGGTGAGCGGAAGGTTGCGCGAAAAAGGGGGAACGGAGGCGAAGCTAAGGGAGTGGTCAGCGGAGCGAGGGGATGGCCGGAGAGGCCTAATTAATTCTAAGAAATCGAAAAAAAATGAAGGAAGATCGGAGGGACTTACCTGGTCGGAAGCGGAGCGGAGGGCTTGGGCTGAGCATCATAGAGGATGCCCGGGTCTTCGCTGGACGTCAGCAGCCGGTTGACGCAGCTCGGGCGGTCGCGTTAGCGCTGCAGCTCCGCTTTGAGCGGCTGAGGGTCTCACCAGGGGGTATCGTCGTCTTCGCTCAATCCGGCCACCTCCCCCTGTCACGGGGAGGTGGCGGAGGGCTAGGCGAACCCCCGTGTAAAGGCGGACACCGGCGAAAGGTGGGAGGGGCGGAGTATTTGAAGGGCGGAGATGGCGGTAGCTGTGGTGGAGACGTGGGTTTCGAGGAGGAAATGGGGACGACTGGAAAGGAGTCGTGGGTAGTGGAGTGATGCGCGGAGGAGGTGGATGATAGGGGAAGACCGTGGGACGGTTGGCGAAGGAGGAAGTCCACGGGAGTGGCTGTGAAAATGGAAAGGGCGAGTGGTCGTCGAGCAGGATCGTGGGAGAGAGAGAAATAGGCTGGAGGTTGACGATGTCCGCTGGCCGTTGGATCTGGAGATCCAACGGCGAGCATTTGGGCGCGAAGAGACGGTGGTGATGAGATCGGGGGACGGAGCGATCGATGGCAGATGGAGCTGCCACGTGGCGTATCGAGAGCGAGGCGCTAAAGGACGGCCTAGATGCGAAGGGAAGCTCTGATCTGATGGCTGAAAATAAAGGAAGATCTAGCGGCTCAGATTAGAGAATTGGCGTGCGATCAGAAGGTCTTCAAAGCGCCACGTGGCGCGCTCCTGGTGAGGCGCAAGCGTGCGGTGATGATGAGACGGGGGAATGATCGGATGGCAGGGATTTTGAGCATGCGTGGATGAGGCCTGGCCGTTGAATCAAGAGGCCGATCCAACGACTAGTAGGAGAGGCGAAAAAGACAAAGACGCCAAGGCCACGTGGCGCCCCCAGAACGGGCCACGTGGCCCAACCAGATTGTTCCGTTGGTATTTTTGATTTTTGAGGCATATAAGGGCCGAATTTGAGAAAACTCAAAACATGAAAGTTGTAGATCTTGACGAGATATACAAGTTTCATGTTGACCAAAACTGAAAAAGAGATCAAACAAGGATCCGAAATATTTTTGAGGGTATTTTTAAGTCTAAAAATACCACGAATTTTTGCTTTGTCATTTTTTGTGGTTTTTAATTTATTAAGGACTCTGTTAATTATAAGACATTAACAGGGAATTATTGACAAACTTTTAAGCAAGGGGGTTAATTATAGGAAATAAAGATGATGAAACTGAGGTTCATCAGGTACATGCCTCTTTCATTCCCTTTTTTACTGTAGGCATGTATTCCATGGCCTTAAGGAGTGGCATCTTTAAAAAGATGTTCTATAAGATCTCAACCACTCCAGGATCGAATAGTGTTGTTTTTAATTTTTGATTTTTTTAGCTTTAAGAGCAGAAGGAAATGGCACAGAATCAGAATAAATAAGCAAACGTTTATTTCCTTTATTCAAAGTAGAATCATCATGTACAAGAGGACAACCAGAATCAGTCTATACATTGTTGTCCAATCTAGTGAAGGAAGAATAGAATCTAAACAGAAAGGGATAATGCTGGTGATGAGGAAGAATCTGCGACTGGTATATTCTCCCTTGCTGATGGTGATCTGCATCTGCTTGGTGAAGGTGGTGGTGAAGGCGGTGAAGCTCCATATGTGGGTGCTGCTATACTGGGCCTCTCGAATGCTGGTGAAGGAGATGATGTAGAAGATGATGCTCTCTCAGTGGATCGATCTCCCAACCCCAACTGCTGCGTAGGCGGCTGCAATCTCCTACCGCTCCTGAGATGAATGGTGTCAGATAAACATGTAAAATCAAGGGACATACCTATCTCGGGGGTGGGTGGGTCATTGGCTTCCTGCTCCTCGCGCCTGAAGTTGTTGGGGTTGGCTTCAACCTGTGCTGGAATCAGTGTCTTGGTGGTGGTCAGGTCGTCGATCCGCTGAGTCAGTTCATTCATGTTCTTCATAAGCAGTGTAAGTTGGTCCAGTGCTGGATTGACTGAAGGGGCCTCAGGTTGCTCATTGACTGGATGTCGTTGATGCTGATAGTACGGAGGCTATTGGTACCCATATGGATTCTAATAATACGGAGGAGGAGGGGGAGAATACTATCCATAATATGCAGTCTGTTGCTGGTTAGGATGAGGGAAATACATAAACTGTTGTTGAGGTTGTCCTTGTATCCAGTTTTGGAACTGAGGTGGAGACTGATACTGAGGTTGGAACTGATGGTGCTGGTATTGGTACTGCTGTTGTCTGCCACCCTGAAACTGGTGGGCGGGTCTCTGACCCTGCCGTGAACCCAATTGGCCTTGCCCGGACGAACGGGGCTGGTTTCGCACATGGTCGAACCAGATACCGTTCACCTCTCGAATACCAGGTGGAGGTGGAGACTGCTGCTCAGGAATGTAGGCTACTTCCTGTTGATACGGAACTATCTGATGTGAATGTTGTTGAACCTGATCAGGTGTTTGTACGTAGTAGACATGCTGAACTGTGGATGGTCCTCAGCTACTCTGCTTGATGGAAGAAGTCTGTAGAGGTATTGGCTGCTGCACTCGTACTATGGACTGCGCTGATTGAATTTACAAGAAGTTCCAGATGCTTTGTTATCTCATCCAGCTTATCCAGGTTCTTTGTCCTCTGCTCGATCACATGAAGCTTATCAAGTTCCTGGGATCGCTTTTCAATAATGTCCACTTTATATAGGTGGTTTCCAATGATAGACAAGTCAGTGCTATCCACCTTGTCCACCTCTTTTCTTGCCGTCATATTTACATCCTTGTGGGGTATTGCAGGGGCGGTGACGGGGTGCTTCTGAAAAGCACGTGAAGAAGAAAGAGCTGCTGAACTTTCTGCTGTCTCCTCAAAAATTTGGTAAAGGACATCCTCATCCTTATTGAAGTGACTTCCCCCACAAACAGCATCTACCAACTTCTGATTCTCAATGCTTAAACCTCCAAAGAAATTTTGTACAAGGCTGGTCTTTGGAATATCATGATGGGGCATTTTTCCGTCAGATCTTTCAATCGTTCCCATGCCTCGTGAATAGGCTCTTGGGGCATCTGGGAGAAATTAGCAATCAAGGATCGCATTTGGTTGAGTCGTCCAAGTGGATAATACTTGTTCAGAAATGCGGACCTCAACTCTTCCCAAGCAGTGACAACCTTTCCCCAAGTGATTTAACCAATATAAAACTTTGCCCATCAGACTGAATGGAAAGGCGATCATCTGCACTACCTCTAATGGGACATTTGGGTAGTCTATTGTTCCACAAATGCGATCAAACTGCTGGAGGTGTATATAAGGTTCTTCATTAATACTTCCATGGAATATTGGGAGAAGAGGTAAAATAGTAGGCTTAAGCTCAAAATGCCCATGAACCGCAGGGATTTGTATCCAAGAATTTGTCTGGCTTGCCCCTGTATTATAAGCATCTTTAAGTGTAGGCTTAGCCCCAGGTTATATATGAGGTTCTTCTCCCCCATTCCCACCTCTAGGGTTTCTGTTGTCCCCCTCTCTCCTATATTCTCTTTCCTATCTCAGCTCGAGAATCATGTCTCTCTATGTGTTCTGAAAATCAGCATGCTCTGCTTTCTGGGCCTGAATTGTCTGGATGGAGGTTAACATGGTGTTGTTGATCTCGCTCTGCTCCGACATGGTTCCCTTTCCCTTTGGTGGCATCAAGTGTTCGGTGTCTGACTCTGAAAATGTGCATGATACTCGATTAGTACTTAGAATTGATGGAGTCTTAGATATTAATTCGAGATTAAAGCCAATCTCAAATAGTGGATTGATGGATGTTGTGAAGGGTGAAGTGGAGAAAGAGGAATATTCGGGAAGTGAGTCTCCGCGAATAGAAGGTGAACGGCTCAGAGTGTAGAATGATTTCGCAGAGTCCGAACGAGAAATACTCCAGTCCGACATCTTCGAAATCAATAGGCAGGATGCGAGAACACGAAGGTCAATGCAAGAGTGAAAGCGAATAAAGGCGCAAATTGCGCAGAAGGATCTTTATCGCTAGCAAGCAAACACAATACAACCCCCCAGTTCACCAACTTAACTCAATGTGAAGACCGTGAAGGTTCGGTCAATTATCTTGTCAACTTTAGAGCTTGGTGACAATACAATCTTCAAAGCGGTTAAAGAGAGTTGTTAGGAATCCAATGCTCTCAGGAGACTGGCCCAATCCTAAAGATAGATCTTTCCCAGCCAATATGAATTGCGGACCGTTTACCGGCTACCCGATCAATTCAATCTGTTAAGGATGTCACGGGCCGCTTTACCGGCTACCGGAGAGATCCTCACTGGAGAATGACTAACCCAAGATAGTAGTCTGAAAAGAGTTCGGGCGTGGCTCTATCCTAGTGTGCGGGTCGCTCTCTCGCTCAAGCAAACCAAACAATGAGGGGGTTACTCTCTCCAAAACAATGATTTTTCCTTATATTTTTTAGGGGCGAGTTTTCTTTAGCAGTCCCGGTTTTAGCAGTTATCACTTGGTTAAAATATTTTCAACGAATCGCCTATCGAGTGTCCAATTTCCTTTTCAACTTATGTGAGTGAAAACAAGGAAGGAGATCGGAAATGCCAATGTGAGATTAAAAATAATGATGCATGTCGGGGTTAAAGATGCGTACCTTATCGCCAGCACTGTACATGCAAGTGATCCGCGCAGAATTGAAATAAACTATCCTATATGCAAATGCAAGTGAACCGTCCTAGATGATAGCTTCTATTAACGGGAAAGAACATGTTAATTTGACTAAGTCCAAATTACGCTCTACTCTATAGGCATAGAAATTCTTGTTTAGGATGTTTGGACCTAATTAATTACCTGGCTCAAGCAAATTAATTAAAGTAATCAAGAGGTAGCTCAAGAAATCCGCGGGAAACAAAGAAAAATAAAGGCGATGAAAACAAAACCGGCGAGGTCCTCCAAATGCACCGGTACTTGGCGAAACATACCCCGCGACAAATGAATGTCTGTTTACAAGAGTTCAAATGGTAGAAAAGAAAAAATCTATCTCTCTCTCTCTTTATTAATTTTTTCTCCTCTTCTCACGCTATCCTACGGCTTGGTGAAGAATCAAGCCGCCTCCATGTCGCTTGGGTGCTTCGGCTCTCCTAGGATCGCCTTCTTCACTCCGCGGGCCCTCGTAAGAAAAAGAAAAGAGAATGTGTAAGAAATGCAATTATCAAATATGAGAGAAAAAAATGAATCAAATGCAGTGAAATGAACAATGAAGCGAATGGCAAAAATATAAACAGATATTTACAACCAAGAATAGCAGGTCAAAAGAGAAACCTGACTACCCTCGTTGTGCCTCCCCGGCAACGGCGCCATTTTGTTGTTGCAGAAAATCTCGAGGATCGGGTAAATTAACGATATAGTATGAAATATGTCGTTGCTATCCTCGAAAATCTCACGACAAACAAACAACTTTTTTGCTACTTATTAACCTGAATAGCGGATAGGGTCGAACTCAGGGAGGCTACAAATCTCGAGGGTTATTCAATTAATCGAAAATCAATTAATAGAAAAATAGGAATCTCAAAGGATAACTATCCTTGGTTTTTGTGATTTTTTTATCTTTTTAATTTTTTAATAAAATTTTTATTTCTAATTATTTTTTTTCTAATTTTCAAATTTTTAGTGATTTTGATTTTCCAAATTTTTTATTTTCAAAAATAACACAAAGCAATATTCACAAGATCAAAAATACGCACACCAACTCTTTTTGTAATTTTTCAATTTATCAAAAATGCTCAGAAAAATCCAGAGAAAATATTTTTGGGTTTTGAAATGTTGTTGGGATTTTTTGTGAAATTTTCAGATGTTTTCTATGTTTTAAAAAATGAAACAGTGTGAAAATGCGAAATTGTGCACAGCCTGGAGTAATTTGCAACTTAAAAATATTTCAAGTGCCAAAAACTCCTGGCAATTATTTTTATGACAAAATTGAAACAATTATATACAAACAAGAACTAAAATCACTATTTTTGGATTTTTGTAGAATTTTTTATGATTTTTATAAGATTTTTAGTCTTTTTCAAATTTTTTGAGTTTTATATGAGATTAAGGCACGAAAATTTGATAGAAATTAAATGACACTAAAATACACCTACAATAATTTTTTTTTGAATTTTTAGACTAATTTTCGAATTTTTACAAATTTTTGAATTTCAGAAAGCTAAACATGATATTTTTTTAATAATAATAAATGAAGACAAAATGCAATGGAAATTTTATACAAAGTAGATGCACACTACTGGAGTCTAAGTAAATCTTTTTGGACTAATAAAAACATTTATTTCAATAGAATGATCATGCAAATTCAAGAATCTGTATAACAGGGACTGAAACGCAATACTCAATGTTTTTGCATTAAATAAGTAAACAAAATAGATACGGAGAAAAGTTGCAGTTTACCCACAGTAGAGAAGTGCTATGCATGTGATTTGCTTAGAGCGGAGGGATCTCTTTGCAATTCTTGAAATGTCTAGAGCACAGATGTAAGTTCCCTCAAATTAAGCTTCTAGTAAGGGCGCTTCTGCAAATTTAAGAACTTCCAGAGGCGAGATTGATATTAGCCCAATTTAATAATGCCCTAGGGTTCTCCTTCGTTTCCATGCAAAAGGCACCACAGGGGGCTTGCAGGTACGGGCATCGTCGCTACCACTGATCTTCTCTACCACCCAAGGGGAAGCACGGGCGTGGAGGCGCACGCCGAGGGTGTGGATCGGCTGGCGGCAGTGCGGTGTCTTCAGAGGGAGGCGGACTGGCTTCGCACGGTGGAGGGTGACTTCAACGGTCGGCATAGAGTTTGAGGTACTTCCAGGCATGGAGGCGGAGCTTCAAGGAGGCGCGGGCAGTGCTGCGGCCAAGGAAGCGGTCGCGCGGTGGAGGAAAGGTTGGCGGTCGTTTGGTCTTCAGCGGCAATGGCGAGCGGCCAAGGGTTTTGTAAAATCCCGTATTTTCGTTTTCCAAAAATCTGGAGTATTTAAGACATCCAAAAAATTCAAATAATCATGCCTCTTCGTAGATTTCGTCGAGATCTTTCCAACGAGCCCAAGAACATTAAATTCTGACATTCCTAGCCCAAGATATCAATGTTTTATGATGGACGGTCGAGATCCAAATGTGGATCTGAATCGGATCCGAAACTTGATCCATTTACACCCCTCTTTCTATAAATATACTATGATAGGTTGCCCTCTCCAAAGCCCTAGCCACCATACCCTTCCCTCTCATTGGAGCACCACCATCTTGGTCAGTCTGGTCATCGGAAGGCCGTCGTCGACATCGGAGAAGGAGCTCCGATCGAAGATCCACGACCACCATCACGTAGGAAAACTCGAGGTCACCGTGGTGCACGCCTCCGCACTGCGGTCGAGCGACGGAAATACCATTCCGTGTGAGAGGAGATCCCGAGGGGAAATCCTCGGAGGTAACGATAATACCCTCTTTTGCTGTTGGGTTCCATGTATTTTTTTCCTATACACTAAAATACCTCTAGAGCCTTATGTATTTGTAACGATGTTATATCCTTCTCTTGCTGTTGGTTTCACACGATTTCCGACCCTTTATCTTGAAGACTCTTAGAACCTTACATATCTATATATATGGATATCAAATTATAACGATATTCCATTCCCTTTTGCTTTTGGTGTTCGTACGCCCGTGGTCAGGTTGGCATGGATAAAAATAGAGCTATAGGAATTATAGGGAGATGATTGTTCTTTATACGGTTGGTAATATCATATCAAACATCTATTGGTGCATAGCTTACGTTAAAGCTGATGGATTATTAATCCTCGATTAATTCTCTATTGGATTTACAATGAGTGCGGATCCTCTTTGAATTCTTGTGCTAATAGATGAATTCCAATCATAGTTAGAATCGAGGGTGATGTATTCATCGTAGGAGTCAGAAGATACTAATCATTCTACCTTTAACCGACGATATGCATGGAGTGATATTTTTTTATCTTAGCTATTAATGCCAGAATATTATTTCTATAAAAATTCTCATAACGTATAATATTAAGAACAAATGGTGGTTGATATTCCTTTGTACGTTTAGGTGTTGTTGACTAAATATTCATAATCCAATTAATGCCATTATGTTGTAATAAGTATCCTTGTGGCCTCCACTATTTACGTAAGCTTGCATCATGAATTCAACACTTCTATTTTTTAAAAAACAAATTTTTGATAAAAAAAATTTGTAGGTAGTAGTTAATTATTGAAGAATCATTTACCATCGTATGCCTTTTGTTCACATATAAAAATACGAGGGTTGGTTAACACCGATGTTAATGTTGTTGATTCAGATCTATAACAGTCTAATAATCTATTACTTTTTGAAAAATATCATTTCACTAATAACTCAATGATATTGGAATTGTAAAGGGAAAAAAAGGAAAGAAAGCATGTGTTCCTTTATGTGTAAGCATTCTGATAATATCGATTAATTAAGGGTCTCATTTAGAATCCAATTATTCAAATCCCGAAGGAATTCGTTTACTCAAAATATATCCTTAGTCATGCAGTTAGTTTTTGTTGCAGAGAAACTGTTGTGATAATATATAATTAATCTGTCTTAGATAAAAGAAGCTTCTAATTCGTGCTTGCAAACAAAATACACTGTGGAACGATTAAGTTTTTCTAACTATACTACGGTTGTTGTTGGTGCAAGTAAATAAAGCATAGCCGATAATATTGATAGAAGAGGACTATCGTGGAAAGATTTCAGGTGGTTTTCATTTAGTATAATACAATCATTAGCTCAAAGAATTCCAATTTCCAATAGGGTACTATCTTCGATTTCTTCTTGATGATTGTATTCCTTGAGTGAAATTTTCGATGATCAGGGTAGATGGAGTTAAGTGCCTCAAGGGATTGGGCATGCACCCTTGGGCCCCGGGTAGATGCCTTGAAGGTCGCGACCCCAACGGACGAGTTGGATGACGCGTTGCACCTAGCAGCCCGGTAGTATCCGGAGTCGCTCGACGGAGTAGGCAGGTGGCGTGGTTGACGTTCTTGATTTCTCACTTATACACAATATTAAGACTCGATCTAAATTTAGATGTGGCCGCATCTAATTTTACATCGAGTATTATTATTGTGAGAGGTGTTCCAGGATGTGGTTTGAAGTTGGAGAATGAGGTTTTGATCTATTCTGTTTATGTTTGAAAAGAGGATCTTGAGGGTTTACTCAAGATAGATACCAAGTTCCCGCTTAGCGGAGGCCTGCGAGTCGCGTACTCGCGTGTGCTAAAATAATACGAGTAAAGATCAATGACGAATACTGGAATCTGAAATTGCAACCCATTATGGATCGTAACCAACTTGTTGAAATATCAAGACCGCTATAGTAGTACTCAATTATCAATAAATCAATAAATCAAGTTAGTTGTTGTATTATCCGAGGTGAATTAGAATAACTGGGTGACCTTCTCGCTTTCTACCTTATATGCTTACGTTTTTAGATAAGTTGAGCATACATCCCTTGCTTCCTCCTACATGAGTTACTGTAGTATTTGTTTCGTTACTGGGCAATTGCTCATAACGTTACCCTTGTGTGAACCCAACAGGTGTAGCTGAGCAGCAGCCGCAACAGTAGCGGCTTTGAGGAGATCAGACTTTGCTTCGTCATATTTACATCAGACAGGGTGCGTCCTACTTAGAGTAATTTATTTACTTCCGCTTTATTTTATGTTATTACTGAGAGACATTGTAGTGAGATATGTGGAGAGTTTTTCTACAAAGTTGAGATTTTCTGATGTATCTCATATCATGGACATGGACTTGATGAGAATGGATGTTGCATTTTTCTTTCTATTTCATATTATTCTCATGTTGTTATTATTATTTCAAATGTTAATCTAATGTGCATAAGATGGTTTGCTGAGTATCATAGATCATGAGCGTATTTGGACCGTAGGTCCGACGCTCCCGTCTCGTCGGTTTCAGTAGCCGGAGGGACGAGGCGTCACAGATGGTATCAGAGCCCGATACTCCATTCTCTCTTTTGCATATTAGAATTGTTAACAATATTTGAAATATAAATATAGTGACAGAGTCTTTTGACCTTATCGTTAGTAAGGAGAATAATTAAAGTCATGTTTAAAGTGTCCATTGTCTCTCTAACCATAGAAATAATTTTTAATATAATGATTCTCGCAGGGAATCATGCTGCCTCGTGTTGACCCTGATATTGCACAGCAGTTGGCTTTGCTAGTTCAGGCCGTACAGGGTATACAACAACGTCAGGAGGTATTGGAGCAAAGGCTCCTCCAGCAGGATGATTCCTCGTACCAGTCCTCTCGTGAGGAGGAGGGCAGTGTTCATCCCTCGGTGTCTCTGGACCCGGAAGGATCAGATGACCTAGAGACGCTGCAGAAACATCAGACGACCTACGCAGCATATCAGAGATCTAAGGTGCCACAATTCTTTGGCACTGGCACGCCAGATGAGGCTGAGCTATGGTTGGATCACGTATCTAAGGTGTTGAGGATGATTTATGCTCCTGAAGAGTCTTGGCTTACATTTGTGGAGTTCTCACTAACAGGTTATGCTGAGCGTTGGTGGTTCGCCACCAAGGAACATCTGGAGGATCCCATAACATGGGAAATTTTTCTTGATGAGTTTCGTAGTCAGTTCTATCCTGATCACTGGGTTAAGGATCAGAGGAGGTTATTTGCTGAGCTGAAGCAGGGGTCAATGACGGCCCAAGAGTATCTCATTCGTTACACTGAACTCTCCCGCCACTCACCAACGACTACTGCTTTTCCTGAGGAGAATTTACAGAAGTTTATCCGGGGACTGCATGATGATGTGCAGCACCAGCTATCTGCATTAGATTTCACTTCCATCAAGGAGGTAGCTGCTAAAGCTACCAAGATGGAGGCAACCCAGAGTCGGCTTCAGGGGAGTCCATCACATTTCCAACCACCTCAGCCCGCGAGATCTGCTCGTCAAGATTTCTACAGAGCTCGTAGAGAGCGTCGTTTCCACCCAGTGGCTACTACTCCTACCGTTAGCAGATTTGCCCCTACACCTACTTTGGGGCAGGGTTTGGCGAGCCGTGGTACTACTTCCTTCCGCTCTTCAACACACTCGCAGAGCCGTAAGACAGGAGGTGCTAGCCTTGTATCAGGAGGCTCCTTCTCTCAGCCAGGAGATCGCAGATGTTTCCACTGCCAATAGCCGGGCCATTTCAAGGCCAAGTGTCCTTTACTTGCCAGCAACTCAGGTGGCCACCCACCAAGTATACGACCAACTTTCTCTTCTGCACAGTCACACGGATCAGTTTCACGCCGTGGGGGTCGAGGTTTTCAACGTCCTCCACCACGACCAACCTTCAGTGCTGCAGGTTCTAACGCCCCTCCACAGCCTCAGGGACAGTTGAATGCAATCACACAGGAGCAGGCCCACGCCTCAGGAGCTGTAGTGCGAGGTATGATTTCAGTACATGGTATATCCTTACACGCCTTATTTGATTCGGGAGCTACGCACTCTTTTCTAGCGCATCGCTTAGTATCCAAGTTAGATAAAGAACCAGTTTGCGTTCCATCTCCTTACTACATCAAGGGTCCAGGGGGCTAATTATTCATAGTGCGACAAGCGATGGAGAAGGTAGCAGTGCAGATTGGCGGGCACCTAATGCCTGCGTATCTTTTACTCATTCAGCTAGAAGATTTTGATGTCATCTTAGGTATGGATTGGCTCGAGCAACATCACGCATGCCTTGATTGCTTCGAGAAGACGGTAGTGTTCCGTATCCCAGACATACCTACCTTTCAGTTTGATGGACGCGCCTCAGATAGTGAGGTCTTATATGTATCGGCATTGAGGGCCCAACACTTACTCGATCAGGGTTGCATAGGTTTTCTCGCCTATGTTGTGGAGTTACCTGCCGAAGATCGTATGATTGAAGATGTCAAAATTGTACGAGATTTTCCTGATGTATTTCCAGAGGAATTACCTGGACTACCGCCAAAGAGGGAGATCAAGTTCGAGATTACTTTGATACCTGACACGCAACCGGTCTCCATACCTCCATATCGAATGGCACCGGCCGAACTCAGGGAGCTCAAATACAACTGCAGGAGTTGTTGGAAAAGGGATTTATCCGTCCCAGTACATCACCTTGGGGAGCAACGGTCCTCTTCGTAAAGAAGAAGGATGGGTCTATGCGTTTATGCATTGACTACAGGCAATTGAATGAAAGGACAGTGAAGAACCGTTATCCACTTCCACGAATAGATGATCTTTTTTATCAATTATAAGGAGCAGCGGTATTCTCAAAGATTGACCTACGATCGGGCTATCATCAATTGAGAATTAAGGACACGGATGTGCTTAAATCTGCTTTTCGTAGCAGATACGGCCACTATGAGTTTGTGGTTATGCCGTTTGGACTCACGAACGCACCTACCGCATTCATGGACATGATGAACATAATTTTCCGTCCATACTTAGATCGGTTTGTGGCGGTGTTCATTGATGATATCTTGATCTACTCACGTGATGAGCATGAGCATGAGCAGCACCTTCGTATTATTCTTGAGACACTCAGAGAACACAAGTTGTATGCAAAATACAACAAGTGTGAATTTTGGCTTACCGAAGTAGCTTTCCTCGGTCATGTAATATCAGGAGCAGGTGTGGCAGTTGATCCAGCCAAGATAGAGGCTGTCATGTCCTGGGAGCAGCCCAAGACAGTTATCGAGATACGCAGCTTCTTAGGCCTCGCCGGCTACTACAGACGTTTTGTTAGGAGCTTCTCACAGCTAGCTCTTCCACTTACTCGTCTAACACAGAAGGATGTTCCTTTCATTTGGAGCAACAAGTGTGAGCCGAGCTTTCGTACGCTGAAAGAAAGACTGACCAGTGCTCCGATTCTCACCCTTCCTTCAGGCCCCTTAGACTTTACAGTGTATACTGATGCATCAAAGGAGGGTTTAGGAGCCGTGTTGATGCAGCGTGGTCATGTCGTGGCATATGCATCACGACAATTAAAGAATCATGAACGGAACTACCCTACTCGTGACTTGGAGTTGGCAGCTATAGTCTTCGCGTTGAAGATATGGTGTCACTATTTATATGGGGTCACGTTTGAGATTTTTACAGATCACAAGAGTCTCAAATATATCTTTGACCAGCGAGAGTTGAATATGAGGCAAAGGCGATGGATGGAGTTGTTGAAGGATTATGACTGCACTATCTCTTACCATCCGGGTAAGGGGAATGTAGTAGCAGATGCTTTGAGTAGAAGAGCACATACCGAGGGCACCGCAGGATGGCTACAGACTTGGGATATGCTCGCAGCACTTAATGAGTGGCACCCCTTTGATAGTACTATAGACTTTGTAACTGTACCTGCCAAGTACAGTGGACTTTGGGATAGGATTGTGCATGGTCAGCAAACAGATCAGAAATTACAAGACTTATTCCATCGATACCTGAAGGAGGAGTTTGATGGATTCAGAGTCTGTGAGTCCATCTTATGGAAGGGGGACCGTGTCTGTGTTCCTGATGACGGTGAGTTAAGGAGAGACATCCTAGATGAGGCTCACTGTTCTAGATTATCCATCCATCCAGGGAGCACCAAGATGTATAGAGACCTCCGTCACACTTCTGGTGGGCGGGGATGAAGAGAGATGTTGCAGAACATGTTAGTCGATGCCTTACGTGCCAATTGGTGAAGGCAGAGCACAAGCGTCCTCCTGGCTTGTTACAGTCGCTTCCTATTCCGTTGTGGAAATGGGAGAGTATCTCTATGGACTTCGTGACATCCTTACCTCGTACAGTAGGTGGATATGATGCCATTTGGGTTATTGTGGACAGGTTGACCAAGTCCGCACACTTCATTCCCGTAAACATGACATGCACTCCGGTAGATCTGGCCAAGTTATATATTCAGCATGTTATTCGCTTGCATGGAATTCCCAAGGAGGTTGTATCTGATAGAGACTCTCGTTTTACATCGCATTATTGGGGAGAATTCATGAAGGCCCTAAAAACCGAACTATGTCAGTTCAGCCTATCATCCACAGACTGACGGACAATCAGAGAGGACAATTCAGACCCTTGAAGACCTACTCAGAGCATGTGCCATTGAGTGGCAAGGATCTTGGAAGGATCGCCTTCCTTTAGTGGAGTTCACCTATAACAACAGCTACCATGCTAGTATTGGTATGGCACCTTTCGAGGCATTGTATGGGAGAAGATGCACTACTCCCTTGTGTTGGCAGGAAGTGGGTGACAAGGGTATTTATTCCACTCAGATAATCGAGGACACAACAAGAGCAGTGGAAACGGCTAGGAAGAAACTATTGACTGCACAGAGCCGTCAAAAGAGCTATGCTGATCAGAGACGTCGTGATCTTGAATTTGATACCGGAGACTTTGTATTCTTAAAAGTATCTTCAATGAAAGGTATTCAGAGATTTGGTGTCAAGGGCAAGTTGGCACCACGGTTCGTTGGCCCTTTCGAGATTTTATCTCGTACTGGGAAGGTAGCATACCGAGTAGCACTCCCCCCTCACTTGGCAGGCGTGCACGATGTATTCCATGTGTCAAACCTTCGGAAGTATATTCGATACCCTCGACATGTGATTAGCTATGAGGATCTCGCGGTTGAACCAAATTTGTCTTTTCCTGAGGCACCCGTGCAAATTTTAGACCGGGCAGTCAAGAGGTTACGACGGAAAGACATCCCTTTAGTCAAGGTATTGTGGCAAAGTCAGAATGTTGAGGAGGCTACTTGGGAGCCTGAGGCAGATATGCGACAGAAATATCCCTATCTTTTTGAAGGTATGTTCACGAAACCCTACTTCAATCCTCTTTAAGATTTTTATGGGTTCCGTTCTCTTTAAGATTTTTATGCCTGAATCTACACCACATTCAAAACTTATACGTTAAATTCTACGTCTCGAGGACGAGACTTCCTTTAAGATTTTTATGATGTAAAATCCCGTATTTTCATTTTCCAAAAATCTGGAGTATTTAATACATCCAAAAAATTCAAATAATCATGCCTCTTCATAGATTTCGTCGAGATCTTTCCAACGAGCCCAAGAACATCAAATTATGACATTCCTAGCTCAAGATATCAATGTTTTATGATGGACGGTCGAGATCCAAATGTGGATCCGAATCGGATCCGAAACTTGATCCATTTACACCCCTCTTTCTATAAATATACTATGATAGGTTGCCCTCTCCAAAGCCCTAGCCACCATACCCTTCCCTCTTATTGGAGCACCAACATCTTGGTCAGTCTGGTCATCGGAAGCCCGTCGTCGACATCGGAGAAGGAGCTCCGATCGAAGATCCACGACCACCATCACGTAGGAAAACTCGAGGTCACCGTGGTGCACGCCTCCGCACTGCGGTCGAGCGACGGAAATACCATTCTGTGTGAGAGGAGATCCCGAGGGAACATCCTCGGAGGTAACGATAATACCCTCTTTTGCTGTTGGGTTCCACGCATTTTTTTTCCTATACACTAAAATACCTCTAGAGCCTTATGTGTTTGTAACGATGTTATATCCTTCTCTTGCTGTTGGTTTCACACGATTTCCGACCCTTTATCTTGAAGACTCTTAGAACCTTACATATCTATATATATGGATATCAAATTATAACGATATTCCATTCCCTTTTGCTTTTGGTGTTCGTACGTCCCTGGTCATGTTGGCATGGATAACAATAGAGCTGTAGGAATTATAGGGAGATGATTGTTCTTTATGCGGTTGGTAATATCATATCAAACATCTATTGGTGCATAGCTTACGTTAAAGCTGATGGATTATTAATCTTCGATTAATTCTCTATTGGATTTACAATGAGTGCGGATCCTCTTTGAATTCTTGTGCTAATAGATGAATTCCAATCATATTTAGAATCGAGGGTGATGTATTCATCGTAGGAGTCAGGAGATACTAATCATTCTACCTTTAACCGACGATATGCATGGAGTGATATTTTTTTTATCTTAACTATTAATGCCAGAATATTATTTCTATAAAAATTCTCATAACGTATAATATCAAGAACAAATGGTGGTTGATATTCCTTTGTACGTTTAGGTGTTGTTGACTAAATATTCATAATCCAATTAATGCCATTATGTTGTAATAAGTATCCTTGTGGCCTCCACTATTTACGTAAGCTTGCATCATGAATTCAACACTTCTATTTTTTTAAAAACAAATTTTTGATAAAAAAAAAATTTGTAGGTAGTAGTTAATTATTGAAGAATCATTTACCATCGTATGCCTTTTGTTCACATATAAAAATACGAGGGTTGGTTAACACTGATGTTAATGTTGTTGATTCAGATCTATAACAGTCTAATAATCTATTACTTTTTGAAAAATATCATTTCACTAATAACTCAATGATATTGGAATTGTAAAGGGAAAAAAAGGAAGAAAAGCATGTGTTCCTTTATGTGTAAGCATTATGATAATATCGATTAATTAAGGGTCTCATTTAGAATCCAATTATTCAAATCCCGAAGGAATTCGTTTACTCAAAATATATCCTTAGTCATGCAGTTAGTTTTTGTTGCAGAGAAACTGTTGTGATAATATATAATTAATCTGTCTTAGATAAAAGAAGCTTCTAATTCGTGCTTGCAAACAAAATACACTGTGGAACGATTAAGTTTTTCTAACTATACTACGGTTGTTGTTGGTGTAAGTAAATAAAGCATAGCCGATAATATTGATAGAAGAGGACTATCGTGGAAAGATTTCAGGTGGTTTTCATTTAGTATAATACAATCGTTAGCTCAAAGAATTCCAATTTCCAATAGGGTACTATCTTCGATTTCTTCTTGATGATTGTATTCCTTGAGTGAAATTTTCGATGATCAGGGTAGATGGAGTTAAGTGCCTCCAGGGATTGGGCATGCACCCTTGGGCCCCGGGTAGATGCCTTGAAGGTCGTGACCCCAACGGATGAGTTGGATGACGCGTTGCACCTAGCAGCCCGGTAGTATCCGGAGTCGCTCGACGAAGTAGGCAGGTGGCGCGGTTGACGTTCTTGATTTCTCACTTATACACAATATTAAGACTCGATCTAAATTTGGATGTGGCCGCATCTAATTTTACATCGAGTATTATTATTGTGAGAGGTGTTCCGGGATGTGGTTTGAAGTTGGAGAATGAGGTTTTGATCTATTCCGTTTATGTTTGAAAAGAGGATCTTGAGGGTTTACTCAAGATAGATACCAAGTTCCCGCTTAGCGGAGGCCTGCGAGTCGCGTACTCGCGTGTGCTAAAATAATACGAGTAATGATCAATGATCGAATACTGGAATCTGAAATTGCAACCCATTATGGATCATAACCAACTTGTTGAAATATCAAGACCGCTATAGTAGTACTCAATTATCAATAAATCAATAAATCAAGTTAGTTGTTGTATTATCCGAGGTGAATTAGAATAACTGGGTGTCCTTCTCGCTTTCTACCTTATATGCTTACGTTTTTAGATAAGTTGAGCATACATCCCTTGCTTCCTCCTACCTGAGTTACTGTAGTATTTGTCTCGTTACTGGGCAATTGCTCATAGCGTTACCCTTGTGTGAACCCAACAGGTGTAGCTGAGCAGCAGCCGCAACAGTAGCGGCTTTGAGGAGATCAGACTTTGCTTCGTCATATTTACATCAGACAGGGTGCGTCCTACTTAGAGTAATTTATTTACTTCCGCTTTATTTTATGTTATTACTGAGAGACATTGTAGTGAGATATGTGGAGAGTTTTTCTACAAAGTTGAGATTTTCTGATGTATCTCATATCATGGACATGGACTTGATGAGAATGGATGTTGCATTTTTCTTTCTATTTCATATTATTCTCATGTTGTTATTATTATTTCAAATGTTAATCTAATGTGCATAAGATGGTTTGCTGAGTATCATAGATCATGGGCGTATTTGGACCGTAGGTCCGACGCTCCCGTCTCGTCGGTTTCAGTAGCCGGAGGGACGAGGCGTCACAGGTTTCGATGGGATACACCGCACACGGTGGTGGTGCGGTCATGGATAGGAGGGCCACCGCAACTGACGTAATTGGAGAAGCGTCGGGCGGCTCTTGGCTGAGGGGAGGCCGGCTGGAGGTGGTCGAGGATGGCCATCCTCTGGCGGTGGCTGATGGTCCCAGGGGACGGCGGTGGTAGCAGAGGATGGCAGCCCTGCTGCCGTCTTCTTTTTTTGTAATTTTGATTTCTTTTGTAAGTGATTTAACACAGTAAAAAAACTTTTTTAGTTTTTTTTATAAATCTAAAATATAGGAACTAAAAGCTGAAGATAAGAAATGTTTTTTTATTATTTTTTAATTTTTTAGATTATCCTGCAAAACAAATGTTAAAGATAAAGAAAACAAATGGTTTTTTTATTATTTTTTATTTATTTACAACTCGGAAAAATGAACGAGGATCAGGCAGAAATGAAAGGAATTGAATCCGATTCTCCGACCACCGTCCGTGGTCGGAGTTGGTAGATCGTGGGCGGTAGAAATTGAATGCGGAGAGATCAAGAACGTGGGATGAAAAATCGAGTTGAAGCGGATCAAAACGTGATGAAATTAATGACCTAAATAAAAAAATAAAATGACAACAAAATAAAAGTGCGAGAAATAAAACTACGATTAATCTAGATAAAAAAAATAAGAAAAAATGTGGATCTCACCTTAGGAGCGGAAATGGACCGTGATCGCCTCGACGAAGGACGACTCGCTGTCACCGGACGGCTCGGAGGCTAGGCACTTTTCTCGACGAAATTTTCTCTCCGAGATCGGGATCCTCTCTCTAAAGATTGATCAAGTTGGAATGAGGGAGAAGGAGCCATATTAATTGAAAAGATAGAGATAAAAATTGAATTGTTGAATTTTTTTGGTGGAAGAGATAAGAGAGATGAAATTTGAAATAGGATAAAGTAAAAGAGAGCTAAAACTATTTACAGAATTAACTATTTTTTTTAGTTTTTGTCACTTTGTTTATTTGAAATAAAAAGAGTTATTTTTTATTTTTTTATGGCGGATAATTAAAAATAGCAACTATATACCTATAATATATACGTATATGACATTATATACTAGGGTAATTGAGGAAATTAGTTTTTGTTTTAAAAATCTTTTTTTATTTTTTTTAAATTTTAAATAATTAATAAAAAAAAGTTACAAATATATATACAAATACAATATGTACAAAAATACATGGGAAAATTGCACAAACCACCTCGGAAAACCAACTATTTACTCGTAACTTCAAAAATTATGAATTCACAGCCATTTTAAAGATAATTTAATTTAGAATCCAATGGAAGTGAGATTGGTTCAATTTGAGGTCATATGGAGCCAGAATTGATCTTTCAATTAGTGCTTAGTGGTTTTTTCCAAGTGTGGTTACTTTTATTCTGTACATGATTTAATTGTGCAATTATTTTTACTAATCAGAACACATTTTTATTTACAACTTTGATTTTGAACGTTATTTGATTTGAGGTCAATTAAGGAACAAATAAATTAGTGTCAGTTTTATACATATATACACAAAACACAATTTTTTTGGATTTTCTAATTGAGGACCCTATCTCCCCCTACTTTATTGATGGTCGGTCAGGTCAAGTCTTGACCTTCTCTCGGGGTTTGGGTCAGCCTGTATACAGTCTTCCTCTTTTTATTTTATTTTCTTTATCTTTCCTTTCTTTCTTTATTTATTTTAGGTTAAAATTAGTAAGAAGTGTACAATATTTACACACAGATGCAAGTTAGTAAGAATATGGAGTTAGTGTTATATGGTGGTGTTTTATAAGGGATTTTAAGCTAAAATAAATGAATAAAGATGATGAATCACAGATTCATCAATATTCTGATACTACTTTGATGTCATGTGTCATGGGCTCATGATCAGATACCTCTCGAACAAATGCTAGATATGAATCACATCCCTAGTCGACAAGTCTCTATGCTCGTAACACGGAAATGTACTCCATTTTGGAGTCATGTAATGTACCCTCAAAAGTGAACTCAGGTAAATATGGAATCCTGAAGACAATCGTCTTCCTAAAGCAATCAACAAGAGCATGATGAGATGATAACCAATCCATACCTGCAAGTCAAACTCATCAAGTTGTAGTAGTAGACAATCTACGATCATTTCATGACCGTCAATCAGTATTACCATTTTTTTACTATCGGTGAAATGATAAACAACTGGCCACATGTCCATCGGATGTAGTAAGGAGGATAAAGGACCTCAGAAACTCTACCCAGTGACGCTAGTAATCTAGAACGAATGAAAGAATGGGTCACTCCATAATCAACAAAACATGGAAAGGTCGGCCCAAGAATGAGATCATACCTTTCACCACAGTAGTTGTTGAACGAGTCTGTTCCTCTGTCGCTGCGTGAAACTGACCCTGTCTGGTTGGTGCAGTACTGGAACCCGTCACGCTCTATGTCTATCTCGGTGGCCTCCTGAAGTTGGAGTTCCTATCACGGAAACTCCCTATACGTTGTGGCTATGGCTGTGCATGTGATCGAGGCTCACCAAAAGCCTGTGGGCAGTAAAACCGGTAGTGTCCCCACTCATGGCATAAGTAACATCGAACTAGTCGGGTAGGTGGAGTAGTCGTGTATGTGCTCGGAGTCGATGTTGTTGGGGTTTTGATGAATCCACATTTCATCATCTTTATTCTATCATTTTGGCCTCAAAAACCCTGGCAAATGCATGTAAATACCCTTAATTCCCGCATCTTAGCATTCATACATGTGCATGTAAATAGTGTATAAAATACTGTTTTTATAGCCAAAATTATAGAATAAATAAAAGAAAAGAAAAAGAATAAAATATTGTAAATATTCTATGACCCGAAACCCCGAGACCTAGGCATCTTGATGAGTAGGTCGATAAGGAATAAAGTAGGGGGAGATAAGGGCCAGAATACAATAGAAATACCTATTCATTTTATTCATTCTGGGACTTATTTTTGGTTCCACTTTTTATACCTCAAATAAAGAAACTTTGTATATAAAAGTTGTAGATAATTAAATAAAGAAAAATACAAAATTGATTTCACTCAAGAATATTTTACAAATAAAAAGTTATGGTCTGAATAAAATTCTAGATTCCCAACTTCCCAGACCTGTATCTCTCAAATAAAAGCTCGAAATGCATCAAAATCACCTTTAATTGTATATAATTTTAAATAATCTATTTAATGAAGGTGGTCTCGCATTTTGCGGAGCTACGGTTTGAAAGTTGAGTTTTGACCCCTATTGTATACTTGTACAGAATAAAAAAATTCATTTTATTATTTATTCATTATTTTTATAATTTTATATTTTTATAATTTTGTAAATATTATTTATAATAAGTGTGTATATTAAAATCAGAATAAAAACTCAAAGAAAACATAAAATAAAGTACTTGTATAAATAACATACCTAGGTATAATACCTATACATATACCTATAGAATTACTATTTACATTTTATTAAGTGTACAAAATACATCAGAAAAATCAAATAAAAATATATTCAAGTGTATAAAAATATTCTATAAATTTATAAAATAATAAACAAAAATAAATAAAGTAAATACACAAAATAAAAATAAAATAATAAAATATACAGATATATATACCTATATAGGGTATAATAGGTAACTTGTAATTTATATACCTCATAAAAATAAATAAAAATCACCATAAAAATCTTTATAAAATAAGAATCATTTTTTATTTTATAACCTAAAATTAGTAAATTCATTTACTATTTTATTTCAAATTTACAAATAATGTTGACCTGCATTTTTCTGGTTGGTCACGTGTGCCGGTCAAGTGTTGACCTCGGTCAACTCAGGTCCTAGCAGCCGAGGGGTGTGCAGGCCTGACACCTACGATTTTTGCCCCGTTTCGAGAAATTTTAGCGCCTCATCCTTCCATACTCTTGCCTCGATTCCTTCATGGAAATTTTTCCCCGATCATCACTAACCCACGCCGTGCATCCAGATCACGCAAAATCTCCATCATTTGCGTGTGGCCCTCGCTTGAAGAAGACGCCACCACCATGAATATATCTAACCTGCCATCTTCAAGCTCGGATTTGAACCCTTCTTGGCCACCAATCCTCCTCCCTGTTGCGCTCTTCATGTTGCTGGAGGTGATAGCTCCTCAATCGTACCCTCAAGCGAGTCGAGGAAGCCTCGAATCGGCTCTACCATCTCTGCCGACCTCCGGCGTCGAGGTTCCCCCTCTTCTGGTTCCGGCCATTGAGGTATACCCCTTTTCCCCTTTTTCTTTTTGCATTTTAGTTCCCTTAGTCGTAGGATCATTTTCCCCCAACCATCTTCAAGATCTATCCATCGAATCGACCCATCGAGTCCCTCGCCGGAGCTTGCTCCGACCTCCACTTCACGTCGCTCGTTCCCCGTCACCCTCCGCTTCACCGACTTGCGAGGCATTTTGCCCTCGTTGGTTTTTAGCTACTTGCAGGTCCAGAGACATCAAAGACACGCCTGGAGCTCGTTTTGAGCTTCGCCGGAGGGTCCAGGAGCCCACCAGCTCTGTTGCTCTCTCCTGCGAACTCCGACCACCGTCGGAGCTTTTTGGAGCCCCAGTCAGCTAGAAGAGGACCTCAGGAGCTCGCAGCCCAAGTTTGGAGTCCAACTCTCGCCGGAGACCCGAGATCGAGCGCGGGGAAGTTCACCTCGCCGGCGTTTTTCCCAGTTCTTCCCCTTGGCTCCACAACCGTTCGATCAGGCCGCAACTCCAGTTCTGATCTCAGCCGTTGGATCGCGTCGCGCCACCACCGTCAGATCTTCGGCCAAAGATCTAATCTCGCCCGTCCAGCTGTGAACCGTCATCGCGCGTTGTGCGCGTGCCACGTGGGCAAGTGACCGCATCCTAGGCGTCCGATCGCGCACGAGGAATTTAGGCGTGGGTATTTTGCACCTACACCCTTGTCAATTTTGCATTTTATTTTTAGTCCATAAACTTTTATTTGTAGTTTAAATATTTCTGTAATATTTGCATCCAGGCCCCTGTACTTTCATTATTTGCACTTAGGTCCAGTCCATGTCACCTCACGTGACCCGTGCACGTGGGGTGGTGGGTATTTTGTAAGGACCCCCTAGGAGTTTGTCTATTTCGGTTTAGTCCATGAACTTTTTAATTAAGTTGTAATATTTTGGTGAAATTACATCTGAGCCCTTGGAACTTTGTAAAATTACAAAAATACCCATGCTAAGTCACGTGCCCAGTGCGCGTGAGTTGGACATTTTGCAGCGAACCCCCTCCGGGTTTGGGTATTTATTTTTAGTCCAGAAAATTGTATTTAACGTTATATATTTTTTGGAAAAATTGCAAGTAGTCCCTTGAACTTCTGTGTATTTACGTTTATGCCCTTGCTAGTATTGTATTTTTGCTTGGATGTTTGCATTTATTTCATGCATCATTTTAACTCGAAAAATTACCAAAAAATAACATGTGTTCCTATTGTATTGTAGTTTAACGCCATATTTTTAGTTTGCATTTTTATTGCATTTTCATATTTATAAAAAAATTAAAAACAAACATTTTTGTTATTGTTTGCATTAGAAAATACATAAAAATTATAAAAAGTCTTTGAAAAAATCCAAAAAAATATATTTCGTGTGTTTTAGTTTATTTTATTTTCTGACAAAAAATCCCTAAAAAATACAAAAGAAAACCTCTAAAAATAGCAAAATTCTCAAAATCTTCATAAAAAGCTAAAAAAATCATAAAAACTCCAAAATTGTGTTTTCTGTCTCTGAATTTTCCTTATCATATTATCTATCTATAAAAATTAATTTGACAATTTTTCACTCTTGTTTACTATTTTATTTCTATCTTTTTGTCTCGTATATATATATATATTATATTCACTATTTACTAGTATTTGTGACTTTAAAAATACCAAAAAAATAACAAAAATCTAAAAAAATCACAAAAACATTAAAAAAATTATAAAAAGCCCAAAAACATTTTATTTCCTGATTTTTGCTAAATTTTACTTAATTTTATAAATACCCTATTCTTCTCTTTTCTTATATTGTGTATATATTCTATTTATAACAAAATATAATATATATATAATATAAAAAGAAAATACAAAGTCAGTAAATTAAAAATCAAAATATAAAAATATAAAATCAAAAATTAAATTAAAAATTAAAAACCCACAAAATTTTGCATATTTGTAGGCAATTGATCATACATTCACACGTTGTGCATTTTTGCCTTGTTTTATCTTGTTTGCTCCCTGAGTTCGACACTCTACACGTACTTGCACTATACACATATTTTGTAGAGTTATAATAAATTTTAACTCCAACCTTTGCTTGTCATTATCTGATTTGATATTGTGGGTTAATTGTTGACTTAATTGGGATTTATTGAGGGTCGCCATAGTGACTTTTGTCTCCGCCTTGTGTGAGACATTTAGACCCTCATAAATGTCAGTTAATCAGGTTTGTCTACTCATTGTGAATTAGATGGTCGTGTTGAATCCATGCCACGCCCGTCAAGTGCTCCTCCTAAGGTAGTCAATGGAGATGAATGAGCATTGTCTAAGAATGACAAGCCTGTAGGTCGGAACCTCCTGGCTGACCTCTGTTGCTGGAATGGTCGACGTATCGGCCCAAACGATCTTCGTGGTCTAGGTGCCGCTCCAGACGAACTCCCAAAGCGTCTCTCTCGGATATCCTCAAACTTCTCCGCTGCATTGGTAGCCTCGGAAATAGAAGTGATATGCAATCTGGCCAACTTCTCCTGCACCTCTTCCCTCACGCCTCTGATGAACTCTTCCATATTCTCATCTGGAAATGCGACAACTGCTAGGGTATGTCGTGACAGCTCTGTGTATCGGACAAAGTACTCATTGGTTGTCATCCGTCCATATCAAAGTTATGCAAACAATCAGCGTCGGGACTCCTTCCACTTCGTAGAAAAGAAGTGGGACTTGAACCTCGCCACAAAGTCATCTCATGTGGGCTCACGACCCAACTCAGAAACTATTGTCTCTCACCGTCTCTCGGTGAAATCTATCAATGAATACTCCATGAAATATATCCATGAGTCTCGTGGCACGCGAATCATTCTCAACACCTTAGTCACCCTCTTTATGCATTGTTCGGCAACATCTGACATACCGGTGCCCTCAAACATGGGCACATTAGCGTGCTGGTAAGAAGTGAAAACTGATTGGTGCCTATGGATAGCTGAGTACTCATGTACGTCCTCATCTACAAAGTCTATAAGGTCCTGCTCCCTGTCATAGTCTCCATCCTCAAATCTAGGTGCTGGCATCTCCTCATGTGGATCGTCATAATGAGGTTTTTCTACCTCAACAGACTGGTGTTGGTCATGTCGTGTTCCATCTTGAGATGGATGGTATGTGAAATCTGACAGGTCCTCAAATCTCATCTCCATGTATGTCTGTCTATCGGCAATCTCCGTCTGTTGAGCTAGTATCTGATCCTACTGACATCGCATGGTAACCTGCTACTGCTGGAGGTTAGTGAGTGCAGTCATGATGTGCTACAAACGGTCAGTCATATCATGTGCAGCTCTAGACGTCATGGATCTGCATGAAACCCATTATTAGTCATAATTTTTGTTGTTCGCAAATATTGTCATATATGCTTTTTCTCTTCTCGGGATATAATATGAAAATTAATGAAATTGGTGACACGTGTGGTTATTGAATTCGAATGTCATATTTCCCTTCTCGGACTCGCGACAAGTCAAAGAATTATCGATATCCAAGAACTTAATGCGACCAGAATTATAATATTGTAATGTGCTTATCGAGGTACCACAACTCTGATACCAAACTGTGAAACCCCGAGGATCGGGTACCTGTTTACAATACATTCGCGATATTACATTCATAGATCACACAAGTTATATGAAAATACAGGGAAATTTTCCACATTTTTGCCATGACATTCAAATCAATAATCCCAATCACAGAATAATAGGAAGACGTGCCACCAAAATTTCATTTCATTAATTTTTCATATATATACATCATTTAAGAAACGAGATGACATTGTATACATGTATCCCATAATAAACATAAGAGAAAGAAAGTATTTTACATCATAAACTGAAGAAAAATTGTGACAGAATTAATTGTACCATCTAGAATAGCAACAGATATCTGGAATCATCAACCAGCTACTAAGTTTCAGGCTGCTTGCCTACACACATAAAAGGTACAAGTTCTGAGTTCAATTGTAACTTATGCACATGTGACCCTAGATGATTCAGATGTAGACATAGTGATTGGGATGTAGCATCGCCAAGCTTGTTGGCAGAAAGTAACCAAAACTCAAGCGGTAAGGAAGTCTCCTAAGAGACTCTTCTGTCTCACCCTCTAATGGAAGTGTGGTCCATTAGAGGCATAGGTCTACTCCGAAACCATGCCACTAAAACGGGTGAGAGATACTCTCAGGAAAAGTCATTCTAGAAATCGACCCAACTAGTATGGGCTAACGAGCTCGTTTGAAAAACTAAAACCGAGGATCCCCCGTATGGGTATCCTAAAACATAGGGTCGGTAGAGCTGGTCAAAAGTCGGGATCCCACGAGGCGTAAAAACACAGCGAGCTCGCGTAAAAACCGTAAAAGATATGGAGATCCTAGACCCAACGCATTTGGCGGTTGTTGCCCTATCTAGACTCCTATCTCCCGCCCAGTTGAGGGTCATCGTACCCTCGCATGGTTAGGTGTAAGGGTCATCACGACCAACACCAATAGTTACCACTGATTCATCCTTACTGACTTGATTCCTCATTTTTTTAGTTCAAGATTCACTTCTTATTACAATTAAATGGAGTGGGACTTTTCTGAACTATGGACAGACACGTCTAATGAGGGTTATGATACTTGTCCATTTTGAAAATATTGAACCATTGTATTTGATTATAGGGATTATTCTCCATGTCTACATAAAGAGCAAAATCCCTCCCCCTTACACACACTATATGATTTGTTTGTTTCAGCAGTTTCGCAGTATCGCACTATTCCATGTTTATTTTGAACATTTAGATCATACCATTTGTTAGTGGCATTCTAGTTAGGCATGTTTATGGTGTCCAAGACCAAAACATGCACCATACCTACATTTACGACAAAGCCACCAGAAAATCCCATCTCAATGTCGTCACTCGGGAAATGCTCCTTATAAAAACAAACGGCCAATCAAATAGTCCCAAAAACTGGATTATGTATAGTGTTATAGAATTCTCTGTTTGTGTGGGAATTGTATCCATGTCTGTATGCTATCAAAGGATTCCCACATGTGAGTGAGTTTAATCCAAGCTACATTTTAGTAGAGAATGATTCACCTTTTTGCTCATAAAAGGATAAGCAATGTTAATAAGACAATTGAGGCTAACTAAGGATACTAAATGGGATACTAAGAAATATGAAGTTTATATGTAGCTTATAGGATCCTTGAAAATTTATGGTGCCTGATAGAATTTAGGTTCCACTACTGTATTAGTTATATCCATGTAATACTGGTTAACTGAGATTTGATATTTCCATCATCTTGATAGAAATTGGTTGGTTCCAAATTTTTAAAGTGTTAGCCTTTTATGGTGAATACAGTACATACCAAGCACATTACTCTAGCCTTACATGATCATTTGGAGTCCATCCAGTGAGCTTAATTATTAAAAGTTGGTCATGGATTCCTTAGTTGTATATGCCTATATTTTTAAAAAAAATAATTCTACATATCTATGCCCATGCTCATGCCCGGTCCTTGAGGAATACGAGTACATGCAAATACATATTTGTATAAACTGGATATGGCCTTAAATCTATGAGTTCTAGGTGTGGTTTAAACCCTCCTGCTTGTTGTGTTATCTTAAATTTTTAAAATAGAGGACAACATCATATCCCATTATAAAAGATTTAGCTCAAAATTTTAAAATGTAATGTAATGTTCTAAAAAATAAATGGTTATATATTATCATAGACTTTCAAATCTTGATTGTTTCCCTGAAGATTTTTTTAGCATGTTGAAATTCTTAAAGAAGTAAATTAATAATTAGATTTTATTTAGTAAAAAGAAAATATGAGTAATCACTTGGTCAACATTGTGGATAAAACCCCTAACAATGGATTTAAAATGGTTAAAAATGCATGCATGGCGGCAAAGAAGGCTAGTGATTGTAACTATTGATCAAAATTTCAAGAGGATCCTTGATACTTGTGCTTGAACAGCTGCTGGACAGCAGCATGAGGAGGAGGAAGAGAGCTTCCTGGCTAGAATTCATAGAGGAGGAAATGAAAATTTTGGGAAAGTTGGGAAATTGAAAAGGAGTTCTTGCCACGTTGGTATTGGGAAGTAGGTAAGAAAGAAACAGGGGGAGAGGAGGGGGAGGTTCCTTCTAGGAACCTTCCTCTTCAATTATTTTTTATGCACATATATGACATCATCACAATGATGTCACTAATGACATCATACATGACGTCGTTATTCTAATTATTATTTTTCTTATACATTTTTTAAAAAGGTATAGACTACAGCCTGTTTTATTAAAAAAATATTTTATTTATTTATTTATTAAACCAAAACTCCCTTTATTTGTCATTCTTAAAGTTGACCGTATTCGCGTCTCGAACCTCGAATTTTGATGCGCAATAATTCAATATGATCATCTCTAACGACCATCAAAATGAGTATAATATTTGTATACTTTAGATCGGTTTGAATTCATGAAATCTTCGAGATATTGTTTTGGTTTTTGATTAAATTTTGTGAAATGAAAATATCAAACGATCTCCGATTGACAAAGGTCGATTTTGTTGGTCTTATTTCATCGAATTGGAATTTATGGCGGTCTCGGTTTGTTTCGCAGTTTCCGAATTTACGACATGGCTTTTCTGTGGCACGCATTACGGTACGATCGATTTTTGGTCGGTTTCACCCGAATGACTTTTGATTCACGATCAATTGATCGATTTAGGTTATTTAACATTGATTAGTAACTTTATTGAGTTATATGGACCCTAATCGGGTTGGGTTCGAGTTTAATTGAAATCCGGAAGTTGCATCCGTAATCTCCAAATCAAATTCCTATAGTAACAAAATCCACCTAAGAGGGCGTGCCTTTGCACCCTTCTTTTCCATGAGATACCTAATGGTTGAATGATCTGTGTAAATTGTCACCTTAGATCTCAAAATATATGATCTGAACTTCTCTAAATCCCAAACTACAGTGAGCATTTTCTTTTTTGGTGATTGCATAATTTTTCTGTGTTGAATCCAAAATCTTGCTCGCGTAGTGAGTCACAAATGGGATCCGATCTCGCCACTGCCTCAATATGGTTCCTATAGCAAAATCAGATGCATCAATCATGATCTCAGAGGGAAGAGACCAATCAGGAGCCTACAAAATCAGCGAGTCACAAATCTTTCTCTTAAGGAGCTCAAAGGCCTCTACACACTTGTGATCTACAATAAACTCAGCGTCTTTCCCTAAGAGCTCGGTCAATGGTCGAGAGATTTTAGAAAAATCATGAATGAATCATCTACAAAATCTTACATGCCCCTGAAATGACCTCGCTGACTTGATGTTGGTTGGTGGATCAAGTTTCTTGATCACATCCACCTTGGCAGGGTCAACCTCCATTCCCTTTTTGGGTTCTGTTTCCATACCCCAAATGTGTTAACCAGTCTGCAATCTGCCTCTAAGGATGAAGAAAATCTATACTCGATTCTGAGTTAGGTCGTTGTCATTTCGTATGCTTCATTTGTAGCTTCACTTCTCCGTATGGAGAGAGGAACTTCATTATCCCTAACTGATAATCAAATGAAGCTCCAACGATCCTTAGAAAGGGTCGCCCAAGGATGATATGTGAATCTCTCTGTGATGCCCACTCTATAATCCCGTCCCTCAATTGTTACAATAACGTTCTTGACTTCTCCCTTTGCCTTATTCATGGACTTATCAGTGAATTGGAGTAATGCTCTAAATCTATGAAGTGGACCTTTGTCATATAAAGTAGAGGGGAGTAAGTTGATCGAAGAACCATTATATAAGAGAGTGTGTGCAAACGCGATGTCATCAATATGACTCACTACATAATGTGCTCCTAGATCTCTTTTCTTCCTTGGTAGCTGACGATTCTTGATACAAAATACAGTGGCAACCAACGAAACACGCGTCTTTACATAATTATTCGATTCTTCCTGCTAACTTTGGTGGGTGTGCATCTCACCTTCATATATTTCTGGAATGCAGGATTGCTGGCTACATACTCATCAAATGGTACCTTAATGATAATATTATCTTTGCAAAATCGTGCCATTTTAGGATCATATTTTTGAATATTTTTCATGCTGCACTTTCTTGCCATAAGAGCACGGGGGAAAGAGATGGCACAAGTATAAGAGGAATGCCAAGAATCAGAATCATAAATAGAAACATGCTTTTTGTTACGAGAAAACTGAGTTCTTCACAATTGAATCATTTACATCAAACTTGAAATTTAAAATTGAATCATCTACTATATGTTAGGAAATGCATGTTGAATGTGCATTTGCCTTAACCGAAGGCGTAAGGTCCTCCGCAGACTCTGAATCTTCCTCGTGCTTTCGTGGTGATCTCGTAATCTGAATCTTCCTCTCTCCTTTCTTGGACATCTCCACCTCATGATGAAGATGCCGCTGAAGATGTCTAGCCTCATCATCCTCTGAAGTCTCCTAAGGATGAACTCCATACGGTCCTCTCCATGTCCCTCACCAGATCAAGTACGATCATGATCCTTCGCTCCTAAGTGACATGTGATTGATACAATCAAATGGAAAGATCTTGCGCTCAGATTTGTGTGAATATGGGTAATATACATGATGAAAAGAATGTTGTTGTTGTTGAGTCTTGTTCAAATTGTTGGGGTTAACCTGAACCTGAGCGGGAATGGACATAGAAGGGGTAGTCCTCTCGTCATGTAAGCATGATAAGACATGAATTAAAGGTATTAATATATGCTTTTGGAAAGTATGATCATCTTGTTTATGAATTCCAAGGTACAGTCGTCTGAAGGGTAAGTCTGAGATATTTTGGGGGTCAAGATGAATTCATGTATGGTCATCTTGTTTATGAAAAAAGACTCAACATCGAGATACTAATATATGCTTTTGGAAAGTATATGATTACTATTATCGCCCAATTATCAAAAGAGAAATCTATTGATACATTTCGAATAAGACAGTCAACCCAGGGTTTGAACTTCAGATTTATTAGTCTTCTAGAGTGAAGTATGGATGAGTTTAATACTCATGGTTAATTTTGGAGTTGTAATGGATCATCTACCATGACACTTACCATACCGAAGAAGCGATGAAACATGATGGATTTCAGTGGCTCCATTTTCATTTGAATCCAATTTCTAATTCCAATTCCGATTTCAATGTCGAAACGTTGGAAACATAAATGGTCATGGAAATAGAAGTATACAAGCTCCTTAAGCTCATTTCTAGCTCCAAATGATTTGAATTGTGATTAGAAATGGTCAAGGAAGTTGGATCCAGCTCATCGATACTTTATCCGGCTCATGGAGAGTGTGATGCGTTTCATTGAGCTTATTGGGAGGGTAAAGTATTGCAGCTCAAGCTCAACATTCTTATGTAACAGATTTTTGCAAAAATGGTATAATTCATGAAATTGAATAGTTATTTGCATTCAATTCACTATATATGGATAGTATGATCTCACCGACATTATCTCCAAGTATCTATGTTCCTTCTCATGAGTCCTAATTGGATCAGGACCCATACCTGTTAATGTCAATATTGTAATAATTATGATTATTACATATTACTGATACAAGCAATTTTGTGAATATGATTCACAAGCACAACTCGTTAATTAATGTGAATAGTGATTCATAATAATCAATATTTATATGATGCGATTCATATAAATATTTATGTAGATATGATTTACATGAATTTCCAAGGCATGAGATTTTATGAATTTGATTCACATTAATTTTGTAGATGTAGATTGAATTTACATTTAATTTTGAGCTCATGAATACGATTAATAAGTTTCAAGGATTAACTCTATAATTTCTGCAGTATTGATAATGTGATTATCAAATGAATTAATTGATAAATTTTGTAATAATAACTTCCATATATGGAAGGTGATGTCGCGTGTACATATAATATACACATGGTTCCATGTGATTGAGTTCTAATTGAATTAAGACTCTAAAGTTGTTGCTTGTTTTTTTAATCAATATTGATTGAATATAATAAGGAGATGATCCTTTTTTAATTAGAACACGATCTTGGCCCTTGATTTAAAATCCAAGGGTTACCAAGTCACATGTAGGACACGCGCTTTAAGTATAAAGGAGGGCAAGGCCTTCTCTTTTTTACAAAAAATCTAAGAGCGAGTCCTCCTCTAAATCTCGTGTCCCTTGGAGAGAGAGAAGGAGAGAGAGAGAGAGAGAGTCTTGAGAGTCTGTAACTCTCACAACTCTCTTCTTGTTGCCCTAGTTAACGTTCGGGTTCGTGGGAGGCAACACGACTCATCTCCGCACCTACGAGAGAGAAGTATGCAGATCTGACTTCAATTCGTGAGATTTCTTTGGTAGAAACTCATGCATCAGTGGTAATCTTGATTTACCTCTCTAATTCATCATGAATATTAGAAATCATAAAGGAAAATATTTTCTTATATATTAGATTTCTAGGTGCGCAAATTGTCATGCTACATTTTCTAGTTCATCCTATGAGCTAAAACTGTTTTGGAAATTTTTTACTCAATATTATGTGTTTTCTGTGATGCGTAGTAAATAATTTTCATTTACTTCCTTCAATATTTGCAAGATTTTATCTTAATTACTATTTAGTCTGTGAACTTCAATCTTTAATATCGTGCACGTTTTTTATCGTATTTTTATGTTCTTGATGTTGATTCAAAGCTTATTCAATCCTTTTTCATACAGAGTACTTGGATTCCACTTTCGAGGCAGTATTTGTCAGTCATTAATTTGAATATTTCTTTTCTTCTATTGAGCACATTTTCTTCTATATCGTTGACTTTTTGCTCAATGAAATTTGCATCTATACATGGATATTAATTGTGCTTAATTGAACTGATACTTGTTGAGAATAATTCATAAGGAATGCTCTTAATAAATTGCTTTCTCCTGTTTGCTCCTTGGTTTGCTTTGCTTGCTTTACCTACATACTTGTTTTGCATCTGCATTTTTACATAATGCTTTCATTTATCCATCATTTAAAAACCATAAAAATGTATTTATTTATTTCTCTCACCACATTGCATGGCATTATTTCATCTGCGTTAAGTTTATTTTAAAAATTCATACATCATATTTCTTTTATCAACTAATTACAACTTTTTTAAATTAAAACCCATAAAAAGCTAAAAAGTACAAAACACTAAAAAATAATTCTTCTTCTTCTTCAGAAAACCTAATTTTCTGATTTATTTATAAATTAATTCGGACCCTCATATTACCTCCCTAAGTTCGATCTCGGGACTTACATAGATAAAATATATATCCTGATTGCATTGAGGATCAAATTTCCATGTCAATTCCCCGACGTGGTAACTTTTTTATGAATCTATGAGTTGCCCAGATACAACAACAAGTGATAATAAAATTAATAACAAGGGTGATTTCTACAGCCCGTCACTCCTGCAGGTATCAGATGTGCAACAAAGCAAAGAAGGCATCTTGAAGAAGGTCGGTGAGTTGACGACGACGGATCGAGTTTAGGTCCCTCATCTTGCAGACACGTGTTGAATATCAAGTCGGATGGAGTAATCTGAATGTTGTCAAAAGGAACGGATGGCTCTGCGTAGATAAGTGAGCCACTGTGAGGGTATGGATGTGATCGGATGAGTGAAAGACGGAATGCATGGGTGTAGAAAAATAGAGAAAAGATGAAGAAAACAAAGAATAAAGATATACCTAGAACTAAGATTCATTGGTATGGAAGGATCACATGCCTGAGGAGTTTCAAATGAAGTCCATGTTTTCTCTTAACCTAAAAGGCAAGTTGAAGGAAGCTCGAGCAGCATCGAATTAGGTCTGCAACAAGGTGAATTTCATCTTGGATCTCTCCAACATCGTTCTCTATTGTCGTTCGTCCTTGCTTGCTTTTCCCGTCATAGAAGGGAAGGAGAAGGTTTGGGGGGGGGCGCGCAAGAGTGGCAGATCTCGACTCAGGTGGGTGGCGATGGGGTTTTGACGGAGAATAAATGGTGGTTGAACGGTTTCTGGAGGTGGTTTCAACCACCTAAATAAGATTCATGTGAGGGCAACGAAGTCGACTGGAGGTTGGGCGAGGGTGAGGGAAGAACGGTGAAGAAGAAGACGTCGGAGTTAGGTGGTTGCGACACACAATGAGGTTGGTAGAAATTAGAGATGAAGGCGGTTTTGCAGTTTGAGGGTGTGGGGGTCGAAGAGGCGCGAGAGGTTGAAGACGACCATGGACCATCTGATGAAGATCAGATGGCCCAGATCGGGGTGCGGAATGAGGAATCAAAGCTAACTACGTGGCACGATGAGCTTGGGCCATGTTGCACAATAAAAAATCAAAGAAATGAATAAATCACAGATAAATACATAAAATAGTTAGAAAAAATAGAATAAATGTTCAACATGAAAGTGTAGATATTCATGAGTTCTACAACTTTCATGTAGAACTCAATATCTAAGTACATCATACATACATAGTAATATTTTTGCAAGCATTTCTAAAGAGATACAAACTCTTATATTAATTCGTTTATTATATTTTTGGTATTCTGAATAATAAATAATATACACATTATTATTAAAAACACCATGCTAATTTTTACGATAATTTGATACTTAGAAAATACATAAAATAATAGCACAATATATATAGTATATTTACAACTCAACAATCAATTATTAAGAATCAATAGTTAATGTTAATTACTTACACAAAATGCATTATTAATTGAAATTATTTAATGGTCAATTAATTAGTCTTGCTTAAGCAAGAATAATAATCAATGGAACTTAAGACGATAAATCCGAAATTTATCGCATAGCCTCTCTCCAAGGGCATGCTTGATATCGCTGAAGTTCTCTTGCCTTGTGAGTTGAGGAGAGAAGAATACACATCCATTCTATCCTTCAACAAATACCATGCACATCCACCATCAAGCCCCTCTTCTTCTCTTCATAGACATGTTCCCGTAGAAGAGAATATCATCTTCTTTCATGTTTCTCATGCATGAAGTAAGGTTCAGTTTCATGCGACGAAATCATGAGCTTAAGATCATCTTGATCTCATACTTGCATGGACAACTTCAAGAAGCTCACGACAGAGTTCATGGGAAGCTACACGATTCATTATAGTACCCACGAAGAAGTGACTATCGATCGAACTTGATTCGAGAGGTTTCTTTGTTTAGAAACTCACGCTTCAAGAGGTAATTGTGATCTCTTCCTTATATTCATCGAGAATACAATAAATCGTATTAGGAAATCATTTCGATAAGTTCATGATTTCACAAATCATGATTTCTTGTGCTGAAATTCCAAGTTCATGCGATGAACACTCATTGTTTTGCAAATAGTTTACAATTTTCCACGTTTCCGTTATGCAAAGTATTAAACTTCCTTCACTATCCTCCCCATCATCCTCCTATTTGTCGTCATATCTCCTTCCACACCCTCCTCCCTCCTATTCCATCTTCTCCTCCATCCTCTCCCCCTCCCCCCACATATTCCCTTCTACTGTCATCCTTGCCCTCCACATAGGCTACTGACTGAACTGAACATGTTCGTGATCGTTTTGCATTCGTTTGATAATAGTTTGAGCATGAACTTTAAATATTACTTCGATACGCTTAACGTATCCAACCTGAATTTAGCACACATTATTTCTATAAATGTTCGAGTTCAACTATACTATAGATGTGTGTGTATGTATATACGTAAAATATTTTGGGGTAATGAAACTAAGTATCAATAGGAGACTTTAATGCCATTCAACATGAATTATTTTTTATATTTTTACAAATACTTATCAAACTACGGAACTTTATTACCGAACTATAGTTTCGAACTTGTTCATTCTAGCAAGTTTGACCTCGAGTATGTTAATGACCTACTACTGAACCGAACTCAAATGTTCATTTTTTGAGACTAACTCAAATTCAAACTTATGCCACCGAACTTACATCGACTCGAACTCAAACTCGGACTTTCAAACTTTATAATCAGACCAAACTCGAACATAGATTCATTCATTACAGTTCGATTTGATTAGCAGCCCTATCACCCTTTTCCTCTTCTTTCCAATCTACACTGCCCGACCCTCCTCATCCTCTTCCAATCTTCTTCACAACCTCACCATTTTCATCCTCCCATCTTCGTCCTCAACACATTCTACATCCTTCCATCTATTATAAATGTATGGGAATTTCACGGCATGGACATGGGATGGAAAAGAGGAATGTGGTGTTGGCAAGGGCATGAGTTTAGGGAGGTGCCAAGAGGAAGAGGAAGACGAGAGAATGGGGAAGATGAACTACGAGGAGGGGAGAAAAAAATAATCAAGCAATCAACATTTACCATATTACATCAAGCTCAAACGATGATTAGGTTAGTTGGTAAAGTAACAACAAGAGTTATGGTGCAGGGCAAACTAATTATCCAAAGGGCTTTTACTATAGTTTGTAATTATGGAAAGATCAGAATGCAATTATAAAAGTACACTGAGGTAAGTGTATTAAAATCCAGAATCAAATTTTATAATAGCCACTCACACGCAAACAATCTTATCAAATTTAATTCTTTTATTTTCCATTATATGCACAAATAAATATCATAGGTAAGGATGCATTTTTTTTATTTCTATGACCTTTTTCATGTATTGCATTTCAACGTCCAAGCCAATTTTATTTGAAACCGAACCGGAAGCTGAACCGCAAAGCTTCTCAAAAAGGTCGGATCAGGTTGGACTACGAAGTTAAATCGATTCAACTGAATGGTGACATCATCAATTTTTAAATCGGATTAAACCGAACTGCTGAGGAAAAATGGTTAAATCGGCAAATTAGACCATAATAAATATAATGTGTAAAATGCACATTTAAATATCATTGAAATATTTGACAGAGCTAATAAAAAATAACACAAATATATTTACAATGATCAACGACAACAAAGTTATAAATTTGTAAGTGCATATGTTAGCATGCAAATCTTATTTTTTAGAAAAAAAAACATGTATTCGCATGCATAAACATTTGCATCTACATATGTTGTAAATTTATATACGTACATACGCAACCATATAGATATAAAGAAACTCACACGGATAAACAAATTATATAAGATAATTACATAATATATGTTAAATCTACGTAGATACATACATGATATACATACTTTACGTATGGCTATTAAAAAAGAATGCATAAATAAATATCTGACATTACATATACAATATTTTAACATATGTAACATTAAGTATTTATATACATGTAATATTTAAACTAAATATTATCTGGTTTATAATAGAATAATTATATTTAGGATCAATTTCTAACAAAAGTAAATTTGTGGTTGAGTAAGTTAACAAGTGGTGTAAGGTAAACCAAACGGGTTCAACTCCCATTAAAATAGTATATTCAAATAAAGTCAAATTTGAATTCCAGTTCAAATCCAATTGAACCTAGATACTCGATTGAACAAGGGTCGAACAAAAAAAAAATCTAAATCTGGATATCCGGTCCGATTTAAAAGCACTAGGTCAAACGTCACGGTGCACTATTTTAAACGATAATCCATTCTACGGGAAGGAAGAGAAAAAGAAAAGATCGTAGGAGAAAAAAAACTGAACTTTCTCTTGTCCATCTCGCGTCGTGGTCTCTCCTCCCCGCCTCTCACTTTTCCCCTAAAACCTAGAGCAAGGGCGACTCCGTCCCCTCGTCTCGAATCCGCGGGTCGAAGAACTTGATCCGTCGGCGTCTATCCATGGCGAACAGCAATCTCCCCAGGCGGATCATCAAGGTACTGCTACATATCGCTCCTATCCTCTCTTTCTAGGGTTTCTAACATTGCACCGGAAACGCTTGTAATTTTGGTCTTCTTGCCTGCGCAGGAGACACAGAGGCTCCTCAGCGAACCAGGTACTTTGAAGAGGCTCCAGCATCGAGTTATTTACGTCCCTAGTTTTGATTTTTATGGGAAGATTTGTGCTTCTCTTTCAGCTCCAGGAATCAGCGCGTCTCCGTCGGAGGATAATATGCGGTATTTTAATGTCATGATCCTTGGCCCTACGCAGTCACCTTACGAAGGTTCTCACAAACTTTCTCTATCCTCTCTCTGAACTTCTTTATATTGCTCAAAAAGGAATTAGTTGGTTGTAAGTCAATAATCTTTGTCCTTTAGGTTCCCTTTTTAGTCACAGAGTACGATTTCATCTGTGTATGCGGGTTTTGCTGGAGGTACTTGTTCGGTATAAACAGAAAATCATGAATGGCGAGGAAATTTTCTTGATTATTCTTGCATTTCTATATTATTGTGTACTTCTTCAGTCCATATTTATGCGGCTATAGTATTTTTTGGTTAGTCAACTATTTGAATTGTTGTTACCCACCAATCGTCCTTCAGACGAATATTGGAATATTTTGACCGTGGAATCATAACCTGTAACTATGGTGTCTATGAATGAGGCATATGTGGAGCTACTGTATTTGTTTTAATTAACTTGAGCTATATAAACGTATTTCAGTTGTCACATACACATTATTGATTGAGACGTCCGAAGTTTATGATATATTTGAAACAAATGCATTAATTTTACTGAGAGTTCATGCTTGCTCACCTTGGAGAAGAACGGAGGAACTTCCACAGGTTCCGTAGAATGAGTGCCTCAACTGCCACTGTCCCTGATTTTTGCCGTCTCTTCTTTACATCATGTTATGACCTCTTGTTGTTGCTAGTTCACCTTCTCTTCCAATTTGATACGATTACATTTTTAGTTATTTACTGTGAGGACTGAGGAGAAGAGTGGATATTTCTCTATTTTTCATGTTAACACTATTTCGGGCTTTATTCAAGCTACTTGCTCTTCAATTTAGCTTCTGTTTTCTACAAAATCTTCCCTCCTCTCGATCTCCATTGTGCTCCTAGAGGCCCAGCGTACACTTATTCCATCCTAGTTCATTGTTACTTGTCTCTGTCTGGTCTACCTTCATCTTTCTCCAGATACTATTTTCTTCGTATTCATGTCCTCCCATTGTTCATTATTGATGCCCCCTGTTACGTACACCCATTGACGATAATGCATGTATTCCTTGCTTGCCATTTTCCTATTATGCCATGCACACAATAAAAAACAGTTTTTGATTATTTTGGTAATTGCTTTTAATGAGAAGATGAATTGCAACCTGCTATCCTTTTCTTGTTGGGAAGGAAATTCCATTTTATCACCTCAGTAATCTAGGCCACTTGCTTATTCATTTTACACGAGATAAATAATTCCGATTTGTATAATTTTCTAACTATCGATAACCTGTGGCAGGGGGGGTCTTTAAACTCGAATTATTTTTGCCTGAGGAATATCCCATGGCAGCTCCGAAGGTCAGTCGCAAGTATTTAATAACATTTTCGTTAATAGTTGAAATTATTTTATGGCACATTTGTTTGTGTTTTTTAGTTTCAATTGTTGATTTTAGTAATATTCTATATGTTTCCAGGATGAGAGAGCATCACACCAATGAATGAACCAATGAATCTATAGATAACATAACAACATATATTTTTTTAAAGAAAAGGGCCTCCATCGTATAGATGGGTGCCTAAAACTTCATTTATCACTAGAAGTTATTACAAACCTACTATATGTATATGTTGCAAATTTACAAGTCCCAACTCTCAGCCATAGCATTTGCATGTGCCACAATATTCTCAGGGTAAAAAACGATCTTGATTAAACAACACCCATTCCTAGTCAAATAGAGTGCCCGGATCGCAACCACACATCTTGATCTCTCCTTTTATGTGCCATTCTAGTCCACCCCAATGGAGCTCAAGAAGCTATAAACATTGCCCGTACTCACCGCATGACTACCAAACCGGTTTCAAACTTCCAAGGAGCTCCCACAAGTGAAGAAAATGTGGTTTGCATCTTCCACAATATCCTAGCATCTGAGGTCATCATGATTTGCCCCATGTACGAAGCGCGCAAATCCGTCCTTTGTCAGCGATCTACCCCGCCTCATAATCCACAGAAAAACCTTCACGCAAGTTGGAACCTGCCACTTCCAGATCCGCTTGTAGTCCGTCGCACCCCTTGGGTCAAAAGTCACATGACCCCTTAATGCACTGCATGCCTTTCCCACCGTAAAGGAACCACCATGTCAGACCCAACAATCACGACCATTTGTAGGTCCAGCCACATCCTCGAGCTTCGTAACCAAAGCTATAAGCTCTTCTGCACGATAATCTGATAGCTTGGATCCGAACCACGAGAAGGAGTGCACCATCCCAAACCTCTGCCACCGAACAATCTGGATGCTCCGCTATCGCCTTTATCCTCGAGAATCTTGTGTCCAGAGGACCACGCCCACTCCAATCATATGCCCAAAATCGAAAACCTGTACTGTCGCCAACTTCAGTTCTCATGAAGGAATGCACCTCCCATGCCACACTGCAGATGCCCCTCCAAAAATGAGGGTGCTATGCTAAGATCTCGGAGACTCAAGAAGGAAAGTCCTGGCCCGTAGATCCTCTGAATAAGATTGCAGACGAGGATGCCACAATTGCCCCAAATACGAGCGACACACTTGCTGAGCAAGGCCTTATTCATCTCTTCAAAGTTACACACACCAAGACCTCCATCCTCCTTCCTATATGACACCGTCTTATAGTCCACCAATGGAAAACCGTTCAATCTCCTAGACTAAGATTAGAAAAAACGTCTTATGATGGTCTCTAGCCTCTTTCGTACCTTTCCCGATACCAATCTGGAAGACAAAAAGAAAATAGGGATCGTGGACCAAATTGAACGCACCAGCACCATCGTGCCACCCTTGGACAAGCAAATAGACTTCCACCTTGCTAGCTTCTACTCCAGCTTCTTGATCACTGTCAACCAATTAGCGACATGCATCCTCCGGCCACCAGAGGTACGCCTAGATACCACAACGGGAGATCCCTACGTGGAGATCGCAACCATGTAGCGCACAATCCAACCTCAGCATTCACCAAGCCAAAAGGAACAAACTCTGACTTATCTCTATTCAACCTCAAACCATACACCGCTTCGAAAATGTCCAATACCACCGATAAACGTCTGCAGCTGTCGACACCTCTATCCGTAAAGAGTATCGTGTCATCCGTGTATTGAAGGATATGAATATAGATCTCATCCTTTGAATATCTGCTGCAGAAACACCTTGAAACCGCCTGATCCATATTGACCGTCAAGGCATCAGTTACAAGAACAAATAGTAGAGGCGCCAACGAGCACTCCTGGTGACCCCCCCTTTAAGTCTTGAAGAATCCCCCTTTAACTGTCCATTCACAATTACTGTACAAGACGCGATCGTGACACACCTCTTCATCCACGAAATTCATTTATCTGGAAAACCACGCACGTGCAGAGAGGCCCAGATGAAACGCCAATTCACACAATTATAGACCTTCGAGAAGTCCACCTTTCACAACACACCCTTAACCTTCCTTCTACACCAATCAACAACAATCTCGGAAGCCAATACCATATTATTCGTGAGCTATCGACCGGGTAAGAAGGCATTCCGAGCTGGTGAGATGAGCTTGTTCACTACCTCCCTTAACCGATTGCCCAACAGCTTTACCACAATTAAATATATCGCATTAGACGAGATGATCAATATATAGTCTTCAATTCTTGTTGCAACATCCTTCTTCGAAAGCAAGAAAATAAAGGAGCAATTGATCAAATCGAAGCTTAAGTTTCCCTCTTCAAATTCCGCAACCACTTCCACCACCTCCTGAGCAATCATGAGAAGAGGACATGGAAACCATCCGGCCTCGGGCAATGGTTTGTATTTAGACCAAAAACTGCCTCACGTACCTCCAACATCCCCACCTGCCTTGTCAAAAGTTTTGCATTTTTTGCATCCGACCCGTTAACATGGATCGTGCCCGTCCCCAACCAATGTGATCCACACAGTGTGGAAATCGCCTTCTCGTGTCTCTGAAGTAATTGGTAACTACTCTTGCCACCTCTCCTTCCCCAAAGAACTCCTCTCCTCCCACAACCACAGAGTGTACCATATTTATCCTCCTTCCGTCGTTTGCCACAATGTGAAAGAATCTACTGTTGGTATCTCCCTTCTTCAACCATTTCTACGGCGACCTCTGTCTCTACTCATACTCACGCTTCCGGTCCTCTTCCTTTAGGTTCTTCTGAACCATCCCACTACTTACGAGCTCCTCGTCCAAATATTTATTGTCTTCCAACAAGTCCAACCTTCCCAACTCATCTGCGCTTGGTTCCTTCTCAACTTGCGGTCTCTTGAACTCCAACAACCTGCATCGCAACACATCCAACTTCAGCGCGAACCTCACAACGGCCAAGCTTTCCACCTCCACATCCTCCTCTAATAACCATCATCACTTAAATATGAAATGTGATGATGAATTTATGCCACTACAAGGATCAAGGCATAACAATGTATGGTTCGAGCTCGACTCGAGGAAGTGGAGGGACGGTAACCAAGCTAAACCTCTCCAATGCTATAACATACATGAGAAATAGATCAATGCGCGAGCACGACACCATATCGCCATAACGGTCGGAGCCAAGGTCATGTGCACCTCTCCCCTTGTCCTGTCATATACGTAAAGCGTAACGTTGAAATCACCTCCCACAAGCCAAGCCATCTCTAGAAATCTACATCTGATCCGTCGCAACTTATCTCACAACACCGTATTTGTGGATGCCCCGATGATGCCATAAAATGAAGAAACTACAAAGTGTGATTGGTCCGCCTTGCTCGCTAACACCACCATAACTGAATGAACCAAGGCCTCCTCATCATTCAAATAGTAGATGTCACCGTTCCACACGACAACAATTCTCCTTGGGCTTTCGTTCGCCAACACGGCTCTAAATTTGTTGAGATGAGGACCCAAGGTGGAACTCCATCTCATCGAATCCCATGATTCGATTTTGGTCTCCTGTAGGCAAGCAATACCAATTTCCACGAACCCAACATGGCCCCAATCGTCAACCGCTTCTTCAATTGACCCAGACCCCTCACATTCCAGTATAATAGCTTCATTTGGACATCGAGGGTGAAACCCTTGCCACATGGACCCCCACTCTTTGTCCATTTTTTTGATGCCAATGAGGGGGGATACATGCGAAGGTGCCCACTCCAAATATATTTAAAAGATAAGAGATTACAGAGATATTTATTGTATCCATGAATCGTGAATATGCCTAGAATGGAAGATTACATTTTCACAATAAAAGCATTGAGATGAAAAGAGAGTACAATTTCCACCCAACCAAACAACCCATATTGATGCTAGCATCCGATGGATTTCTACCTTTGTTACGCTGTTTGCCGAGAAACAAGGATTCCCAAAAGGTGTCCATATCCTGCAGATTGAGCAAAGAGTCAAAAACAGACCAGATTGTTATGACAAAGCAGACAAGCGGAGATGCCCTGAAAAAGTCTCACACATCTGTCCCTTGTCATAATGCGCCTTCTTTTAAAAAGCCACATAAAAAAACCAATTCTGCCTGATGATGCAGTCACGGATCAGAGAATCGGTCCTAGCTGGAGGAGGTCTGGAAATTGCACGATAAGCCCCTTTGATTGAGGAGTTGCCCTTCTAGACTCAGCGATCTCTGCCTAGTGACGGTCTATCACAATGCCTCAATTGTCTCTAGAAGATTAAGGAAATCTTCTAGCCATTGATCAGAGAAATCAACAAAGAAATAGGGCATCCAATTACCATCAGCCCAACAGTCTGAAACCTGTGTATCACGGTTTCCTGCCAAAGCAAAAAACTCACGGGAATCTATTAAAAAAAGACCCAAAACCAGTTCAATTGTCCTTCCAGAAAGAGGAGGAGCTGCCGTCGCCCAAGACCGTCCGAAACGTGTTCTGACAGTGAGGTATAACTGTCGTGATTCCTTTCCAGAAAGCCGATAAGTGAGATTGATGGTGACGCGGGTTGCCCAGAGGGGCCCTGTTATTATAGATCCTACGAATAAGCTTGCAACACATGGCTTTATCTCTCCTCCAGAGTCTGCTAATCCACCTAAGCAACAACACCTTATTCATAGCTTCTAAGTTTTTAATTCCAAGGCCACCCCCCATCTTTGTAAGGGTAACAATATCCCAATCAATCAAATGTATACCATAACCATCTTGTTCTGATTTACCCCAAAGAAACCTATGCATGATCTTTCATTCTGTTCATGGTACCCACTAGCAGAAGGCACAGGGACATGAAGAAGTCCGGGATAACCTCGAGCACCACATTAGTAAAGACCAACCGTCCACCGCGAGAAAGAATAGCAGTCTTCCAACCTGACACCTTTTTCTCCATCTTCTCAATAATCATGAGCTAATATGAAATCTGAATTCTTTGTTCACATGTGAGGGGGATGCCAAGGTAGCAGATCGGTAGAGAATCGCGTGTTGTATTCAACTCCGTCGCACACTCCCTACCAATATCATGATGATGACCAAAAGGAATGGTCGTTGACTTCACGTGATTAAGAACTAGACCGGACATCTCGCTAAAAATCTCCAGAGTTGTAGCCATACCGCGAGCCTCCTCCTTGCCACCATCAATAAAGAAGATGGTGTCGTCTGCATACTGTACGGGAGGAATAAATATGTTGTTGTTGGAGTAACCTGAGGTGGTCATTACTAACAACCTGCTTGACCATGTAAGAGAGAACGTCCATTGCATTGACAAACAACATAGGAGCAAGTGGGCAGCTTTGTCTAACCCCCTACTGCGGTTGGAAAAAAAACCCTTTCGGATGGCCGTTGACAAGTACTGAAAACGAGGTAGTTGTGACACAACGCTTCATCCAAGATAACCAGAGATATGGAAATCCCTGTTTGGACAGAGTGCCTAAAGGAAGCGCCAGTCCACTGTATCATTGGCCTTTGTGAAGTCCACTTTCCATAAAACACCCTTTACACATCGGCGTTTCCAGTCCTCGACGATCTCTGTAGCCATGGCAAGACTATCAGTAATTTGTCTGTTCGGAATGGAGGTCGACTGTAGCGGTGAAATGATATGATCCATAACCCTGTTCAGTCTGATGGCAAGCACCTTTGCAACAATGAGATACACCGTGCTAGAAAGTGCAATCGGTCTGTAGTCCTCCACTCTCTCAGGAGTCTCCCTCTTGGGTAACAAAAAAATAAGAGCTTTGTTAAGTCGAAGCCTGAGTTACCACGAGCAAATTCATCAACAACCTCAAAGACATCATTACCCTCCACTGGCCAGAACTCTCTGAAAAAGAAGACATGGAATCCATCTGGGCGCGGTACGTCGTCTGCATTCAAGTTCAAATTGCAGATTTGACTTTCTCCGTCGTGAAGCTCTGCACCAAGTTGGTGGCATGAGTTTCAGAAACATGGGTCGCCCCCAGACCAGTCCACCTCCACCGTCTGTGTTTACGTCTCCTAGAGAAATCGTGAAAATGATCTGCAATAGCCCTACCTATCTCTCGGTCGCTTTCAAAACGAGTCTCATTAACTACCACTGACCGAAAAAGGTTGCGACGTCGGCCGCTCGCCAAGCGGTGGAAGTAGTGTTCACATCGCTATCCTTGAGCCAACACTGACTCGACTGCTGTTTCCATTCAGTGATACGCTTTTTATCCTTCGTCGTTATGATTTTATGTGCCTCAGGCCCTCAACTCTAGAGAGAAGCTCAACGATCACAAGATCTCTGCCATCCTCCAGCTCATCTAATCTACGAACATCAGCCTCCGCCACCAAACGAGTGGCCACCCTAGCCTCTCTAACCACCTTCTTGAAGGAGCAAAGGTGCTTCCGAAGTATTGTAAGCTTTTGGGCCAAACGAAAGGTTGCTGACCCCGAAACCACAATGGAAGACCAAACACTGTAAACCAACTCCTTAAAATCGTCTTCCTGAAGCTACGCCTGCTCAAATCTAATGAAACCTCGGTGATGCGACTCAACCCCAGAATCCCAGATAAGGGGGTGTGGTCTGACCTCGTACGGGGCTTGGAGGTGCAAAAGGACAGTGGAAAATCATTCAAAAGCTCCTGGGAAGCCAAGAATCAATCAATACGAGAGCGGGATCTATAGTTCCTCCAAGTAAATCTCGTGTCAGTCGCATCAATCACATCTAACTTCATGTTATTAATCAACTCAGCAAAGATCACAGAACCAGGGTCCTGACCCCCCACGAGAATGAGATCGGTCAGAAGAAAGATGGGAAACATTGAAGTTGCCACCCAAAAGCCATGCCACACCTGCATAGGCATCACAAGCCTCTGGATGTTAGCCCGAAGCTCATCCCTTAAGGAGTGGGAGCAAGGCCCATAGATACCCGAAACCGTCGACAGGGTGCCCGACGAGCTATTCTCCATCATGACCGTGAGAGTGCGTCTTCCCTTGAGTTTCGAGCGAGCCGGAATAACGGCTCCTTCCAAGCAACAATCACGTCCCCCGAAGCGCCAGTAACATCCAATGCCTTGAAAGCGGAGATTGAGCCAACCCCCATGGAATTCCACAAAGGAATCGAGCAGGTATGGAGCTTGTATTCTTGTAAAAGAATAATATCGCAATACCATTCAGTAAAGCGGGCTCCCAACAATCATCACTATGATTTTATGTGCCTTAACTCCAGAGATAAGCTCAACGATCACAAGATCTCTGCCATCCTCCAGCTTATCTAATCTACGAACTTCAGCCTCCGCCACCAAACGGGTGGTCACCCTAGCCTCTCTAACCACCTTCTTGAAGGAGCAAAGGTGCTTCCGAAGTATTGTAAGCTTCTGGGCCAAACGAAAGGCTATTGACCCCGAAACCACAATGGAAGACCAAACGCTGTAAACCAGCTCCTTAAACCGTCTTCCTGAAGCCACACCCGCTTAAATATGAAGAAACCTCGGTGATGCGACTCAGCCCCAGAATCCCTGATAAGGTGGTGTGGTCTGACCTTGTACGTGACCTGGAGGTGCAAAAGGACATTGGAAAAATGTTCATAAGCTCTTGGGAAGCCAAGAATCGATCAATACGAGAGCGGGGTCCGGAGTTCCTCCAAGTAAATCTCGTGTCAGTCGCATCAATCACATCTAACTCAAGGTCATCAATCAGCTCAACAAAGATCGTAGAACCGGGATCTTGACCACCATGGGAATGAGGTCGGTTAAAAGAAAGAGGGGTGACATTGAAGTCGCTACCCAAAAGCCATGCCACACCCGGATAAGCATCACGAGCCTCGAGATGTCAACCAACCCAAAGCTCATCCCTTAAGGAGTGGGAGCAAGGCCCATAGATACACGAAACCGCCAACAGGGCGCTCGGCGAGCTATTCTCCATCGGGACCATGAGAGTGTGTCTGCCCTTGAGTTCTGAGCGAGCCGAGAATAGCGGCTCCTTCCAAGCAATGATCACGCCCCCCGAAGCGCCAATAACATCCAACACCTTGAAAGTGAAGATTGAGCCAACCCCCATGGAATTCCACAAAGGAACCACGTAGATAGGGAGCTTGTGTTCTTGTAAAAGAATAATATCGCATCACCATTCTGTAAAGCGGGCTCCCACCAGTCGTCGCTTATCCGGGTCACCCAGACCTCTTACGTTCCAGGTTAAAACCTTCATTTTGTCACTTGTTCCTTGCTCGAGGTTCGCACCGCTCCAACTGCCTGTGCCACTTTGGCCTTACTTTCTGAGTACAATTGATCTTCCCCTCTTCCTTTCACTTGCTTTCTACGTGGTCTGTAACGTTTGTGATGCAAAGCGACAATTGCAATGGATAAAAAAATTATTTTGACGGTGGAAATTTGGTGGAAGAAGAAATTGGAGGGGTGGAGAAGAGAAGGCGCGCTGGTTGCACGAGATTTGGGGATGAGAAGCGCGGAGATCGCGTAGAGGGAGAACAGAGAATGAGAGGAGATGGAACTCAATTGATTGTAACTTGAACTGTCTCAAAATAACAGACTATGACCCCTTTATATACGAGGAATGGGATCACAGAATTAGAAAGAAATTTCAAATTTAAAATTCAAATTAACTTTAACTTATCTTAAGTGACTCTAACCGATTAACTACCTAATTTGACCGCTAATTGGGATCACATGCGATGTCTTTTATTTAAATGAAAATTGCAACGACTCGGTTAAACATAAATAAAATTGGACTCTAATTAATGTGCAAAAATTAAGCCATATTTATTAAATTCGCGTTGCATCAGTTTTCCGCTTGAAAAATTCGTCTCCCGACGAATTGCTTGATCTTCGAAGCTGGATGATTTGATTTCAACGTTCTTGGTCGCTTTTCGGAAGAATAGATGCGGAGTAAACAATGGGATCGGGAATTCTTGGAGCGATGGTTGGAGTCATCCTAATTGGTTAAGGGGACATCCCTAACTTCTTTATTTCGGCATCTTGGTGTAAATATTTCCGCTCCAGGGGGCCGACTTGTAATTTTCGTACCCTTTCAGTCCACTTAATTTCACCCTTTTGTAAAGAACTTTGGAGGTAGGGAGTTTTTTTTGTAAAAAATCCAAGGCAAATCAATATCCCCAAAATTTCGAGAGTTACTCTCAACTCTCCTTCGTAACAATGTTTCCTTCCAATGTGGTGGCGAAGCGTGTTCGCACCTGGTGGGCGGCGACTTGTGGTCTCCCAACGGCGACGATGGCTCATGGGAGGCAGGCAACGCAGATGATGGTAGAGGATGTGGCGGTGTGCTGGTGGGGTGTGACGGGTGCGGTGCCTTCGGGTAGGGAGGGGAAGGGTGGTGGCGCGTGCGGTGGTGAGGGATGGAAAGGGATTATGGATGCAATGTGGGGCCGACGGGGAGGGGTCGACAACAGGTAGAGATGGGGAGGGTGGCGGAGAGGGCCTGTTGGGGAGGGTGTCGAGGCAGTGGACGTCATTCGGTAGGGTGGTGGAGAGAGAGGGCGGTGGCATGGGTGGTGGAACAGGGGAGAGGAGGCCGCGGTTTAGTGGCGTGGTGGTAGGGTTGGGGCGGAAATTTTAGGGCCGCAGGAAAGTGTACCAAAGTCGACGGGAGGGGGGGGGGAATGGGAAGAAAGGATGTCGACGATGCGGGGTCGAGGTGGAGGGGAGGCGAGGGAAGGTGGAGTTGCAGGAGAGAGAAGGTGCGGCGTGTGATAGCGGGGGGGGGCGTGGGGGCGCTAGAGGAATGGAATAGGAGGGCCTGTGGTGCGGGAGCTGCATGAGGGGGTGTTGGCGCGGGGAAGGCGAGGGGAAGGACATGCATCGGTACAGGGAGGGGGTAGGAATGTGGGGTGGGTGGCAGTGGGGCTGGGGATTGCGAGGGAGGTGGTGAGCTCGCTTCAGTGGGGACAGAGGCCTGCAGTGGGGCTAGGGGGGTTGCTGGAGATGCGGGAACGGTGGAAGGGGGCGTTGGGGTTGAGGGATGTGCCTCAGGAGGTACGGGAATGGCGAGGAGGGCTTGCGAGGTGGCTGACCTGGTTACTGGAGTCGATTTCTCCAGCGACTGCGGGTCTGAAACGGGTTGGACAACGAGCAGGTTGTCGATGACGGCGTTTTTCCCTTTTGAAATGGACTGGACAACGAGCAAATTGGTGAAGACGATGTTTTTTTCTTGGCTTTTTTCATCGGGAACTTGGACGGATGCCTCGTGGGCACAAGGTGGTGGTGTTTCAACGACCTTTATGGCAACGATTTCGGCAGTGCGTAGGGTCTCAAAGTTAGCAACCAAAACCCATAGTTTTGATTGGAAGTCGAGCAATATGCCCATCATCTCCTTATTGTAGGCTTCGTCGGCTCACCGTTTACGTTCCGACGAATGATAGTCTTTCGTCGCATGTCGGCGCGAACGTCTGGACGGATCGTTAGATCGTGGACGATTTGTAGGCCATGCTATGATACCAATTGATACAAATCGATAATTGCAATAGATAAAAAAAATATTTTGACGATGGAAATTTGGTAGAAGAAGAAATTGGAGAGGTGGAGAAGAGAAGGCGCTCTGGTTGCATGAGATTTGGGGATGAGAAGCGCAGAAATCGTGTGGAGGGAGAAGAGAGAATGAGAGGAGATGAAACTCAATTGATCGCAACTTGAATTGTCTTAAAACAATAGACTATCACCCCTTTATATAGGAGGGATGGGATTGCAATATTAGAAGGAAATTTCAAATTTAAAATTCAAATTTAACTCTAACTTATCCTAATTGGCTCTAACCGATTAACTACCTAATTTGACCGCTAATTGAGATCACATGCGATCTCTTTTATTTAAATAAAAATTGCAACGACTCACAATGTTGTAAAAGTCACCAGACTAGCCTGACTAGTAGGTCCGATTAGTCTAGTCAGTGGGGTGGCCGACCGAGTACCCACTAATACCGACTAGGTTCACTAGTCCTCCATTTTTTGCTTGGAAATACCATTTTTTACTTTTTTAGAAGCAAACTTATTCTAATGCACTTAATATTTTTATTTAAATTCAATTACTTTTGATTCATTATAATAGTAGAAAAAATATAAATGCATATATAAATCTATGTAAATATATAATAATATATGTATAAAAATGATCTATATATTTAAAACATCCGAGCCGATTAAAGCTCGACTAAATCCGATTAATCGCATGACTGTCGATTAATCCTTAGTCAGTAACTCGACCGACCGAGTACTGACTATCGACTTTTGCAACCTTGACGTCTCGATTAAACGTAAATAAAATCAAACTCTAATTAATGTAAAAAAATTAAGCCCTATTTATTAATTTCACGCTGCATTAGTTTGTGTATTCTGCCAATTTCCGACTCAGATGACAACGAGTTGAAGGTAGAGGGTGCATGTACCTCTTCCCGTGAGGATCGCAAATGATGTTTACTGTGGTTGTCAACCGCAGTCTCCAAAGACGCAACAACTTGAGTGACGTTCAAGTTCCAATCGATAATCTCTTCAGGCTCATCTAACTTTAGATAACCCAGATCCTTTCTTTTCAGATTCTGCCTTTGAACCGTCATTGCTGGATCATCCATCGAGGGGTCAAGAACTTAGCACGCAACCTCTATCGAAGGCGGTGATTCAACCAACGAGGGGAAGTGATCTTCAATCAACAAAAGTGGAATTACATGCGAAGCGTGGGTGATCGAAGAAGACAACAAAGGAGCGCGATCGGATTTACACTGTTGGAAAGTCGTCGAAAGCGGAAAGGAGGCCTCTGCTAATTTACCCTCTAAGATAGTTCCAGGAGGAGGGCCCCGAGTCGAAACCTGGGGTGAAAGGGTGAATGGAAATGGAATGGCGGACTCGGTCTGGTTAGGGACCGGGTCCATAGAACTGAAAGATTCTGAAGCCGGGTCCGCGCAATTGGGTTCAGGTATAAGAACCCCACCCGAAGCACCCGAAACAACTTCAAAGATGGGAGGCTCCAGAAAGCTTGAGGAAGCCCTAGTGACAACGAAGTCAGGAGTCTCGTAAGTCAGTCTATGTGAATCCCCAGAATCACAACCACACAAGGAAAGCAGAGCGTCCAGAAGAGGAAGGCTAGCGGTCACATATTGCAACATTTGATGGTTTCGATGGGGACTTCAATTGATTTTTCAAAATCACGAAACACTCCTTTTTTTGAAAACTTTCCAAAAGGGGTTGCTGAGTATCTTCTATGATCAGGTGAATTGATTGTGCCGGAAAAGACGTTGAAGACGATGACGAGGCGGTACTTCCAGTGAGAGGAGGAGAGGGCGGTGCAATGGCTTCAACCACGAGCTTGAATGAGGCACGACCCACTTGCATCGAGCAACTTGTGTCCAGATTGAAAGAATTCGCACCTTCGAGGATTACGAAAGTAACAAAGGGTGAGAACCCAGTAGACGACCATCGGATAGGATCTTAGAAACCCAACCCGGCTTACTCAGAGCTGGTCTCGGAAGAGCCGCTGAACGAGATGGGAAAGGGGCATCGAGGACACGTGCCACCATAACCGAATCCCTCCTTCCTTCGCCATCCACGAACGCAGGTGACGCCAAGTAAAATCAGAGTTACCCGAGCCCTTCAATAGCAGCTTTGCCTCGACAATTGATAAACCTCTGATGCAGCATCGATGGCCATCAAGAGCAATGATGTCGCCAACAAAAGAAGCTCCCAGACATCGTTGAACCTATTTGCGAGTTGAAATCATTCCCTCAGTTTTCGAACAGAAGAGCCAATGAGGATAGTCTCTTTCTGCATCACAACACATGAAATCCTTCTCTGAGGTCGTTACTTCCTGAAACACCGACACGTAAGACCGTCCTCGAACTCTCGGTGCTGTTATAGGCATCGTAGGGGAGACCCCTACGGATTTACCTAGAGAGATAGGAACCATTTGAGACCCGCTGCAAGAAGAACGACAGTGACCAACCACACTGCACGCAAAGCAACGAGGTGGTAGAGTGCAAGCGGATGCTTGGTGACCATAAACCCCACAACGGTAGCATCGTTTATCACATTTTTGGTGGGAGGCAAGCGGCCAACTTCCTTTCTTCCTCTCTGAATCAAGAATGGTGGCCCTTGCAGACTCTCTCACCTCTCGAATGGTAGCTCTCTCCAATGATTGTATCCCTCTTCGAACCTCCCAGCGGAGGTGGTCACGCCTCCTACGAGCGCTTTCCATCTCCTTACTCTTACCTGCCTAGATTTTGTCTGAACATTCGGAAGCGGCAAAAATGTAAAATATGTTCTAATTTTAGTCTTAGCGAAGGTTGATAGGTAGAGTCCTCTCTATCTGCCATAAAGCTAAGGCCACGATTTCCTACTTCAGTGGTAAGCCCGCTCAGGTTGGGCTCATTCATGGCCTTAAATATCAGCGAAATTCGGTTGAATTTCTGTCGAATATCGATATCCAGTCAAAATTGAAATTCGATTTAAATGACTGAAATATGGGGGTGCTATTACAAAAAATGACAAAATTTCGGTCGAAATTCCACCGAAATTCCATCGAAATTCTGTTTTGGTCGATACCGAAATGGTGATCGAAACCGACATTTAAGGCCTTGGGCTCATTCCAGCCAAGGTTTGAAAAAACGAAAGGCGGAACGAGGTGTTTTCCCTGGTGGCGAGGCGAGGCGTAGCCTCGAGGTAGTTGAGGCGTAAGCTCAGTTTGTATAAGAATATAATTACAAAAATATAATAAATATATATTGCACCAACTTAATGGTCTAGTGGTAGTACAACGTGTCTACCACACAAAAGACCAGGGTTCAAATCCCACTCTTGCAGTGGTTGCGTTAGGTAGTCGATGGCCAGCGTAAAAAATAGTCGAATCTTTCAGCATGGATTTGAGCAAGAATCCATGTAGCCGACCCTACTTATAGTGGGAGAAGGCTTAGTACATTTATAATAAATATATATTGATGAAATAATACATATGATATATAGCATTGTAATATGTAATGAAATTAGGGTTCTTATCAGCTGTGCCCCTCCGAGATATTCCAATATCAGTTATGCCCCTCCCTTTTTGGGAATATCAGTTGTGCCCCTGACTTCTTGTCGTTCTATCACTTGTGCCCCTCCGTTAGTTAAACCGTCAATGAGTTAACTTAACCATGGTTTTCTCAAACCATGGTGCAGTTAAGAGGGGTATAATTGTCCAGACTTCTTCATCTTCTTCCTCTATTTGTTCTTCTTCCTTTCTCTTCATAATTTCTCTCTCTTAGTTACACCTTCATGCATCCATCAAATTAGTCAAAAATTCGATTACGGATCAAACATTGAATTTTATTGATTTTTTTGGTGAATTTTCATGAATCAATTAGTCAAAAAATTTATCTTAGCTTAACAAATACTGAAAGCCCTCCAGTTTCAGCCTCTTTGCTCCTCCTCCATCGCACCTCCTCCTTCATCCCCTTCCTCTCCAGCTTCTTTACAACTGCAACAAGGGGGAGAAGTTTAGGGTAGGGGGGTGACCTGGGTGCGGAGGGAGCAGGGGGAGGGGGAGGCGTGGGGGTAGGGGGGGCGACCTGGGGCGGTGGGAGCAGGGGCAAGGGAGGCGTAAGGGAGTGGGGGTAGGGGGCGGCAGGAGCAAGGGGAGGCGCAGGGGTGCGGGGCTAGGGGGCGACTTGGGGGCTGCGGGAGCAGGGGGAGGGGAGGTGCGGGGGTAGGGGGTGGCAGGAGCAGGGGGAGGGGGAGGCGCGGGGGTAGGACGACGACGTGGGGGTGGTGGGAGCAGGGGGACGGGAGGCGCAGGGGTAGGGGGCGGCAGGAGCAGGGGGAAGGGGAGGCTTGGGGGCAGGGGGAGGGGGAGGCGTGGGAGCAGGGGGCGACCTGAGGGCGGGGGGTGGAGGCCGGGGCAAAGGGGAGGTGCTCGGGCAGAGGGGAGGCAGCACGAGGGCGAGGGAAGGAGCTCGAGGCGGAGGGTGCAACTGGGGGCGGGGGAGGAGACGTATAGGAGCAAGAGGTTGGGGAGGAGGAAGAGAAGGTGAAGAAGAGGAAGAGGATGTGGAAGAAGGAAGAAAAGATGATAAAATGACCTTTTCAGCCTTTATTTTTAATTTAATTCCCGTTATGTCCCAAAGTTAACGTCTGTTTGCATTGGGAATGAACAACAACTAACCTAAGGGGCACAAGTGATAGAAAGGTAAGAAGTTTGGGGGTACAACTGATCTTCCCAAAAAGGGAGGGGCATAAATAAAATTGCAAGATCTCAGAGGGCACAACTGATAAAAACCCATGAAATTATGAAGATAAGAACATGAAAAAAGATATGCCAATTCCATATTCCATGAACCTTTCTACTAAATTTCTACCCAATCAAAAAGGAAATCAATGATCATTAAAATCATTAAAGATAACCGAGATGTTGATATGAATCATATGATTTGAATCATAATCGTATGTTCTGCCGCTCCTAGTTGAGGAACAGTCCGATGTCCCCATGTGCCACCATACCCTGCTAGTACGGGGGTCTCACTGCCTGGTCAACGAGTCTGGGGGGGCTAGGGGGGCCCAGGTGGCCCCCCTTGCGGGGGTTGTAGGGGGCAGCGCCCCAGTCTTGAAAATTTTCTTATATGTGTATTCGAATTGACATGCATCTGAGATTTGCAGATGCATATGTTTAAGGCTGTAATATTAAGAGTTCACTGAAATAATTGGACATGTTAACGGTAAATATGAATAAGAAAGAGGTCAAATTTAAGCATCCATATTGTATAAATGATCCTCAACAAATAGGCCTTTATAAACATTTAAAATTACCAATAGAATCAATTATTTTATTAAAAAAATGCTTAGTAAAATTATAACGCCTCAACGATCGCCTCGCCCCGCTTCACTTCCTCGCCTTGCCTCGACCGCCTCAGTCATCCGAGGCGCTCGCCTCAGCCAGGGGGTCCGAGGCAGTCGCCTCGAGGCTCTTTTCCCTTGCCTCATTTCGCCTCGAGCGCCTTTGCGCCTCGAGGTGCGTTTTTTCGAACCATGATTCCAACTCCATTGAACCGACTCTGTATGATTGGGAACATCCCCTATTTTCGCCGGGTGCGAGGATGCTACCGACCTCCTTTGAGCGTCTCTCCCCACCCCATGGTCGAGACCCTTCTCTCCCTTGCCTCCGTCGTCGAAGAATCAAAGTTGATCTTCCGCTTGTAGCTTCCCTGTTCTAAAACATACTAGCCACACGGTGCTCCAGGGAGATCATCACCCCTGTGTGGTCAATCGTCTTAGTCGCTGCAAAACCAAGAGTTGGCCCCTCGATCACTCCCACCACTAGTTGCTGGAGGCCTAGGGGAGCATAGGGCCTGGAAGGCCTTAATGGATCCACTCCAAGGTTCACCCTCATGGGAGACGAACATGAAGCATTACCCAGAGCCATCCCATTAATTGGGCGAGTCACGAAACCTGATAAGATGAGATCAGGGAAACCCGAGTGTTGCTTACCCGAATGCGAGTTCAGACAAGTCGTAACCGGATCATCAAAAGCATGGCTAATTGGGTTAACCGAGAATGTCGAACCCGGATCCGAAACCGAATGTCAAAGCGAAACGCTTGTTGAGAGCCCTTGGGGGCATTAGGATTTCCCGAAAAGGGCCTTCGTGCTTCACCTCCCCCGAAGGCGGCGGCGACCTTTGAGCTTCCTACTGCCAAGCTCGGCCCACGGTCTTCCCCGGTGATCGCCATAGACATCGTCGGGTGGCACTCTCCCTTCTTCCAAAACTACGAGCCACAACGTTGCCACTCTTCTATCGATCCAAAGTGTCGTGCGCGACAGGATTGCAGTTGTTTCCCCCGCATTGAGAGGACCATCTCAGAGCCCTCGCCCGGACGCATTTTGGAGCTGCACATCTTCACCACTTCGCCAACGTGATCCAAGGTCTCTCGTAGAACATCCACCTTTCTACACCTCAAAGGGATGCTGACAACTGAGAGCTTTTAAGTTGGTTCCCCGATCTTCGAACTTCCATAGAGAAAGCGTGGTATCCACCAAACGATCGCTCCTCTTGATTCCACTGGCAAGCCATCATCCAACACCCCAGCAAGCACCTCCTTCGCTCCCTCCTTCGATAAGCCCCTAATGCACAAGGTTCCGCCTTGGAGCCATATTGCATTGACGCACACACCGCCTCCTTTGCTGTCAACAACCTCTCTCGAATTCTTCGTAGAATTTCAGCATTGCCTTCCTCTACCACCAACCCTTCCAACGGGCAGTCCTTCAACGCCTCTTTTGAAAGCCACATCAACAAAGCGACCTACCACAAGTCAGACATCATCTCCTTGGACCTGTTCCTGCTCCACAACCACAAAACTTGCTGACGGAGCTTCCTTCATCGACCACGACCCCTTTACTACACACTCCCTCCTCCGACGGCTCGTGCGACTACACCGAAAGCAGAGCTGCTCGGTCACTGAGCAAGTCTTGGGCAGATGGTCATTGGCTACACATCGGAAACACCACATCGTTGCTCTACTTTTGGCCTTGGATGCACGCTTCTTCCCCTTCGGCGGACTCCAGGGGCCTTCCCCCACCAACTCTTCCATCTCGACCAGTGTTGCAGAAGACGGTATTCTGTATTCAGTCGGAGGGGTCACTGAATAGAGAATAATCAGTATTCGGGCGACTATTCGGAATTATTCGGTTTTGTACTTTTTAATATAAAAATTATTTATAATACATATATTCTTATATTTTTATACATATATGGTCATTAGTTAATATGAATCCAAGATAAAAGTACTAATCAATATAATAGATATATAGAATTTGACATTTGTTGCGATACCGTGGTAAAATGTAACCCATCAAAACTGAAAATTGAAATTAAAAAATAAAAATATCAAAAAGTCAAACTCCAGTCGGCCGAATAGTCGGCCGACTATTGACCGACTGGAGGTCTGTTCAATCGAGACCCCCCACACCGCATAGTCGGACCGACTATTCGAGATGGTCGGCCGACTATTGCAACACTCTCGACATCTTCACGCACCTCCAGCTCTTCTCCTTCTATTACGGTGGCCCTCCGATCACCCTCATCGTTGGTCTTCTCCTCCCCAGCGCCGCTTCTGCCCTCTCGCTCTGCATAATTCAACGAGAAAACTGCCTATAACATATAATTAATACGAATTTATACACATTTGGGTGGGAGAGGGTGGGGGGATTGATGTCCCAACTGTAAAATAATAATTGAAAACGACACCAAATAAACACCACAAACGATTAATTACAGAGTGCATGATAGACGTCTATACTGGGTAGGAACGAAATCTTACTTCAATTCTCCATAATTTATGATTGAGATTTTTCTACTCAATATGCTCGTTATGGCAACCTTTAACCTAATTACAACCCCTCGTGTGATTATCCTCACACAAGCAATTTCATCAATGTGGTCACCATCCGAAAGACACATAAAAATTCATGAGTGAAATCCGAAGATTGCGACTCAATATTCCCATTACAAGCTCGTTAAATAATAATTAAGGTGAATGAACTAGTTTATGATATTCCATGATTAGTGCATGGTCTCGTCCCAACAGTGGTTTCATGTTGTCGGTATGATTGTTTGGGTGATTTGGCTTTCTGGTAATGGTGTCATTTGTCAAAGCGTTTTTATGCAATGAATGTTCTTCATCTTGCTAAGGCTCTTCTCGGGTCCTAGATTTTGTAACGTGCCTTTTTCATTAATAATTATGGGGTTGCCACAACATAGCGTATTTCCCTTTTTACTATAAAAACTCAAGGAAATTTGGAAATTTGAGTGCTTGATGGATAGCTTGAATGCTTATTGTCAATGAACATTGTATGCAATCGTTGGCATTTTTTATCAAGAGAATTGTTAGATGAACAAAAGATATACCCTCATCACATACATACGTAACATTGACAACATTGAAGTGCATAATCTGATGTGTCATGGTTTAAGGGTGATGATGCTATGCCATCATAAAGTGGTACATTAAAACAAGCATCAAAGCATTACTACTGTACTACTATGTTCTTGGCAAATTTTGTGTATGGCCTTTTGGATTTTACATTTTAAGTGTTGTTAAGTCCAAGCCCTACTTTTTGCGAGTGATCTAATAATTTAAGCACAAACTTGATCCCGGCGACACATAAAACGATGAGTCGCTATCGGAGGCGACGTTCGCAGGAGGTATAGCCATATGCATTGTCACAAGTATACAACACAAACAAGTTACAACTTACAACATAATCTAAATGTCCAACAAATTGAGACTGATGCTAGTTTAAACTTGTTTTTGTTGTACATTAATATATAACAAAAATAAGTCATAACATACAACATGAACTAAATGTCCTTTGATAAGTACATGATCCCAACCACTCAATCCTAAACCCTAAACAACATAAGCTATACGACAACCCTAAACCCTAAACCCCACCACCCCTTCCTTTGGGGAGGGGAGAGCTCTGGCAAAAAACAAGGCGACGTGAAGGCGATTTTGGGATTTCTTCTAATCCAGGTCATTTTTGATGAATCTTTTGAATTTAAAATGCACAGTGAGGGATTAGATTCTCTTCTTTTTTGTTTATGCTATTCTGGAGAACAATTAGATCACTTTTTTCATGAATCTTTCCAATTTTCGACCCGTGTTCATGGTGTTTGGGATACTTTCCTTTTCTAACTGTGCTGCAAATCTTCGGAGCTTCCTCTGTCACCTCTGGTATATCTGAGCCTTGCGGTAGAAACTTCTACACTTATAATTTGATGGAAATGTGATGGAGGAGTGCTTCAGACAAAAAAAGAGGTAGGATGACCGGATTCCCAACGTTTTTGGGCTATTCTTGATGCTTGGGGTCCCATTTCGTCTTATTCTGGTGCTGCACCCATAGAAGTCGAACTGATGCGGCATATTGCGGGTGTTCTGCTCCTTCGTCTTTGCGAAAGGAAGAGGAAGGAGTCTTCAAAATGGAATAAAGGGGTTATTTGATCGAAGATGGTTTTGACCTCCTTTCTTTGTTTGTGGTCCCCTATTCTCTTGCTCAAAAAGCATCACAGTTGGCCCTGGGAATATTCCCTGTGCTGCACTCCCTCTTCAGCTTATTAGGAGCTCCCACGTGGCGTCTGTTACAGATTTTATTCTCTTTAAGCAAATGGCTGATTTGTGGGTAAACTTTGTTATTTTATTGCAAATCAGGAAGCCACACATGGATTCTTGCCTTTTTCAGATTTTCCTTGGTGTCTTCTCGAATGGGGAGCTGGCATGTGATCTCTTAACTTGATAATGTCCAGAAGCAAATCGGTTGGGCCTAAGGCTTGGTTCTTTTGTGCTTAATTGGGTGCTCTGCAGAGAGGTGTCGTTGGACCTCCTGTAAGCCCATTTACAAGGACTTCAGTATTCCGAAACGACACATCCTTGGTTACTGGGCCAGAAGCTCTTCTTTATGGGCAAATTTAGTGCACTGCGGTGATGTGTGGCAATGGGCATGACGACAACCCCCCTTCTCCTTCGCCCTCCCGTGGGCGATTTGGTGTGGCAGAAATGAGTGCATCTTTCGTGGGCAGAATTCTGAGAATATCTTAGAACATTGTAGTGCGTGTTGTGCGGCCTGGAACCATGTAACCTGAATGCCCGCGGTGGATCCCAACCCGGGAGACCACCCTTTTCCTTCTAAAAAAAGTGCACTGCAAAGAGGTGGCCTCTTTTGGTGGGCCGTCTGTATGACCATTCAAGAACCTTCTACTTTTTTTTTTGAAATCCATAAATGAGGAGGATACACTCGCTGGTGCACGCCACAAACCTTTATTAAAGAGCAAAAAGAAAAAAAGAAGAAGAAAGGGGAGATTACAACCAGACGCCGTTACAAAGGCCCACTACAACACCCAATCCTCCACCAAACGCCTAGCAAAGAACCACACGTTTTCCTTATAGAATCTTTGCCTCGAGAAAAGCAAATCGTTCCTACCCTACCAGATCGCCCACAGAATGGCCACCGGATGAAGAATCTCCACCTTCGGTCTATCCTTGTTTGACCGTAGCGCGTCCCAGAAGGTCTGGAAACCGTTCGTGCATCACCAATTGACGCCAGCCCCCTGCCACACTTGAATCACCACGAGACAAAGGAAGAAGAGGTGTTCTGCGGATTCAATCGATTCATTGCAAAGCAAGCATCTGTCCGAGATGGAGCGCAATAGCCTCGCACATCGGTCCCTTGTCATCAGCCTCTGTCTCCTAAGCAGCCAAAGAAAGAAACCAATTCTTTCCGGAAGCCCGAGAGCCTAAAGAAAAGCACAATCCCGGCTAAGCATCTCCGAAGAAGACGACGGAGGCCGAGCGATAGCCCCGAAGGCCTTTTTGATCGAGAAAGGGCCCCCCTCCAAGACTAGTGGTCCTGGCCCCCCGAAGGTCGCCCCAACTCCCTCAACGCATTGAGCAAAACCAAGAACTCCTCCAACCTCTGGTCCGAAAAGTTGGCCGAGAAGGTGGGGCACCAATTACCATCAACCCAACAGTCTGCAACCGAACAAAATTTGTCATCAGCCAAGGCATACAACCGGGGGAAGCGCGAGCAAAGCCCCCCCCCCCCCCCCCCCCCCCGTCCAGTCGTCCGTCCAAAAGGAGAAAGAATCTCCCCCACCAAGGATCGGCCTAAAAAGCGCAATATTCTTCAGGCAGTACATGGGACCTGCGACGGCAGCGTCCCCCCCACTCCATAGATCCGCCGAATCACATCACAGCAGAGATCCTCCCCCGGCTCCCATATCCTACTAGCCCACTTAAGGAGCAAAGCGTCATTCATTTGGTTCAGCGACTTCACCCCCAACCCTCCCTGATCCTTCCTGCAAGTAATATCCTCCCACCCAACCAGGTGGATCCCTCTCGCCCCACCCTTCTGCTTTCCCCACAAAAAGGCACACATCCTCTTCTCAATCCGGGCTCTGATCCCCTTAGGCATTCGCCGATTAGATAGAAAATAGATCGGGATGGATGCAATGACCGCCTTTAAAAGAACCAACCGTCCCCCTCTCGACAAGATCGCGGACTTCCACCCCACCAATCTCTCCTCCACCTTCTCCGCCACCCTCAGCAATCTCTCGTTCGCGTTCTGCCCAAGGTCAAGGGCATCCCCAAATAGTCCATCGATAATGAAGAGCACGTCGAACCCAACGCCATAGCACACACATCAGCCCCCACATCCGTAAGGTTGAAAGGAACAAACTTTGATTTGCTGTCATTCTTAGCCATTCCCGACAATTCACCAAAAATCTCCAGGGCCACCGCCATTCCCCTAGCCTCCTCCGGTCCCCCCTCAATGAAAAAAAGCATATCGTCGGCGTATTGCAGGACTGGGATCAGCACACCCTCCCTGGAAAACCCCTTCGACATGCCACTATTGACCACCCGAGTGGCAATATCAGATAGGACATCCGCCGCAAGGATAAAAAGCATGGGAGCAAGAGGGCACCCCTGGCGCACCCCCTCCTGGGCTGAACCAAACCCCCCTCCGGACGGTCATTAACTATGACCGAGAAGGAGGCAGTGGTGACACACCTCCTCATCCAAGAAATCCGCACCTCCGGAAACCCCTTTCTCCTAAGCACAGACCAAAGAAATCTTCAATCCAGGCTATCATAGGCCTTTGCAAAGTCCACCTTCCACAGGATGCCACTAGTGCCCCTCCTTTGCCATTCCGCAATGATCTCAGACGCAAGCGTAAGACAGTCTGCAATTTTCCTTCCTGGAATGAAAGACGACTGCGACAGCGAGATAATAGTGCCAAGAACGCCGCCCAACCGGGAAGCGAGAACCTTAGCGGTAATAAGATATAGTGCGTTTGAAACCGCAATTGGTCGATAGTCATCAATGGAATCCGGCGCCGCCGTCTTGTGCACCAAAATGATGAGATCACAGTTGATCTTATCAAACCCCACGTTCCCCCACAAAATTCGGAGACCACATCCAACACCTCCAGCCCCACCAGATTCCAGAAATCCTTGTAGAACGACACCGGGAACCCATCAGGGCCAGGTGCGGCGTCATCGTTCAGATCCCACACAACATCCTTAATCTCCTCCAAGGTCACATCACGAACGAGCATGTCATGGTAGGAGTCCACCACCACGCGAGTGTCGAGGCCCAGCCACCTCCACACTCTCGGAATAGTTCTAGACGACGTGTTCCTGAAATGGGCCGCAATAGCCCTCCCCATCTCCTTGTTCCCCTCCACGCGAGTCCCATCAATGGAGATGGACCGCAGCGCATAGCGCATGCAGCTTCGAATCGCGATCGAACTTCTTATCTTCCGACGAGACCACGACCACGCCTTCCCCACTGTTAGTATTAGGAACACCTGCAGGCTTTGTCTCATACGAACCCTGATACGTGTTACGCACCACCTCCGCGAAAGATGGCCCTCCACCACGAACAGGACGTGCATGCATGTTGCACTGACCAGGATGTACCGCACGCTCCTTCGCAGCGCCCGACTCCCTAACCAGTCCACGAACCGCCATGCAGCTTGCCTGACGGTGACCCGCCACCCCGCAAGAGAAGCACCTCGGTGGGCATGGATAGAAAGAGGCAGTGTGCCCCCTGATTCCGCAACGAAAACACCTGCGCTCCGGGTTCTTGTGGGTCACCTCCGTCCACCCACCGCCTCCTTGTCCTTGAGACTCCCCACGAGCGCTGAGAACCCATTTCCCACCGTTGCTCGAGCCGAGCACCGCCTTCCCCTTGCACTTCCCGCCATTCTCGCCCCCCGACGCACTCACAGTCGCACCCCCTCTTGCAGTCGCACTCACACTCGCCATCTTCTCTCCTCAACTCAGAACCTTCTACTTTGCAACGAGTCGTCTTTCATTTTCTGCTTATGTGCACCTTGAGTGCAGGACCTGAAACTCCTCGTTAGTGGTTGAGGTCGCTCTACATTGGCGTGGCCGTGCAATCCTCTTGAGAGGGAGTCTACTGCAGCTTTCAGCTTCTTGCTTTATTTTGCCCTGCAGACTACCCACCTCTTCAGCCTTTTTGTAATCCTGCACACAAGATGTTCGAAGAGGCCACCTTGCCAAGTGTCAGCGGTCCCATTTGATTTTGCGAGATTACAAACAAGGACTTACACCTACATGGGAATGGGAAGATGGAGCATTGCCTTCAGTTCCGTTTGGTTTACATCTGTTTGCTCTTATCATGTTTTGATGTGTTGGAGATACTTTCGCTTATATCGACTTTGGTCAATTGATAGACATGCTGAACCATCCATATATCTACCACAGTTGAATCAAATTTGGGCTGTACGTTCGATAAACTCCTCCTAAGTTGGAGGAGTTCTTCAGATGAAAGAATTGGGGCTGGTTGATTGAAATTTGGATGTCTTTGGCCTTCCACTGCAACTTATATCGACTTATGATCCCTTTTATTCTTTGCTCAGATTTATGAAGCGTGCCACTGCAACTTTGAAATTACTCACAGCAACTGAGTTGATGCCAAAACTTGCAGATGATTGGCTCCTTTTCAAAGTTTTTTTAAAGGAAAAAGGGCCTCCACCGTATATGTGCCTTTTTTCAAAGTTTAAAATCTCGGCTGATGATGGCACAACTAAAAGATGGGGTTGATGTAGTGTTTCAATTGCACTGCCATCTTTTAGAGAACAAAGCTGAAACTTGATTGACTGAATCTGCAGTTGGTCTAATCTGCAGATTCAGATCCCATGATGAAGAGTTGGTTGTCTCTAAAAGGAAGATCCCATGAAGATTCCCAGAGCATGCGTACTTAGGACGTATGAATCTGGGCATCAAGGAAAATTTTTCATGAAGACAGATGCTTCAGAATTGCATTATGAGCTATCTACATTTCATGTAACTAGTAAGTTACATCATTTTTCATTGGGCCATTCTCTTATTTTCTCTTTTCTCGGCCATGCAGGCCTTTAGTTAATTTCCCATGTCCAAGGCCATGTTGGCCATTTTAGTTTAACTTTTCAATTTCCAAGGCCATGTTGACCACCTCACTTGAAAGAAGTTCAAGTGCCTTTACTATGGACTTTATGTACATATCTTTTAATCAATGAGAGGGATGCCCGTGCCCCCAAAATTATCAGGTTTGTGATTAAAAAAAAGCTACACGATATAACATGAAGATAAGCTACACAACATGACATAAACATGATTTACAAAGTGCCATTAACAACATAAATTATGAGTGCCCAAAAACCCGAACCTAGCTACTAATCAACATTGAGTACTAATATACACACTTACACAAATCATATAAGTGAGTACTATTTAATAACATTTGTTGGGGTACATGCGTCATATATAAGATGGGTAAATGGATACATTCAGAGTTTAGTCCCATATCTATCAGTGGCGGGACTTGAAGGGTTTGTGGAGGCTATATAAGAAGCCCCAGATCTCTGTATCCAATGAGAAAGTCCAATGCATACATCAACCTTTGAGGTGTTCTCCCGTGATTTCTTCCGAAGAGTGCATGCGACACTCCTCCTAGGTGCTCCTCCCTTCGATCCAACTGCTGCAGTTTAAGCGGTTCCATTCAGGGAACCCATTGGAAGACAGACCTAGTGGCACCATCTTCTGACATCTCGTGCAAGACGATGGGGCACCCTTCATCAATCGGTTCCAGGGTCCCTAATAGAGCCCTAATTTTCAAGACAACGGGATCCGTGCCCCAGGCGTGCTCTCTCCAGTAGCGAGGCCTCCTTCCAGGCCTGGTCCCTTCTCAAGCTCGGAGGGTTTTTCAAACCCTAGTGCCAGGAAGTGCATCCAAACTTCCGTGCAAGGCTGATCAGAAGATGATCTATGCAAATCCAGTAGCAACTGTAGGCGCAAGCGGTGCACATGACGATGGCGCACCAGTCCATCGCGATGCCCCCAGGCTGCACCGCTACCTCCAGGTCTAGCCGCCCCTTATCCAAAACTCCTAGGTGGTTATGTCGCACCAGCTACTTCGCCAATGGTACGACGGCGGCAACCCTAACCATCTCTGTCGTCGGCCTCCCAGGAGGCTTCCCCAAACGGTGACTCTGCCGCCTTCCTCCAGGCTCCATCTCTATCGTCGACCCTCCCCTCAAGGCGAAGTCCTCCCTTAAGCATCCTCCAACAACGGGCTTACCTCTAGGCAGAGGCCCTCCTGGCGCCGCCCCATCCTCCTTGGTACTTCCTCCCTGATCTGCAGGCGGCATCCCCAATCGAGGGCGGCTTCTTGATGTGAGGGGTTCCCATGAGGGGAAACCTTAAATAGGGTTTGCCTCCAAATTGGACCATGGCTTTAAAAATGTGAATGAAAGGTCGGCCGAGAAAAAAGGGTCTGTTTGAAAAAAAGGGGGAGGTTGACTATTTTGAAGAGAGAAAAATCGAATAAAAAATGGAAACGCCTTATTTACAAAAAAAGGGAGAAGAGCCAAAGGAAAAAAGGGGGCTAAGTTTTCTAAGCCCAATTGGGCTAAGTTGTGTTTTGGGCCCAAGGTGGGTCGTGTTTCAAAAAAAAGTGAAGGCCCACAATTTTGTAAGCCTTATTTGGGCTAAGTTTCAAGGGTCCAATTGGACCACAAGTTTCTTTGTTTTAAAAAAGGCACATACAAAAGAAAAGAAAAAAAGAGAAAAATAGCCGGAAAAAAAATCATTTGAGATTGTTTTATTTCCCCCGCATTCTCTTGTCTTCTCCCAACTTTGTCGATGTCGTTGTATTCCGACAAGTATGGGAGAAAGGGGGAGTATTGTGCAAAGTTACAGGTCACATTTTCAGATTCTCCAGATTCCAGGCCAGCCAAATTTTCTCAGACTCTACAGTTTTTCAGTTTCAGACTCGACGTTCAGATATCGAGTCTTCATGTTGATTTGCACATGTATGCTATCTTCAGTTTTGTGGTCGTCGTCTTTGTCTCGGCTCAGAGTTTTCAGTTCCATAGGGACTCCAGAGTAGAGATCCCATTCCCTAGGCCATGTGGGCTAGGGTTTTCATGTGGTTTCATAGGGGCTCCAGAGTAAAGATCCCATTCTCTGAGCCAGTATGGGAGAGACTCAGTTCTCCGACGATGAGACTTTTCAGACTCCATTCTCCAATGACCGTGGACTCCGACGAGGATGTCTCCACGGCTTTTCAGTCAGCCCTTCAGAGATGGAGTAGTTGTCCACATTATTGTGGTGGGCCAGAGTTGTCCAAGTGGAGACTCATTTCAGTTGCAGTGACTCTGACATGCGCAGAACAGAGCACATGCTATCCGACAAGGAGATTCAGTTTGACTCATACTCGAACCCATTTGTTCCTCCTCACCTACATGACATGAGAAGCAATGTCCTTGACAACAGCCAGCCGTTGTGCGCGTTGACTTGATATCTGTAATGTCTTGTATTGTGAGTTTGAGATTTCTTTCTGTTTGCCCAAGCCGAGCATTGCATGCTCTAGCTTGAGGAGCAATGTTGGAGTACATGCGTCATATGTAAGATGGGTAAATGGATCCTTCAATGTTCCATTTACCACATCCAGAGTTTAGTCCCACATCTACCAGTGGTGAGACTTGGAGGGTTGTGAAGGCTATATAAGAAGCCCCATACCTCATGTATTCAATGAGAAAGTACAATGCATACATCAGCCTTTTGAGGCGTTCTCTCGTGTTTTCATCCCGCTCTTTAGGGAGTAGGGTTCCACGTAAAATTCCGCGTTCTTCATTGTTCTTTTATCTTTTATTTCTGATACGCTTCAGCATTATATTTTCTAACAACATTAAATCAATTCTCCTCTCAATATGCAACACAAAGAAGGCATGATAGAAATACAAAAACTTAGGAAATACAAATGAATTAAGAAATATGATATACACAAAATAAACAATCATATAATTGGTATATTGATGAATTAAGAAATGCAAAGGAAATATGAAATACGAAAAAAAAATTATAGAATAGCATAAGAAAATGTAGCAATTGTAGCATAACTGATAGCATAAGCATGTAAATGAACACATGAAATGAAAATGAATTCGGAAATACAAAGAAAAACCCTAACCATGTTAGGCACAAGCTGTAGTGGTCCTATAGAGAGGCGTAAGGTCTTGCAGTGCTTGGAGAGGGTCGACAATGCGTCGGAGGAGCATGTGGCGACCGACGGAAGTTCATGCGACATGAGAGGTGCTATGCAATTGGGGGAGGGGGGTTTTTCCAAAAGTAGGCGTCGGGAGTGCGTCCTGTCCGACAGTAAGCCTCGCTTGAAAATGGATGGGTATTCGATCAACGGTTATATGGGTTCGGTCCAAAAAATTTTTATGTAAAAGTTGATCAACTACCCAGCTGACTAGGTTGACTAGTTGGTCCGATTAGTCGGCCCGACCGACTGTAGGCCGATTAGGCCTAGTCGAGTTGACAACATAGCCGAGTCAACTAATAGGGCCGACTAGTCGGCCTAGTCGGTCGATTTTACAAGCTTGCAATTAATTAAGTAAACCAAAATCACAGTTGTAATCAAAAGAAAAGGGACTTGGCTTCTGTGCACACATCCATAGATGTAAGCACGTCCTCCCCTTCTTGCTAGGTAGCCATATGTTGTTTCAATCAAACCACAATTTAATATTGGTCAAAGCACATATTCCGTCCTTTGGACGTAGAAGTTAAAACCTATCAAATACTCTAAAAAGATGATGGTATAATAAGCAAGGGAAAAGAATAAAATAAACACCAAAATAAACACCAGATAAGTCAATGGTTACTTAGCTGGTTTTGCATACATCAGTTTGATCATGTGTGCACATCCACATGGAAATGCCAAGGCTTAGCCATACTTCAGTCACACATGAAGTCCAATTTAAGAGAGTTAAAGAATTCCTAGGACCGTAACTGATTGCTTTCACAGAAAAGCCTTTGAATTTAAAGCATCAATAGCTTCCACAGTATATATAGACTTCAGAAATTTTTTTCCAACTAATATAAACCTTTGCTGGATATCTTCCGTATTGATAAATGTTGAAAGAAAGGAGTTGATTGTTTAGAGAAAGCCTATGGGTAAATTACAGAAGATGGAAAAAAGAAACTAAATATAATAAAAGAGTACACAGAGTCTAGAAATATCTCTACATTCCCCCTTAATATGGAGCATAGATGTCAATCATGCTCAGCTTGGAAGAACACTTCTGGAATGGCCTGCTGAGCAATGGTTTGGTAAAGATGTCTGCAGTCTGCTCTCCTAAACTAACACAGGAAGTAGAAATCAAGCCCTTTTGAATCATATCTCTAGTATAGTGGCAGCCTACCTCAACATGCTTTGTTCTTTCATGAAATGCAGGATTATTAACAATGAATAACGCTGCTTGATTGTCACATTGTAGTTGCATGGGCAGAGGTACATCTATATGCAGATCTTCTAACATATAGCTCGAACCCACATCATCTCTGTACTTGCTTGTGCCATGGCCCTGTACTCAAGTTCAACGCTAGATCTAGCCACCACTGTTTGTTTCTTACTTTTCCAAGAAACCAAAGAACTGCCAACAAATAATGCAAAACCTTAAGTAGACTTCCGATCCTTAGGGCATCCTGCATAATCCTCATCAGCACATGCTGAAACTGAGATATTTGTTTCTTTCCTGAACAATAGTTCTGCACCTGGAGACGACTTTAGATATCTCAGTATCATGTATATGGCATCCATGTGTACTTGTCTGGGCTGTTCAATGAACTGACTCACCCGACTCACTGCAAAAGTGATGTTAGGTCTAGTGATAGTAATATAGAGAAGTTTTCCCACCATATCTCTATATCTTCTCCTGTCAACCTCACCTGTATCATCATCATATAACTTCATGCTAGGATCCATGGGAGTAGTCGAGGGTCGACAACCAATCATGCCTGTCTTAACAAGCATGCCTGTAATATACTTCCTTTGTCATCACAAGACCCTACGCATTTCTAGCAAATTCCAACCTCGGAAAATATCGTAGGGTACCAAGATCCTTAGTAACAAGCTGATGGCCTAGAAATGCTTTTGCCATCTTTATCCCCTGCATATTATCTCACGTAACAAGTATATCATCAACATAAACCATGATAACAACAATACCTCTGGTAGTCTTCTGAACAAACAAAGAATGATCTGCATTTGATCTTTTGAACCCTTGCTTCTGAATTAGGTCAGAAAGCTTCTGAAACCACGCCCACGGTCTTTGTTTAAGGCCATATATTTCCTTGTGAAGTCTACACACCATCTGACTCTCTCCCCCTCAGCAGCAAACACCGGAGACTGTTGCATGTAGACTTCTTCCTGCAGATCCCCATACAAAAAGGCATTTTTAACATCAAGATGAAATAAGGGCCAATCACGTACCACATCAACTGAAAGGACACGTTGAGTGGAGTGGCACGCAACTGGAGAAAATATGTCCATATAATCCACGCTGTATGTTTGAGTAAACCCACGTGCCACAAGCCTTGCTTTGTAATGATCAAGACTGCCATTTGCATGATATTTGACAGTAAATACCCATTTACAACTGACAACAGAAGCTCCTGGAGGAGCAGAAGCCAAGCTCCATGTACCCTGCGACCTCAAAGCAACCATTTCCTCCTCCATGGCAGAATCCCAGCAGCTCTCCTTCAATGCATCCTGAATATTCTGTGGTATTTCCGCGGTAGATAAGGCCACAACAAACCGCTGGAAATCACCAGTGAGGCGATGGAATGAAACCTGTGAAGCAAATGGATATGATGCACATGTACACTTCTGCTTCCGTAAGGTAATAGGTACATTCAAATCATCAACAACCATACTCACCGGTATGCTATTCTCCTGCAGAGATCCATGCACTTGCACATCATCAGACCCATTGTTAGTAATGTTACATGGACAATCCTGAGGCGTAGTGGATGATTGACGAGTTCCATGAGCATGGACATGACGTCGGGTATAGAATCACGGTAAAGGTAGCACGGGTGGATGTGGAGGAGGTCGTGGTGGTGGAACAACATGAACTGGTATGGGAACGGACGGACACATAGGAGGAGGTGGCACATAATTCTCATCATCAGTAGTGGAGGAAGTCAACCTGTCACCTGCAGGGGAGAAATACACCACCGACTCAAAAAATATGACATTGACACTGCCATAATATTTCCTGTTCAAAGGGTCATAGCATCGGTAACCCTTCTGCGTACGAGAGTACCCAACAAATACACACTTGACAGCCGTAGGTGAGAGCTTGTCAAGTTCTGGAGAGAGTTGATGGACAAAAGCAAAGGGAGAATAATTCCTTGCCAGGGAAGGCAATTGAAAGAGGAACTTTCTCATCTAAGACAGAGGATGGCATACGATTCACCAGATGCCATGCCATAAAGCACAGCATCACCCTAATAGGAAATGGGTTCGCAACTCTGAATAAGTAGAGTCTGAGTGATATCAAGGAGATGGCGGTGCTTTCTTTCTGCAATGCCATTTTGTTGGGACGTGTAAGCACATGTTGTTTGATAGATAATGCCTTTAGACAGGAAAAAATGAGAAAGAGCACGAGTACAAAATTCCAAAGCATTATCCGTACGTACAATTTTCACAGTACACGAAAAAGCATTCAGCACTTCTGTTATAAGATTTTTGATCGCATCCCCTGCTTCAGATTTATTCTTCAACAAAAACACACATGACAAACGAGAAAAATCAACCACAACTAGATAAAACTTGTGTAACTGGTGATTAGAGAATAAGGACACGGCTCAGACCCCAAATGTCAACATGAAATAATTCGAAAGGGGAGCTACTGCTTCGAGATTGACGAATAGGGAAAGTAGATCTGTGATGCTTTCTCAACTGACACGCTTCACATTGGAAAGAAGAACCCGGTGAAATCTGGGGCAGGATATGACGCATCTTCTGAAGAGGGAGGTGACTGACCAAATCGTAGATGCCATGTGAATGGAGAAACTGGTCCACTGGACTGAGACGAGACACCGACATAGGGAGTTCAGACCAAACGATAGAGACCATCCTGCTCACATCCACATCCAATCAACCTGCCCATAAAAATATCTTGAAAAACAAGAGACGATGGGTCAAAAATAGCTCGACAGTGCAAATCATTCGTAATCTGACTGATAGATGATAAATTCATCGAAAATTCTGGAGCATGCAAGACATTCTGGAGATGCACAGAGGGTGTCAAACTGATCTCCCCCTGTCCAACTATTGGGGAATGGGTCCCATCTGCTATCACTACAGATCGTCCCGGTGGAACCTCCCTGTAGGATGTAAGCTTATCTTTGTCTCGACAAAGATAATGTGTCGCGCCGGAGTCCATAATCCAATCCAAGGCCTTAAATGTCGGTTTCGGTCACCATTTCGGTATCGACCAAAACAGAATTTCGGTGGAATTTCGGTGGAATTTCGACCGAAATTTCGATCATTTCGGTCATTTTTTGTACTAGGACCCCCATATTTCGGTTATTTCGGTCATTTCGGTCGAATTTCGGTTTCGACTGGATATCGATATTCGACAGAAATTCGATCGAATTTCGCTGAAATTTGAGGCCATGATCCAATCTGAAACATCAGATCCATGACAGGAAGTAAGGGCATAAGCACTACCTAAGGTGCTAGCAGGTGGCCGATGTATTGGCAGAAGCTCAAGCAGTTACGTCCGAGGAGCCTCCCGGAGAGTCAGTAGAGGCAGGAGGCATGATATCTCGCAGCATGACAACAAGATACTCAAACCGCTGGTCTGAAGTAGATGTATGTGGAGATGAAACACGCTCGACAACCCGCGTCGATGTCGGAAACCCATGCTTAGAATAGCATGTCTCCTCCGTATGACCTGGGCGATGATAGAATGTGCAGGATTGACGAATGCAGCCACCTCGACCATGAGGTCCATAGTCACGGAAAGATGAAGAGGTTCCTCTGCCTTTGGAAGCCGCCATCGCCGAAGGAGGCTGAGTAGTAGCAGAAGACAGGACTGTAATTCTGCTGAGTCTGCGGTAGACTTCCTCCACTAGAGGAATAATGGCATCTGCAAGAATCTGCGAGCGAGCAACATCTTATACAGGGTCAAGTGCCGCTAGTAAGACCCCCACCTTGGTAGCATTCCGAAACGTCTTCTGCTGCTCGGGAGTCGCCGTAGGGGAATGATGCTGTAGAGCTTCTCAAACATCCCTCGTAAGGATGTATATAACGAATGCGGAGGCCGATCATTCTGCTTCACTGTAAATATGTCGTGTTGGAGTTGAAGGATCTTGGTCTCATTTCGAATCTGCGAGTATGTCGCTGCATGGGTGTCCCACATCGCCTTAGCAGTGGGCAGATGGAGTACATCATTAGCAATCTCCATCGTCAGTTGGCATACGAATCATCGGCCTCCCATGAGGCATAAACCCCAGTTTTCTCTACCGGCTCATCTTCGGTAAGAATGTGCTTCTTACCATTTGACTTCATGAGACTCATAAACTGCATAGCCCATGGCTCGTAGTTCGTCCCATCCATCTTAACAATGGGCGTTGGACCTTTAAATGCGCTTATGGAGGGCATGTCGATGTTGTTTTCTGACATGGTTGCCGGAGAAGAAGAACTAGGGTTTGTAGACTAAGAATTAAATGTCTACATAAACATTCGAGGATTTGAGTGCATATGTAGGCTTATGCACTCAAATCCATAGGAGAGGGAGGGGAGGGGGGTTGGCGGCGTCGGCGGCGAGAAAGTGGGAGGGAGGGGGTCGGTAGCGAGAAAGAGGGAGGGAGAGGGGGGCGGCATAGAGGGGGTGGTGGGGGACGACACTGGCGGTGGAGAGAGAAGAGAGGTGGTGGGGTCGGCAACAGCGGCAGGAGGTGGCGAGGCTAGGGCCGACGGCGGTTGTGGGGAGGGCGGCTAGGGTTTTGGTGGTGGCTCTGATACCATGTTGAAAGAAAGGAGTCGATTGTTTATTCGAGAGAACCCTAGTCTCTCTTATATAGAGAAAGCCTATGGGAGCGTCAAAAAAATAGAGAAAGCCTATGGGTAAATTACATAAGAGGGAAAAAAGAAACTAAACATAACGGAAGAGTACACAGAATGTAGAAATATCTCTACAATAAACCAAGAAAGTCCAATAAGCCAAACCATAATGCCTTTTGTCAAATCACACATAAGGTATTTGATTCTTTTCCAATCTATAAGCACCAATTACCTTCATTGGTAAGTCAGTAACAACATCGATAATATTTTTCTTTTTAAGATCATCCGTAGGTTAGCCATATCATCAACAGTAGAAATGGTTTCTCTATAAATACGGGAGACTTTCCATAACAGGGACTTGATGTTTAAGATTTCCTCCCACCATAAGTTTAAATTCCAAGTCACACACTTTTCCTCTTGCAGCATATGAGCCAGCACTACAGATTCATTCTCAAGCCAAATATTTCCAATTCCCTTAGCCAAATAAAAGTTGAGACCTTTCAATGCAGCCCACAACTCAGTTTCCACGTTATTGGCTTTTCCAAAACTATAATGGCCCCAAATAATATTTCCGTAACTGTCCATGAGCATACCATCTCCAACATCTTCCATTTTAGTAATTCAAACTAGAAATTCTAACTTATAATTGGTTCATCGAAAGTAGACAAGCTCTTTTACATCAGACAAAGTGATTTACAAAAGTAAAACTGTTGAATTCTTCAATAAAAAAACAAATGTTTAATTCTTACTGGAATAAAGCCGATTTTGCATATAATAATCTTCAAAATTGTGTCAAAATAGACTTCCAATTAAATAAACTAATCACATCCATCACAATAAAAGTAGAGTTCAGTAATCAATCTCTGTTTGTTTAATAGACAAATGGCTGGACTCTAAATTGGAATATAATAATTGCTCAATCGAGCCTCAAAAAAAAAATGCTCAATCCCTAATTTCATCGAATATCTAATTTGGGATGGCATCAATACTTATATGCTTTGGAAAACTTGTTTCCCGATGAGCTGTGTGATTGCCAGTCACAGTTGCACCATTTGTAAGCATCAGCTAATAGGGGAACTATAGAAGGGTAAAGATGTTTTTTGCAATTTATACATCTTGAAACTTTTCTTTAAGTTTCAAAATTACATGGTCTTCTTGCAATCTTTGCAACTTTGAGATATATTGGTGCTCTATCAGGCTTCTTCTCTTGTTAACCTATTAATAAGCAATATTTGAGAATGGACTTTGATGCAATTTCTCCAATTCCCTTGAATGGGCTGCTTTCCCTTATGAGAGAACCATTAGTGCTTGCCATCATCAATGCTGGACTGTCAACTGTGAATCTAGAGGGATGCCGTCGACAACATTAAATATTGTGACATATTGCTCATATGTCAGTGTCGACGACATAACGATTTTGATATCACACATTATTTCTTATTCCATGACATTGGCAATATATCATTGACATATCATCATCATGTCATAGGTTGTCCAAAAATGAAGATTTTCTTTTCTTTTTCTTTGAAATCGACCCAATATCACCGGTAGCTTCCCCATTTCCCTTAGTAGCTGCTGCAATTTCCCCAAATTTCCCCATAACACGACATTTGTGGAGATTTCACATCCTCGATGAGTCTGTCTTCTTTGTTGTTTTAACTTATTTATGCATTCTACATAACGAAACTTCTATTTACATGCCTTAGTATTACATATCTGCTTGTGCATTGATTATGATGACAATAAAATCACATAACTTATACTGATATCTATATTTTAGCAAATAAGTGTGTATTTCTATCGTATTTAGTGATTGAAGAACACTAGAACCCTCAACTTTTGGGGAAAATTCAATTTTGATACTTCTACGATTTCTAATGATGTCAGTGATATGTCGATGATGTGCTCCTTTCCGAGCTTGACGAAATGTCATTGATAGAGATATTTAAGGTCATGGCTATATAGAGACCTAAAAATGAACCCAACCTAAAATATCCATTTGTTTATGTTCATATGCGTTATTTACATTTAAACAAGCAAATTTATGCAAGAAATCTTTTAGTGCTGACATTACATGATGTTGTCTATGATTTACTCACCTTTTATTTCATTATAAATCCGTAAATACGAGAAGCCCACTTTACCCTTATCTCATTTAATAAATGTCGAATTGGGACCATAGAAGGCTGTGTCGGCGATATATCGACGATCGATATATCGGTTTCGACAGGATAGGGGTTTCGATATTACCCAGTATATCCTTTTACAGGAATATCGGCGATATATCGCCATATTGGCTCATATCGGTGAAAAATGATCGGATTCTGTACAAAAAATCCTGGATATCGATCGATATCGTCGATATTTCGCCGATATCTCTATATATCAATGCTATTATTCATGCAAGATTAATTCAACTATTTATCTAGCTATAGCCAGTATTAAAACACATATCTAGCTACACCTAGTATTAAAACACACAATGATTTATATATTTTGTTTTGGGTCGGGGACGCTGCCCCTGCACCCCCGCAAGCGAGACCCCTATACTAGTAGGATATGGTGCGACAGGAGGGTGTATACAATGGTTCTTCAACTTGATGTATGTTTACAAGTTATTTCATGTTGTAAGAACTTGAATGAAATTGATTTCCAATATCTATAAGTCGATTCTTCAAATAAAATATCTATAAGTCAAGAATCAAACATTAATATCGACATGTTCAATATATGCGATATAAGCTTCGTAGATTGGTTGATATGTGTGATCTCAGAGTATATTTGTAAGTTATTTACTCATCTAAGAACTTGGATGAACTCCATTTTCAATATATATATGTCAACAACTAATAGTACCAACGATATGTTCGATATGACCGATACATGCAATATAAGGATCATAGTTTTCACAAATGATCTATATGTCATCTAAGTGTATAATTGTAAGTTATTTAATATTATAAGAACTTGAATGGAATCCATTTCCAATATCTAAAGGTCAGGAATAAACATTAACAACGATATGTTCGATATGATGACCGATATGTGCGATATATGGGCTATGATTGACTGATATGTGTGGCATAAGTGTGTATTTGGAGGTTATTTGTTGTTTTAATATCTTGGATGATCTTAATTTCTGAAAGAATGACAAAAAATGGCTTTTTGAGCCATTTCCGACATTTCCACCGGTATCGGCGATATATTCCGATATATCCATTTCCGGGTGAATCGAAACGATATCAATATCGATACGACCTTCCTTGATTGGGACCTCAAGAAGGCAAGTGGAGGCTTTGCATGAGAGGTGTGCGGCTTGTGGAGGACAACGCCATTAACAATATGGGTTGACTGATCACACATGTGATTTATGCTCAAGGTTCATGAGGGGCATTATGGAGAGTGATGGTGATTATGTTGGACATGTGAGCCCACGACGATCCATTATGCAATAAATGTTATTGCAAATATCATTCCCTGATCTGAAATGAAGAATAATTAATTTGCATAATAGGTCCCTTATTACAATTAGGATTATTTATCATGGCCATCTTAATGATCATGCAGTTGTTGATTTAATTGTTGAATCATAGAGGCCGGTGCTTGGATGAATATCTAAAGAGTTAGATTGAGAACTCATCAAGCACCGTCAAATGATTATTAAGAGATGATCTCCAGCCTGAGAAGGAGATGTCAATCCTTTTCTCTAAAGGCCGACATCTTGATGCATGTCCTTTGCATAGGAATAAAGATTCGGAGGAGTTAGATAAGTTAGGTCAAAGAGTTGACTTAACGAGATCGAGATATCCAAAGACCTATGTCGTACACTTTCACAATATAGGCACACATCCTCTGACCGGAGACAGATGTGTTACTATATGTCGGAGTATGTACATTTGGCAGACCAATAGGCTGGTGACATAACCAATGTCTATACACCGGCGTGCTGGTGTGCATGCAAGGGCATATGAGTAATACGATCTCTCAAAGGGATCGTACATGTTCAATTACTGAACCGGAAGACATGAGCTCACTCATAAGATATTGAGAAGAATCAAATTCCGTGCACGGTCGTCTCGCTTTGGAAGCTTGACTGAATTCTTAGGTTTGATATATGCTTTTGGAAAGTATATGATCAACTCATGGGTATGATATATGATTTTGGAAAGTATATGATCGATACCAACTCCCAATGATCGAATGAGAAACTTAATGATAAAACCCGTAAACAATGTAAAATTGATTTAATACTTTGGGTTTATTCTGGATCTTCCAGTATGTAGGATGTATATGTATTAGGAATACTCGAGGGTAATGCGACCATAAACGATTGTATAACCATGACGCTTCCATTCCTAGGGAGTGATGAAACAGATCTGTATTTTAGTGACTCCTCTCAGTAGAGAAGTGATCTGATCTTGTTCCAAATGTTGGATATTGATCTGAATGTGATTCAGATGCAGTAAGAAGATTAGATTTGCAGTCTTGATTTAATCAAGCATCTATGAGAGTTCCGTAAAATCTGGATTTGAGATTTGATCTCAATATCCAAGTCACTGTACGTGGAACAATACAATCACTCTATCCCTATCTCCAAGCATTCACAGAGAAAGCGCATTATCCTTGAAAGAGTTCATGGATAATTTCATTGTTGATATATGTATCTGAGCATTGAGAAAATTGATAATTAAATGTAATTTAATTATCATGAATAATATGGATTTAACTCGTATTATAAGGAGAGTTGTCTAATATAATTAAATGTGAATTAATTATCAAAGATGTAGATAATGTGAATTTGATTCATATCATTTGGGCACATGAGAATAGAGATCCAAGATGATTTAATGTGATTTAATTATCATGGATATGAATAATGTGGATAGCACTATCTTAATTATTCATATATATTATAAATGTGATTTATAATATATAAGAGAGAGCTATTTGTAAATAACATTTACACATTAAATGTTGATGTGAATTGGATTCACATTGGACAATTAATTGAAAGTATAATATACATTTTATTTTGGGCTGTGAATGTGATTAACAATTTTCCAATGGCAAGATTGCACTATTCACAAAATAATTATGAATTATTTTTGTAGAATATTTTACAATAAGTGTTGTTGTAAATATTGGAGATTTCCATGGAATAATGTAATCTCATGAGATTACATGAGATTGTCTCCTTCCTAGTTGGGAGGGTGGATGGCCACCAACTCCCATTAGGAAAGGGTGGCCATCCACTCCTCTTTAATGGAAGGAGGCTATCTCCATTCCATAATTTCCATGCTTGATTGATTTAATTTGGGATCAATTATATTGATATATATTTAATCTAAATTAAATTTATTATTGTGTTTTTACAACAAAATCATGGCCACTGAAAGATACACAAATCAATCTCATCCATTGTATTTGTGTGCACATGGATTATGATCCATGGACTCTCAAAATACTATATAAGAAGAGGCACCCCTTGCTCTTCAAAGTTACAACAACAACAAGAGATACAACATATGCTCTCTCTCATTCTCTACACATCCTCTCTCTCTCATTGTGGTCGTCCACCATGGAGCCCTAGAGAGAGTCGTCATCGCCGCAGCGTCATCGTTATGCTGCCGGATTGTTTGCTCGTGAATCTTCGTCTCCTTCGGTGCGCCTCGCTCGTAAAAAAGACGTCGGATCTCGTGTGACGATATCAGGAGATTCGCCGCTTGGATCATCAACATTGATTGCGAGAAGCACACATTTCATCAACGCGCTCGCAAGCGTCTCCTCCGTCAGATCGGACTTGAGACAGGAGGTCTCTTCGTTTAGAGACTCGATCGCAACCACGTTTCAAGAGATAAACTTAATACTTGTTTGTGGTTTAGATGAAACGATCCGAGAAGTGTTCTTGGATCATGTGGTTTCATCGGATTAAAATTTTTTAAATTCCACTGCCTCGAGCAACTAGTACGACTGGTCGCTCTCGATCGCATACGATGCGATCCTCACACTTCCGTGACGCGCTTAAGGATTTTATCGATATCCTTCAGATTATTGTAGGGGCTTGATCTTGGCATGTAATTTCAGGTGTGGGTATTTAGAGTGGATGTTTAATGCTCTCCGATGGGCTGCTATACTATCGCAAAGTTTGACTCCAATGTCGTAGGTATTGGATTTAAGAGGTGATTCCTATCATGGGTGTATGCTAACGATGGGGCTGTGCTAAAAAAGTCTCCAAATTGTTTGCAGCCAGAGGTGATTGATAATTGCCAATTTTTATGGACATGGTGATTGATAATTGTCAATTTTTATGGACATTTGAACTATGAAATGCTAGGATGGGATGCTGCATGTATTTAGGAGGGGGTGGAGATGGTGTCAAAGATGTAGTCTCAATGAATGTGGACATGGATGCATTCGAAGAACTCCATAACAAGTAATCTAAAAGTTATAATTGGTTGACCTCGTCCTCCGTAGGTGGGGAAGGGAGACGTTAGATAAGATTGGATGGAAAAGTAAGGTTAGTTATTTTTTAAAATGGTCGGGATCTAGTGGCAATGAAATGTGAATGTGAAAATGCGTATTTTGGCACATGTTATTACACGTGAATTTACTGGATGGTAATAAAATCATAATGAAATAGGTAAGAATGTTTTTCATGTGTGTGGTCGAGATCTTATGGAGGCAAAATGTATGCAGTTTATTTATCTCTACCCCTACATAGGAGGGGGCAAGGTAGGAAATATCGATATCGTATTGGTCCTGGAAAAAGGATATATCGAGATATATCTTCGATATATCGACGATATTGGTGGAATGTTAGAAATGACTAAAAAAATCATTTTTTTGCTGTTTTTCAGAAATTAAGATCATTTAATATATTAGAACAACAAATAACCTACAAATACCCACTTATATCACACATATGAGTTATTTGTACCCATATATCACACATATTGATCATATCGGATATATCATTGATAATGTTGATTGTGGACTTATGGATATTGGAAATGGATTTAATTGAAGTTCTTATAACATTAAATGACTTACAAATATACACATAGATGACACATATAGATCATCTATGACCCTTATAAAGCACATATCGGTCATATCGAACATATCGTTGTTAATATTGGTTGGTGATTAACAAACATTGGAATTGGAATCAAAGTAGCTAACCTGTTTTGTTCATGGAAGACAATGATTGCCATTGTGATGAGTCATTTGATTCAAAAAATGTACATAATATTAACAAGACTATCTTTGGTATAAAGATTTATCTATTCATAAAAATAAATGGAAAAATTTAAATTAATGCAATGTTGTAAAAGAGATTACCTACTCATGAGGGGTTTAGAACCAAGAGTTCCGTGGAGGGTAATGTAGGAAATATCGATATCGTACTGGTCCACTCGGTCGAAAATGGCGTAAAAGCAATTTTTCCAAGAATTAAGATCATCCTAGTTAGTAAAATAATAAATAACATACAAATACACATTTATATGCAAGAATGAGGTGTATTCAGCACATTAATAAACATTATATTACACAAATCGCTGGCTGTTAACGCTGACAGTAGACAACTGAGCTAACTGCTTAGATGTATTCTGGACTTGTGATTCTAACTTGATCAGCATTCGACTTGATTTCATCTCTATTGCCAAAGTGGGCGAAGTCCACCAATTGAAAAACCGCTGTATACACCCCCCTGTAGCACCATACCCTACCAGACGGGATTCTCGCTGCCTGGTCAGCGAGCTGGGGGGGGGGGTCAAGGGGGAGCATGTGCGCTCTCCCTGCGGGGGTGCCGAGGCAACGCTCCCGATCAAAAATATATAATTCTCGATGTATTTTAATACTTGGAGTAACAAAATAAGTGGTAAAATCAAGCTTACAAGGGTAATATCATTGATATATATATATATATCGATAGAATATTGGCGATATCGGTTGATATCCGAGAAATTTTGTACTGGAACCAATCAATTTCGAGCGATATGGCTTGATATCGTCGATGTATTGGGCACATATCGATGGTATCCGGTAAATGAATATCTAGGCTGATATTGGTATGTGTTCTCCACCGATATTGATATATCGATGATATATCACGATATGACCTACCATGGGAAGGGGACACCTACTCCCCCCATGCCCTTAGGCTCGCTTATCGGTCAATACGACCCCATTCCGACGAAGGAGGTTGTGGATATGGAAATTAAATAATAACCATATGTACGAGATTATGATTGTTATTAATGAATGAATGGACACTGCAAGGCGTCACATAGGAGAAGCATACGTGGTGCATGTATCCATCCCTAGAACTTCTATTGTATCTATAGCATAATAAGCATTTACTACATAGTATCATTTATCTAATTTTTTATATACTTTATGAACTATTTTATCATTAATCTTGTAGTGCATTATAGTTTCTCTTTTTTGTTGCATATTTTACCTTCTATGAGTATGTAGTATCTCATCATAGTTTATATGATGTAGTACAAGTCACGTCTCTTAATTTCATCTCTTTTAGCAACCAAGTGTATTTATATCTTGTATACTGATTAGATAAAATGGAAGCACATTTTCAAAATGTTGCTCTAGGAGCATGAGGGTCTCTCTAGGAGCTTGAGGGTCGGGTGAGCGAGCGAGGGCTATCAGGAACGAGGTGAGGTTCGTGCGCTCTGCAGGTGTCGATTCTCGTCAGGTGAGAGGGGTAATGGGGGCCTGGTGATGGCGTCGAGGTCGCTCGCTCCTGTTGCAGAGGCCTCCCCACGTGTCATTGGTCTCTGGGGGGTGGGGTCTCAGGATCCACCTGGTTGCCATCAGGCCCGGGGTTTTCACCTAGGGCTTTAGGGGCTTCACTTGAGGTCTGAGGTGCCACTAGGAGGTTTTGGGGCTCCGCCAGGGAGCTTGTGGCTCTGCTTGGGGGGATTGGGGCTCCGTCATGGGCCTTGGGGCTCCGCGTATTGCCCGGGGGTTTGGGCCATTCTCCTGAGCTTAAGGCTCCACCCATTGCCTGGAGGTTTGGGCCATTCACCTGAGCTTAAGGCTTCGCCTGGGGCTCTGGTCCATTCACTTGGGCCTAAGGCTCCGCCAGGGGCTTGGGGCTCATTGCCCGATCTTCGACTGCGGTGCTGCTGCTAGAGCTCCACGTGGGGGTGTTGATGCCAGTGATGCTGCGGATTTTCCTAGTTCTGGTTCTTTGCCTGGATCATGGTTTCAGATTTTGCGAAATTTCGACGAAATTTCGGCGAAATTTCGGTTTCGACAAGGATCCGAAATCTCAAGTGAAATGACGATGTGAAGGCAGTTTCCAGTCATTTCTTCACAAATGGTGGTCGATATGGGCGAAATGTCGTCGGAATTTCGATGAAATATCGTATCGACAAGGTATCGATACGATATCCGAAATCGATACTAGACTGAGGGGTGTTGGAGACGGTTGATCTTTGTGCGAGGCCCTGGGTCCACTGCCTCGAGCGGCTACTGCTACTGGTGGGGCTACGAAGGCTGCTCCTGGAGGTGCGGTGGGTGGCACTTCTCTGTTTGGGTCTAGAGATGCGTCTGGTGTTGTTGATGAGGAGGGTTTGGGAGATCTTCGAAGGCCTAAGGCTTGACGAAGGTTTCGTCGTGAGGCCATTGGCTTCCCTCCTCACCAACTTTTGTTGTTTCAAGTGCAGTACTGGGGCCATCAGTGTTGCCAGTGCTGGCTCCAGAGGCAGTACCAATCACTAATTTCTAATACCGCCGAAGAGGGTGGGCAGATGTTTGCGGATCAACCGACATCGATCTTGATTGCGTCAGAGACGGTGGTTGCAACATGGGTTGGATTAAGAGTTGTTGGTCCTTCGTGGACTGGTTTGTGGGAGATGTGGTCGCTCTGGAGTATTTATCTGTGTGTGTACGTGACCTCTCAGCCTTGCAGGTGACGGTTATGATGGCATCAGACGCAACGATTACTTGCGTAGTCTGGCGGCATCCTCGTTTCAGGGATATGGCGACAACTCATTGGGCTCGTAGGACTTTCCATTCTCGGACATGGCTTTTACTTCTCGATGAGTTGGCTGTTTCTAGGAGGCTCTAAAGGGATCTGCGAAGGTGGTTGTGCTTGTCTTTGGTGGCCTGCGCTAAGGGGAGTCCATTGACTCGGTGATTGTGGTTGAAGATTGTGCAACTTATCAGATCTTTGAGGCTACTTATGTGGTGGATCGGTCCTTGTTTCACTTGTTGTCGGAGGACTGTATGCCCTCTCCTACGGTTGAGTCCACTAGTTTTCAAAGGGGCTTGCAGGCGATTAGTCAGAGGTCTCCTTCGAACCAATGGACATGTGCTCTGCTTTGGAACTTGGCCCTTTGTTTGGCACGAACTGCCCTACATGGTCTGCTCCTACGAACTTAGACTTTCTGTGTGACCTACGGGTGTGTTCTTTGAGGTTTCTGGCTTTGAGTTGGGAGCTGGTCTGTCATGTGGGTTTTGTTGTGATGCCCCTCTAGCAGTTGCAGAATCTTTGTGGGGAGGGGGTGTTTGGAGCCGTGCCTTCTCCGATCGGGGAAACATGCATTGTTGTTGCACGTTTACAAGTGCAGAAGAAGTAGGTTGTTCGACTACGGATTCGGGCACCGCTTGTTTTGGCGATCTGCAAGGCAAATCGTTGTAGGGTGTTTGTTCTACATCGAAGGCGAAGACTTTTGGGCACGTGGCTGCTCTCGCTGGCTGCTGCTCAGGAGGAGGTGGAGGACGTTTCTCTCGATGCCCAGGCGAGCGTTGTGCATGAGGAGAGGCTTGTAGCAGGGAGATCCGATGTGCTTAGTTACATGTTGGTCTGAGGAACAAGCTTTGGTGGCGTGTTGTGTGGAGGTTTTGCTGGCGGGTTATCCCCCTCTGTGGCTAGATGAAGATTGTTTCTTGGAATTTTCGGGGCCTTGGCTATGCAGACAAGAGAACGATGGGTGTGCTATTGGAAGGGTGGATGCATATCGTATGTTTACAAGAGACTAAGTTGGAGGTATGTGACTGCGTTAGTTGGCAGGATTTAGCTACGCCTTGCTTTACGGATTACATGATGATACCAACTGTTGGTGCGTCTCGGGGCATGATCATTGGGTGGAGTATGGAGTGTTTTGAGCTTCTGGAGTGGGTGTGCTACACATGATCACTATCGGTTCTGTTGCGGAGGATCTCTGATAAGTCTGTGCTTTTATTGTCGACGTTCTATGGTCCTACGGGCACTCCGTTGATGGTGCTTTGGGATGAGCTTCAACTGGTGCACTCCCATTTTTCAGACGTTGCTTGGCTTGTAGGTGGGAACTTCAATGTCATTCTTTGATCGACTGATCGACCGTGTGGCAGGGGGACTTGGGCCTTGACACCTCGTCCTTTTCTGAGTTTGTGGGTGATTTGGAGTTAGAGGTTCTGGATGCGATGATCCTGATGCACACATGGAGGAGTTCCTGCTCTCGATCTCGCATGGATTGCTTTCTTGGTTTGATTAGCATGTTGGAGTGTTTTTCTCTAGGATCTGTGTTGGCCTTACCTAGGTCGTAGTCGGATCACACCTCCATTTGTTAGGACGCAGGAAATGGAAGGTGCATGTGTGGCATCTTCCTCTATGAGCGTGTCTGGTTGCTCGAGATGGGTTTCTGAGAGAATGTTGTGACATGTTAGCGGGATACTGAGGTGGTGGGGTCGGCTTCCAAGAGGATGGATGGGAGGCTTAGAGCTTTACAATGCATGCTTACTCAGTTTAGATGGGAGTCCAGGGTGTCTCGTAGGCAGAGAAGAAATGCTGCGCAGACTGAGGTTGAGCGCCTTGATCAGATTGAGGACGTTAGGGAGTTGCATGAGGAGGAGTTTGCGACGGGGTAGGAGAGTAACACGATCCTTTTAGAGGAGGACAAGAAGTGTGAAATTTAATGGAGGCAACGATCGAGACAAAAGTGGTTGAAAGAGGGAGACATGAACACCCGGTTTTTCCATGCAACGACCAATGATCGCAGGAGGCAGAACTTCTTACCCTTGATTGAGGCGGAGGGCGAGGTTCTTGTTGATGACCACCCTATTGGGGAGGTTGTGAGAAGGCATTTCCTGGCATGGCCTCAAATTTCAGCGAAATTCAGTCGAATTTATGTCGAATATCGATATCATGTCGAAATCGAAATTCGACCGAAATTACCGAAATATGGGGGTGTTAGTACAAAAAAGGACCGAAATGACCGAAATTTCGGTCAAAATTCCATCGAAATTCTGTTTTGGTCGATATCGAAATAGTGACCGAAACCGACATTTAAGGCCTTGTTTCCTGGAGATAAGTAGGCATGTTCCTAGTTGTGATACGAGATGGCTGGGTTGAGGTATCTCGTGCTTGTCAGAGATGCAGTCTGAGGAGTTGGTTCGTCCTTTCTTGTTGTTCGACGTCAAGCGGGCGATGTCTGATCTGAATAGGAGGGGTCTCCTGGATTGAATGTTTTCCCGGTATTCTTTCGGGAGTTTTGGGACCTGATGGGTCAATATTTGTTGGCGGTGGTTGAGGAACTACGATAGGAAAATGGTGGGTTTGAGCGGCTGAACCGTTCGTTTCTGTTCCTTTTGCCTAAAAAGGATGCTGTGAGGCAAGTCGAGGACTTGCACCCTATTGCATTATTGAATGTGGTTTATTTGATTGTGGTGAAGGTGCTTGCCAATATATCACGAGTGGTGCTTGGCTCGATCATTGATCCTGCACAGATGACGTTCATCCTGGGGCGACACATGATGTATGGGGTGGTTCTGGCTTCTAAGTTTGTGGCAGACTGGCAGATGAAAATGACCAAATGTTTTTTGTGGAAGGTGGACTTCTCGAATGCACATGATTGTATTAATTGATGGTTCATTTGGGTGTCCCTACTCCTTAGGGGCTTTCCTAGCGAGTGGATTGCATATGCATATGGGATTTTAATTCCCACCATACAATATGCGGACGACACTATTTTTTATGAAGGGTGCCGTGATCGATGTGCAGGGTTTGACCATAGTTCTTGAACTTTTTTGGGATGGTCTTTGGGTTGAAGATTAATCATTCAAAGTCTACTTTTGTGCCTTTCGAGATGGACGAGGAGGAGGTGGCATGCTGTGAGATTGCCATGCAAACACATAGAGGGGTTCTTCCTATCATATATCTAGGTTTGCCTTGAGTGGGAGACAAGCTACGCCAGTCAGATTGGCATAATGTCATCGAGAAGCTGGAGAAGTAGCCGACGAGCTGGCGTGTTGCATGTCTGTCTCAGGGTGGTCGTCTTGTATTGCTGAAGGCGGTCCTCTCAGCTATCCTGATTTTTTCCTATCATCATGCCTCGTGCTCGTCAGGGTAAAGAGGAAGCTTGATGCGATCACGATATGTTTTTTCTGGGACTCGAGTGGAGAGATGCAGGGGATGCCTCTAGTTGGGTGGAAGGCTGATATGATGGCAAGGGAAAATGGTGGGTTTGAGTGGTTGAACCGTTCGTTTCTGTTCCTTTTGCCTAAGAAGGATGTTGTGAGGCAAGTCAAGGACTTGCAGCCTATTGCATTATTGAATGTGGTTTATTTGATTGTGGCGAAGGTGCTTGCCAATATATCACGAGTGGTGCTTGGCTCGATCATTGATCCTGCACAGATGACGTTCATCCTGGGGCGACACATGATGTATGGGGTGGTTCTGGCTTCTAAGTTTGTGGCAGACTGGCAGATGAAAATGACCAAATGTTTTTTGTGGAAGGTGGACTTCTCGAATGCACATGATTGTATTAATTGATGGTTCATTTGGGTGTCCCTACTCCTTAGGGGCTTTCCTAGCGAGTGGATTGCATATGCATATGGGATTTTAATTCCCACCATACAATATGCGGACGACACTATTTTTTATGGAGGGTGCCGCGATCGATGTGCAGTGTTTGACCACAGTTCTTGAACTTTTTTGGGATGGTCTTCGGGTTGAAGATTAATCATTCAAAGTCTACTTTTGTGCCTTTTGAGATGGACGACGAGGAGGTGGCATGCTGTGAGATTACCATGCAAACACATAGAGGAGTTCTTCCTATCATATATCTAGGTTTGCCTTGAGTGGGAGACAAGCTACGTCAGTCAGATTGGCATAATGTCATCGAGAAGCTGGAGAAGTAGCCGACGAGCTGGCGTGTTGCATGTCTGTCTCAAGGTGGTCGTCTTGTATTGCTGAAGGCGGTCCTCTCAGCTACCCTGATTTTTTCCTATCATCATGCCTCGTGCTCGTCAGGTTAAAGGGGAAGCTTGATGCGATCACGATATGGTTTTTCTGGGACTCGAGTTGAGAGATGCAGGGGATGCCTCTATTTGGGTGGAAGGCCGATATGATGGCAAGGGAAAATGGTGGGTTTGAGCGGCTGAACCGTTCGTTTCTGTTCCTTTTGCCTAAGAAGGATATTGTGAGGCAAGTCGAGGACTTGCACCCTATTGCATTATTGAATGTGGTTTATTTGATTGTGGCGAAGGTGCTTGCCAATATATCACGAGTGGTGCTTGGCTCGATCATTGATCCTGCACAGATGACGTTCATCCTGGGGCGACACATGATGTATGGGGTGGTTCTGGATTCTAAGTTTGTGGCAAACTGGCAGATGAAAATGACCAAATGTTTTTTGTGGAAGGTGGACTTCTCGAATGCACATGATTGTATTAATTGATGGTTCATTTGGGTGTCCCTACTCCTTAGGGGCTTTCCTAGCGAGTGGATTGCATTTGCATATGGGATTTTAATTCCCACCATACAATATGCGGACGACACTATTTTTTATGGAGGGTGATGCGATCGATGTGCAGGGTTTGACCACAGTTCTTGAACTTTTTTGGGATGGTCTTCGGGTTGAAGATTAATCATTCAAAGTCTACTTTTGTGCCTTTTGAGATGGACGAGGAGGAGGTGGCATGCTGTGAGATTGCCATGCAAACACATAGAGGGGTTCTTCCTATCACATATCTAGGTTTGCCTTGAGTGGGAGACAAGCTACGCCAGTCAGATTGGCATAATGTCATCGAGAAGCTGGAGAAGTAGCCGACGAGCTGGCGTGTTGCATGTCTGTCTCAAGGTGGTCATCTTGTATTGCTGAAGGCGGTCCTCTCAGCTATCCCGATTTTTTCCTATCATCATGCCTCGTGCTCGTCAGGGTAAAGGGGAAGCTTGATGCGATCACGATATGTTTTTTCTGGGCCTCGAGTGGAGAGATGCAGGGGATGCCTCTAGTTGGGTGGAAGGTTGATATGATGGCAAATGAAGATGGTAGGCTGGGGATATGCAATCTGAAGATGATTAATTGGGCATTGCTGGCGAAGTGGGTGATCTGAATCTGGGGAGGAGAGGCTAACATACTGTGCAGAATGTTGCGATCTATTTACAGGTTCTCATTTGATCCTGCGGATCCAAGATGTGGGGATCCTGCGGCCTTCCATCTTTTGAAAGAGGATTCACTCTTTGATCCCAGATGTAGTGCTGTTTTTGAGGTCTGTTCTTCGTTATGGTCGTCGTTTCTGATTTTGGCGAGATGATTGAACTGGTCAGGGCCCCTTGACGGGTTGATTCTTGCATCCTTACGCATTGGTTGCTAACACAAAGGTGTTAGTCAAATACTGTTGGAAGAGCAGTGTTTGGATACCTCCCAACGATTCGTGGATTTCTTGCTTCTGCTTGAGGCACTGCCATCTAGCGGTGGGATGTATGGGTATGTTGACCGGTAGTCATGGGCTAGTGTTCACAGTGCGAAAGGCCTATAGGTCTCTCTATTGGTGGGAGAGTCAGGATCGAGCACTGGTCTCAGATCGATTTACTGACCTATGTCAACGAAAGGTACATTTGTGAATTCGAATTTTCCATTGGTTACTGCGGCAGAAATCTCTTATGACAGGGGACATAACATCTCAAATTTTTCCTGATTGTGATGGCACTTGTGATAGGTGCGAAGGGACAGAGGAGAGTCCCGAGCATGTTTTCTTTGCTTGCCTTGTTTCTAGGGAGGTATGGGCTACGACAAATGTGGCGAGAGTAGCTGTGGTGTGGAGTGATTTCTGAGACTCCATGGACACGCTTGGCAGCGGGGACGATCCGACCAAAGTTTGGGTGGTTGCCATCACGTCGTTCTTTTGGCTGCTCGGAGTGGTTCTATATTCCGAGGGGAATGATTGTATATGGAAAATGTTTCTGAGCATGCAAAAAGATTACACACTTTTTGGGCTCTGTAAATGTAATACTTTTACTTAAAATTATAAAAGTTGATGGATAGGCGTCTTCTAGATGTCTTACCCTTTCCCCCTAAAAAAATGAAAACTTTAATTTTTCCGAAAATCGAGTTTTAGAGCCATTTCCAAAGCTCTTTTGATATCAACGAAATATCATTGGAATTCCCTAAAATTTTCCGTTCGCAATTTTGGTGATATCACATCAAAGTTGACATTTGAGGCCCTGCAGCAAAGATCAATGGACGTGGACTTTGGGATCCTATGATTTGGGCCATTTGGCTTGGAGGTGATTTGTTGGATCTTGAAGGATGGGAATTGGGGTTGCGTGTGTTGCACAAGATGGGTGATGCTCACCTTGCCAAAATAACTCATCCGACTGATGGGAGTTTGTAGCGTAGTGACGTATCTAACTCCATTCTTGTTGTTAATGAATGGAACTATAATACATTACATAGGAGTAGCATATGTAATGCATCGATCCATCCCTAGAACTTCTAGTTGTTAACGAATTGACACTGCAAGACATCACATTTGAGTAACAAATGTGATGCATGGATATGTCCCCATAACTTCGTCGCTATATGTAGCGTAATAAGCATTACTATATGCAATCATTTATCTATTTTTTTATACTTTATGAACCCTTTTATCATTAATCTTGTAGTGCATTATAACTCCTCTTTTTAGTTGCATATATTACCTTCTAAGAGTATATAGTATCTCATAGTTTATATGATGTAGTACAAGCCAAACCTCTTAATTATACATGTCTTTTAAAAAGGGATTTTTACACCCATAACCCTGAGTAATTTTGCAATTACAATCATAACCCTGCGTATTGTGAATTACACCCAAGACCCTGAATAAATGCTCCGTTTTACACCCGTAACCTTCCGTCAGTTAAGTTCATTAACTCAACTAGATGATTGAGTTAATCTAACTAATCCGTGATCTAGCAGTTAGGATTAATCAAAATTTAAAAAAGAAATAGGAAAATATTTTTCCTATGGATTTGGGGACTTGCAGTTGTGGGGAAAGAAGGATGGCAGGTAGCGGGGGCGCATCTAGCGGACAGGGGGAGGGGCTTCTTGCGGATGGCTACGCGAGCTGGAGAACGGCTGCAAGCAGCGAGGGGGGGGGGGCATTGGTGGGGATTGGGGTACGAGAGCTGGAGGGCGGCGGGCCGGAGGCCTGCATGGGGGGCTTCAACTGGCGGTGCATCTGACGGGCACGCATCGGGAGAAGGGGTAAGGGTCCGCCAACGCCGACGTATTTAAGGGTCCGCCAACGCCGACGTATTTGCCTCCGCCCGGAGCTTTTGATGGGGACGAGATCCGGTTCCTGGAGTAGGCCTGAGGTGGAGGGGGACGAGCTTCCCATCGTGACGAGGTCGTTCAACCTGAACTCGAAGGTATCGTCCTCGTCTTCGTCATCGTGGGTCTCCTGCATGGATTTGGGAATGTGGGTCTTCTGTTGCCGGTCGTCGTCGTGCCTGGGGGGCGGAGGCTTGTAGGGAGAGTTAGAGGGCAACGGGGCAGAGGCCTGCATGGTAGTCGGGAGGAGAGGGGGGTGGCTACGGGAGCTGGAGCCGGTCGAGTCGGGTGCGTACATGCAGTCAGGTGTGCGAAGGGGGCGGGGAGGGGGGGTGCAGGCTTCGTTGGGGATTGAGGTACGAGAGTTGGAGGGCAGCGAGGCGGAGGCGTCAAGCTTCGTATCGGAGAACCGCCCCCGCAGGCGGGGTAAGTGGATGCGGGAGGGGTTCTGCTTGGCCGCCAACAAGCAGATGGTGGGCATCTTCCTCTGCGTGTGGGTGAACCTTATGCGGATGTCGCACGCGTTAAGGCTTCCTATGTTACTCGTGGGATTATGGGTACATGGGCAATTATGGGTTACATACCGGAACTATGTTCTTCTTGGTCATCATACAAGAAAATTTCGGATGTGATTTACCAGTTCCTGCTATGTAACATCTGTGAATTGTATAACCTTGATGTAACCATAATCCATATGTGTTTCTTTATAGGTGTGATCGGATCCTATGGAGAGGAGAGGGGATAAAGCAGATATGCTACGTGAGAGGGGAGTCGAGGTTCATCTTCTCCGTTGAGATTGCCGCAGAAAATGGCAGCGACACAACAACACCCACCTCAACCACCACCGCTACAAGTAACACAGCCACAACAACAACCGCCGATTCCGCTACAAAGAAAAGGTGTTACAAGATGAGGTAGCCCGTCTGAATCAGCCTAAACACTACTGCCACCTCCACGAGCTCCGCTGCGAGCTCCAGTACCCTTCGCTGCAGCAGCAGTAGAAGCGAGACCTCGTGCCGGAGAGTAGAAGCAGAGGAGAAGCTCCCGAGGGGCGATTTGGGGGTTCTTGAGGGAGCTAAAGATCGGGGAGGAGGGGGAGCTTCGTCGACGGCTTGCGGGGGAGCTCCATGAGCAGGGGAGGGGTCTTCGTGCAGATTTTGTTTTCTTACAATTTTTTATACCAATGGCTTACTTTATAAATGTGATATGGTTTTAAGGGTAAAATTGGTAACATGTAACTTTTTTTTGAGAGTTAACAGATAAAATAGATGGCAACTAACACAGGGTTATGCCATGTAAGAGTTAAGCATTTTTCGGGGTCCTGGGTGTAATTCACGAGTTCGTGGGGTTATGATTGTAATTGCAAAATTACTCAGGGTTATGGGTGTAAAAATCCCTTTAGCAAACATGGGTATATTTCTGTCTTGTATACTGATTAAATAACATGAAAACTTATTTTTTTTCCGAAAAGTGGAGTTTTAGAGCCATTTCCATGGGTTTCTGATGATACAGTGAAATATCAGTGAAATTTCTCAAAATTTTCCCTTCGTAGGTTTTGGCGAAATGACATGAAAGTTGACATTTGAGGCCCTGCAACGAGGATCAATGGATGAACTTTGGGATTCTATGGGTTGGCTTGGAGGTGATCTGTTGGGTCTTGGAGGATGGGGATTGGGGTTGCGTGTGCTGCATAAGATGGATGATGCTTTTCTTGCTAACCAGCTTATCCAGCTGATGGGAGGACCGGTGGTAGCGTAATGACATATATAACTCTATTCTGCTAGCCTGCTTTTGGGAGGGCCCTAAAATGGGTGGGTAGATTGCACCTGTGTAGGAGGTCCTCTTTTTTTGGAAGGACTTGTCCTGTCGCCTTGGAGACCAAGTTCCCAAGATTGGCAGCAATGGTGGTAGATGTCGGTGCCCTGCTCCTGACGGTGCTTGGGTGTAGAAACATGTCACTGCTCGAGTGGAAATGAGAATGTTGACGCATGTTTAGTTATTGTGTCTCTTTGCTATTTTATTTTCTTGTTATCCTCTTTATGTAATTTACCCATAGGCTACTCTCCTATATAAGAGAGCCTAGGGCTATGGAATAAACATCTCATTCACGTTTCCCAACATGGTATCAGAGCGACGGTCCTAGACCGGAGTTCTCGAAACCCTAACCCTAACCCGCCCCACCCGCCGGCCTCTCTTCTCTCTCTCTCCCTCTCTCGGCGCCGCTCAAATCTTCGCCGCTCGACTGCGGCGTCTCTCCGATCTTCATCTCGCCTCTGCGATCTTCATCTCCGACTCCAGCGCACTGCGTGCAACGCATCTAGCGCATCCAGCGCGCAACGTGCGCACCTAGCGCGCAGCGCATCCAGCGCACCTAGCGCGCATCCAGCGCCTGAGCGACTGGGGCCTCTCCGATCTTGCGCGCATCCATCTTGTGCGCAGCGACTGTGCGCCTGAGCGCCTGGCGCGCAACGTGCACCAGCCACTGTGCATCTAGCGTGCGACTCCAGCCACCGCGCATCCTGCGCCTAGCGCATCCAGTCACCGCGCGTTCTCCTGTGCGCTGTAAAGCGCCTGCATCTGCATTCAGTTGTGCGCGCGCGTGCTTCCTGCACGTGCGTACGTGCCCTAAGTCCCAAAACCCTAGGGCACAGCTCGTGATCTACATGGGGTTAGTTGCCTGAAGTCTACACATGCAACTAATCCCATCTATGTCATTGTAGACATAGACTATATCGTCTCAGTCGCTCCAGTCTTCCGTCTCCATCATGTCAGAAAGCAAGGCAGATATCCCATCTATGGGCGCATTTCGTGGTCCAGCGCCCATTGTCAAGATGGATGGTACGAACTATGAACTGTGGGCAATGCAGTTCATGAGTATGATGAAGTCTACAGGTAAGAAGCACATTCTTACCGAGCCCGAGCCTGCAGAGAAGACTGGAGTTTATGCCTCGTGGGAGGCCGATGATGCATATGCCAAGGTGTGGCTATCCGGTACATTGGCGATTGAAATCGCCAATGACATCTTACACAAGGAAGGAAATATCGGTATCGATATCGTTTCGATACAATGTCGATACCGATATATCGTCGATATATCGGCGATATATCGACGCATATCGCCGAAACCCGGTATCCACCAAGGCATTTTCTCCTGTCGATATCCGATATCGTCCATATCGGCGATATATCGGTGACCTGTCGATACCGATATATCGCCGATATATCGACGATATATCGCGATATGGCGATCCCTGATCTTACATCAACCCACGGCTAAAGACATGTGGGATATCCTGGCGGCAACGTATTCTCAGGCGAAAAATGAGACGAAGATCCTGCAACTACAGCATGACATATTCACAATAAAGCAGAACGGCCGTCCTTTACATTCTCTCTATACATCATTGAGAGGGATGTTTGAGAAGCTCCATAGCTTCATGCCTCTTACAGCCACGCCAGAACAGCAGAAGACATACAGGAATGCGACGATGGTGGGTGTGTTTCTCGCTGCACTTGATCCAGAATATGAGGCAGCACGTTCACAGATTTTGGCGGACTCGACTATTCCTCCCATGGAGGAGGCATTTCACAGATTGAGTAGGATCACAGTACCTTCAGCAGCTGCGAGTCAGAATCCCTCTGCCATGGCGGCCAACAGAGGCCGTGGTTCTCATTACCAGGGCCGTGGACGTACTCCCCGTGGAAGGGGTGGCCGCACTAGGCCAACATGCTCATATTGTCACCGAGTCGGACATACTGAAGATACATGCTACTCAAAGCATGGATTTCCTGCATCCGCACGAGCCGCTGAGCAGATAGAGCCCCCGTCTGCAGCTACACTGGATCAACGATTTGATGATCTGGTTGCCCGTCTTAGGGGCATTATACCACCATCTGGCCCATCACCGTCGACAGAGAATCATACTGATGCTGCTGCGTCTGCCTCTGCCTCTACGAGTACTTCAGGTAGTACACTTGCTCTTCACAGTAGTAGATCGGATACATTGCCATGGATCATGGACTCGGGCGCTACACATCATCTATGTGGCGACCAGGGTCTACTTACAGGATATACTCAGATTCCTCCAGGACGGACAGTAGTGATTGCCAATGGCACACATTCTCCTATCACGGGTCAGGGGGAGATTAGATTGACATCCTCTATGCAGCTTAAGAATGTTTTGCATGCACCGCATTTTTCAATGAATCTGTTGTCGATTAGTCAGATTACGAAGGATCTCCATTGTCAAGCTATTTTTGATTCATCTTCCTTGATTTTTCAGGACATCCGTACGGGCAACGTGATTGGTCATGGCTATGAGCAAGGAGGCCTTTATCGTCTGAACCAGACCCCGTTTGCCGGAATCACAGCTTCTCCCGCAGAACAAGTATCTCCTCTCCTGTGGCATCTGCGTTTTGGTCATTTACCGCTTCAGAAGTTGCGTCTAGTCCTACCTTATAGTCTTCCTCACACACCTATCCAGTGTGAGGCGTGTCAGTTGGGAAAACATCACAGGTCATCTTTTCCCAGTAGTCAAGGTCTGAGTAGTAACTCCAAGTTTGAGTTGTTTCATGTCGATGTCTGGGGTCCGAGTCGTGTTCCCGATCATCAGGGGCACAGGTTTTATATTGTATTTGTGGATGACTTTTCTAGGGCATCATGGGTATTTCTAATGAAAAATAAGTCTGAGGCTGGAAATATTATTATTCACTCTCTAAATGAGATTCAGAATGTTTTTTCCACAACGGTCAAAATTATGAGAACTGACAATGCCTTAGAGCTGTGCACTAACAATCTAGCCAACTACTACTCCTCTAAAGGAATTGTTCACCAAACATCCTGTGCTCATACGTCTCAACAAAACGGGGTTGCAGAAAGAAAACACCGTCACCTTCTTGATGTTACAAGGTCACTTCTCATTCAGAGTCATGTTCCGTATTCCTACTGGGGTGATGCAGTCCTCACTGCATGTTATCTTATAAATCGTATGCCCTCGTCTGTCGTGAATGAACAGGTTCCCTTTTCACTTATTTATCCGGACAAGGATCTGTTCATTCTTACTCCTCGTGTGTTTGGGTCAGTCGCATTTGTCCATCAGTTGTTGCCTGGTTCTGACAAGCTCTCTCCTAGGGCTGTCAAGTGTGTCTTTGTGGGGTACTCCAGAACTCAAAAGGGGTACAAGTGTTTTGACCCTGTGCGTCGGCGGTATATGATCAGTGCAGATGTTACATTCTTTGAATCCATTATGTATTTTTCAGAATCCGGGAACATGCAACCACCACCATTATCTCCTGATACCGTATTCATGGCACCACCAACATCACAGCCGTCACCACAAACATCACAGCCGTCACCACCATTACCACCACCACCACCACCACCACCGCCACCAATAGTATCCCCGTTACCATTTCATTACACCCGGCGGCCGAATCAAGCTCATGGTCCTGACCAGTCAACTAGCTCGCCTATGGTATGTAATGAAAATATTAATGTTGATGGATCTGACGACATTTCTCAGCAGGATGCATTACAGGAGCATGGTGATACCACAGAGGATCTGGATGTTCCAATTGCTCTACGCAAGCCGAAGAGAAGCTGTGCCAAGTATCCAGTATCAGCAGCGGTTTCGTTTGAGAGGCTATCTGGACCATTCAGGACGTTTGCATTGGCACTTTCAGCTACAGATATTCCACGGAACCACCATGAGGCTTTGCAGGATTCTCGATGGCGGCTAGCAATGGAGGAAGAGATGGCGGCACTTCAGTCTAGAGGAACATGGAGCTTGGTTACTATACCACCAGATGTCAACCCGGTGAGTTGCAAGTGGGTATTTACAGTGAAACATAATGCAGATGGCTCCATTGACAGGTACAAGGCACGCCTAGTTGCAAGGAGATTCACACAGACATATGGGGTAGATTACCTTGACACGTTCTCCCCGGTGGCTCGTCATTCCACTCTGCGGATCCTCTTATCAGTTGCAGTTACCAGAGACTGGCCACTCTATCAACTGGATGTGAAGAATGCCTTTCTGTATGGCGACCTGCAGGAGGAAGTCTACATGCAACAGCCACCAGGTTTTGCTGTTGAAGGGGAGTGTTCCAAGGTTTGCAGATTACATAAGGCTATCTATGGCCTTAAGCAGAGCCCCAGAGCATGGTTCCAGAAGCTGTCAGACCTCTTTGAGAAACAAGGATATAAACGCTCCAATGCTGATCATTCCTTGTTTGTACAGGAAGACGGCAAGAGGTATTGTTGTAATCATGGTTTATGTTGACGATATCTTGATTACAGGTGATGATGACCAGGGCATTAAGCAGGCAAAGGAAAGGCTGGGGACCGAGTTTGTCACCAAGGACTTGGGAGTCCTTAGATATTTTCTGGGTCTGGAATTTGCCAGAAATCCGTATGGATTAGTCATGTCACAGAGGAAGTATGTCACAGATCTACTGAGTGAGACAGGTATGCTAGGGTGTCGACCTGCTACGACACCAATGGAACCTAGCATGAAGCTGTATGATGATGACACAGAGGAGGTTGACATGAGAAGATACAGAGAACTGGTAGGCAAATTGTTATATGTCACGATCACTAGGCCAGATATATTATTTGCAGTGAGCCATGTGAGCCAGTTCATGGAGCAGCCACGCCAGGTGCATATGGATGCAATACACATGATACTTAGATATCTCAAATCTTCTCCAGGCAAAGGTCTGCTATTCAAGAAAGGAAAGGGGATTTCTGTCTCAGCATGCGCAGATGCAGACTATGCAGGATGTCCTAAGGATAGGAAGTCCACCTCAGGGTATGCTGTCTATGTTGGAGATACCCTAGTCTCATGGAGGAGCAAGAAGCAAACTGTGGTAGCTAGATCCAGTGCTGAATCTGAATATAGGGCTATGGCCCAGGCTACTACAGAGATGATGTGGGTGAAAGCGGTGCTGACAGATTTATGCTTAGATATACCACGACCCAAACCCCGAGACCAAGGCCAACATGGAATTGGTCGACAAGGAATAAAGTAGGGGGAGATACAGGCCAGTGTACAATAAATACCTCATTTTATTTATTCATTTATTTATGCATTTTGACACCTATTTTGTACATAATTATTTATTCATCAAATAAAGAAACTTTGTTCATAAAAGTTGTAGATAATAATGTAAATAAAAATACAAATTTGAGTTTGTGTAAAAATAATACTCAGTGTACATTTTATACACAGAATAAAAAGCCAAAGTCTCAACTTCACAGACCCATATCTTGCAAATAAAAACTCCAAATCACCCAAACTCACCTTTAATTGTATATAGCTTTCCAAGAACTATTTAATAAAATTGGTTTCATAATTTTTGGAGTCCATATGCAAAAGTTAGGTTTTTGGCCCCCATTGAGCAGCCTGTCTGATTAAAATATTCAATATATTCCTTGTCTATTATTCTTGTCAAATTATATTTTAAGAATTTTGTGAATAATGTATATAATACATGGACATACTAAAATTAGACTAAAACTAAAAAGGATTAATAAAATAAAATAAGCCTATGCAAGTTAGTAGGCACAAATACCTATGACCAAGAATGTATATAAATAAAAGGGGAAAACACTCTTTAATTTTTATCTTCTTTTATATTTTTATAATAATACATATAACCTATTAAAAATTCAAATCCAAAATAAAAATCAAGAAAATACATTAAATAAATTAAGTACACAAAATACATAGGTAAAATGCCAAGAAGAATACCTACACATACATATACCTATTTATTTAAAAATGAAAATAAACTCATAAAAATTAAATAAAAATACCTTTATACTCACAAAAATAAATTATAAATTTATAAAATAAGCCAATAAAATAATAAAAAAATAAACAAATAAAAAAATTAAAAGATACAAAATACATGTAAATACACACATATACACTTTATTAACATAAAACTATAATAAAACACTTTAAAAAATTCAATAAAAATCGTAAATAAATACTACATGAAATAATACACATTTTTTATTTTTTAAGAAAATTCTAATAAAATCATTTACTAGATTAAATAAATCAATTTCTAAAAAGATTTCCTATTTTGGCGTCTTGCGGCCGACATGGACCAATGGGGCGCCGGCCCTTGTTGACCGCCTGGTCAACTATCCCATCTGGGACCTGGCGTCTCTGAACCATCTTTTCCTCGAATTTCGTCCCTTTTTTACGGCCATCTCATCCATTGATCGAGCTCGCTTCCGTAACAAGAAATGATCTCTGATGATCACTGATACCGCCAATAACTTGGATCAATTTGATATTCATTGGATCAAGCAATAATCGCCGGTCAATAAGTCTCCAGGCCATTGTCTATAAATAAGAAGCTCCGCTCCTTTCCTCAAATTTGGCCAATTTTAATCCATCCAAAAGCTTTGATTTCGTTCCTGGGACATTCCTCGTGACAGGGGGAGTGCTCCAGCACCTCGAATCGGCCGGAGGAAGGACGATTTTGACGCGGTGGAGCTCCGGCATCCGTCCTGCTCCCTGGTGGCCCCCAGGTATAAGAGCTGCTCCTTTATCGCTTTTTAGTTAGGTTTTAATGTTAGTTTTTAATTCTAGTAGTTAGTTTAGTCCGTAGCCAATCAGCTTAGCGTAAAATCGAAAATTCGAAGTTCGTCGGAGCTTCGCTCTGGCGACTTCTTCACCGTGAACCCGACCGTGTCCGACCGCCACGTGCATCCCATTTCATTCCCCATCATTTTCTCCATCGATCACACACCTTTGTTCAACCCAGGACCTCTGGTCTTGGCGAATCGGAGCTCCACCTCCGTCGTTCGCCGGAGCTCCTCCGCCACCCCTCATCTTGCTGTATAGCTTCAAACCCCGGGTCGAGGAGGAAGCCCTCGCTCCCCCGGTTCTTCCTATGCAGGTCCACGGAGAAAGAAGCCCATCTGGGCTCGAATCGAACCAGGAAGAGGCTCCTGGAGGGTCCATCCTTCATCGACCTCATCCGAGCGACTCGGACCTCCAGGAGCCATGAGAAGACCATCAGACGACGCGGAAGGCCTCCAGCTACGTGCAGACCAGCTCAGATACAAGGGACGTGCCCAGAGAAGCCCAAGCTTCACGATTGAAGCTCGCTGGGGGAGAGCTTCTTCCCTGTTCTTCCTGGGATCTCCAGCGCTGTCAGATCAGGAGGCGAGCCCTAGATTGATCGAGAGCCGTCTGATGAACGCTTGCACCGACCGTCAGATGCGAGGCGCATCTAATCTCACGCGTTCATCGGCGAACCGGTATCCACCGTCAGATGCGCGACACGTGGATGAGTGGGCGAAGACCAGCCGAAGGATGAAGCGCCATAGGGGGTAAATTTCAAACATCTCCCCCGCTTTTTGTATTTATAGTTTAATGCCAAAATAAAACGCCATGTTGTAAATAAAATGTACAATTTGCAGTCTGCCCCCTGTAGTTTATGTATTTACATTTTAGTCCCTGCACGCCTCACGTGCAGTCCCCACGTGAGGCGCGTGATTTTTGCACTTAAACCCTGCCGGGTTCTATTAATTGTAAAATGGCCCCAAAAATAAAAGTAAATGTTTATTTCTGTTGTAATTTTTGCATGTATGCCCTTGAGAAATATTTTAATTGCAAAAATGCCCCTGCCAGGCCATATATTTTTGTATGCTTTGTCCATTTATTTTGTGCCTGATATTAACTTGAAAAATTTTGCAAAAAAATGGATACAAGCTCCTGTTAGTGTACCCTTGCACGCTATATTTTTAGTTTTTAATTTTGTTGCATTTTTGCATTTATTAAAAATAAAAAACATGCCTTTTATTTACTGTCTAACTTACAAAATACCAAAAAAAATATTAAAAGACATCGAAAAATTCCAAAAAAAATCTCTAGTGTGTATTTTGACCTATTTTAGTGTCAATCCAAAAATCTCAAAAGGAAAACCTTAAAAATTCAAAAATACACAAAAACTTCAAAAAAATATATAAAATCAAAGAAAAATCAGGAAAATATAAACTCAGCTCCTATTTCTTCTATATTTTATTATCTGTATCTAAAAATAGAGTGGAAAAATTTTGTGGTTGTTTGCTTATTTTTGATTCCTATTTTACTTACAGCCAGTATCTATTTCACTGTTTTCCTCTATTTCAGCTTTTAAAAATACCAAAAACAATTTGAAAAACACCCAAAAATCACCAAAACAAAAAAATTTATGAAAATACCAAAAAGACTCTATCTCTGGATTTTTGACTATTTTTGTATATTTTTATAAGTATTATAGCACCCCTTTATATATATATCTACCCCCTATTGAAAAAGAAAAAAATATAAATATATCTATCTATATATATAACTATGAATATATAAAATTCTAAAATAAAAATAAAAATAATAAATAAATAGAAAATATCAATTATTATTTATATATAGAGTTATCTAATGTAGGTAGTATATGCTATATACTCCCTCTCTAGGGGTGCATATATATTTATATATTTATATTCTACAAATTCTATATATATTACCTAATTATATTATTAAAATAAAAATAAAAAAAGAAAAAAAAAGAAAAAGAAATATATAAAAGATACAAACCCACAAAAATATGCTTCACACATGGATGACTCTGTGGTACATGTATATCATAGGCTATTGCATTTTGTATTGCTCTCTGTGGTTCGACCTCTACATGCTTAGTCACTGTACATTTTGTGGTAGAGTAATAAAGATTAATTCACACTTCTTTTTTGGACTTAATTTCTTCATTCTTTTCTTGTGGGTTATTTGTTGTATAACCGGCGTTCTGTGAGCGGTCGCCTCAGCGACACTATACATATATTATTGTGACCCTCGCAAAATCCAAGTTATCAGGTAGCCCTAGCCTTTATTTTTGACACACTACATGAGTTTCAAAAACAAATATATCTATCCATATTTCTCATTCAAACCTACTCTATATCTCAACAATGTGGTCATCCACAATGTTGACTTAGAGAATCTTGCAGTCATCGTGACGTCCTTGTGCCGTCGGATCGACTGCTCGTAAATCTTCTCCATCTTCGATGCTTCTTGCTCGTGAAGAAGGCACCAGATTTTGGGAGATGAATCTGGAGACTCCTCGCTCGGATCATCAATTTGGATTGCGGGAAGCATGTGTCTCATCCACGTACCCATAAGTGCGACCTTCGTTGAATCAGACTTGAGATGGGAGGTCTCTTCATTTAGAGACACAATCACAAACATGATTCAAGAGGTAATCCTTAAACTTGATTGTGTTGTTGATGAAACGTTTTGAGAGGTGTTCTCGAATCATGTGGTTTCATCTATTTTAAAAAATTTAATTTCTGTTGACCGATGCAACTAGTATGACTAGTTGCCCTAGATTGTATGTGATGTGACCTACACACTTCATGATACGCTAAGGCCCAAACCCTAGCCTTCAAAGACTACATTTACTCCGTTTGGCATCTGTGACTTTAAGAGGATGCCCTTTGGATTGTGTAACACACCTACTACATTCTAGAGGTGTATGTTGGCTATGTTCACTAACATGATAGGTAGTTTAATGGAGGTTTTTACGGATGATTTCTCAATCTATGGTGACAGTTTTTGATGCCTGTATTTTGCACCTAACTGAGTATTGAAGAGATGTTATGAAGTGAATTTAGTGCTCTCTTGGGAGAAGAGTCATTTCATGATTACCGAGGGGATTATATTGGGCAATGTCATCTCTAAACGAGGTATGGAGGCCGACTCAGCTAAGGTGGATGGTATTGCTGAACTTGAGCCACCAAAAACACTAAAGCATGTGAGGTATTTTCTAGGCATATGAGATTTTATAGAAGATTCATTCAGGACTTCAACAGAATTTCCCACCTCTCACCGAACTGCTAGGTGATTATCTGAGATGATCGATCTGCCGACCTAACAAGCTAAGCCAACAATCGCTGCGACGATCAACCACTAGATAAATCAACAATAATGAATAATAATCAAAGTGTGAATGTGAGTCAAAATTTATTATAACTCTACATTATTATATATAGGTGTAAGTATTATAAAGTGTCAAACATTGGAAAACACAAGAGGTAGAGAATTGTTATAAATCATAGCTAATTAATAATAATTTTTTTAGTTTTTTTAATCTTTTTCTTATTTTTATGTTTATTTATTTTTTTATGTTTTTTAATTGTTTTATATTTTTTTAATTTTATATTTTGTTTTTAATTTTTCAAAATTGTAGTTTCTTTTAATTTTAAAAATAATATAATTAATAGTATATATATAATAATATATATTACATCTTATATATAAGTAATATATGGTATATATAGATAATGAATCTTTTTATATTTTTAAATAAGTTAAAATAAAGTTGAAATACAGAAACTTACACTTTCACACAATTTTTTTGAGATTCATAATACTTAGTTTATGAGGTCCTAAATTCAGAGTTAACCTATCTTAATTATTAGGGTCTTAGACTTAATAATTCATGCTTCCCTAATTTGAAAGATATGTGTGTTATATTTCATGCTTAATCTTTACCTTAAAGAGTATGACCAACACTCACTTGCACGATTGCACTGATGATGAGATGAGTTGCGGCTTCATGAAACCTGAGTGTCAGCAATTTTAGCCAGTATGAGAACATGGTTCTTATATTATCTCTTGATATTTACCTAAGTACCAGAGTGTGATAAAATTAAATAAAATTTGATCAGTTGCGCCAACTTGGTAAAAGCAGTGGAGCTAGCCAAAAAGAAAGGAAAAAATTGAAAAGAAAAGCTCTTACATCACAAAGACAAATTCAAAGAGCTTCCACCAGTGGCAAGCACTTCCAACCTTTTAAGTTTCTATTTGGACCAAAATCTTAGGCTTTTATGAGTTGAGCTAGTACCTAAAAGAGGGATCAACACTGTATAGTGATACAATTCTGTGTACACCAAAGTATAATAGATACTCAAAAGAGAAACAACCCGGTGCATTTGTAGGAAAACACGTACAGATGAGTCAATCTCTTTTGATAGAAACACTGATCAACAACCAAAAATATTTGTGTTGAGTTAATAAGGCACTTGAGAGAACCCTTGTTCCAATGAGAGGGAGAGAAGAAAAGATACAACTCCATGCCCTCCATCAACTAGCCTTCCATCTACCCATTTAAGTTTCACAACTAAAGATACAGTGGATTGAATGCAGGAATAGATTTATTCCCTAGTGTTGAGGATTGAGTTCTTAGGAGAGTCTCTTGGATTAGTGCCTTGGATGACATTTGACTCAACTCTTGTGAATGCAGTCAACACTTAAAGTCATATATTTAGAGAGTCTAATGATTAGGTAAATCAAGTTCCTTCTAATTAAGACATGTTTCAGCTTAAGAGTTTTAGGACCACTAAAACTGAGGTGTTCTAAATTGATTAAGTTTTGTATTTACACATATGTATTTAGGGAATCAACTAACCCATTCACTCTTTATTTGATCAAGGACGAGCAAAACTTAGGTATACGGTGTGATAAATCCCAAATTTATCAGAATTATATATATTTATTAATCCTCTAGCTTAAGTAATTCATTAATAATAAATAACAATTAACTTAATTTGATAATTAACCTATTGTAAATAATTAACCCTCATTACTGCATATAAATATATATTACAATGCCCATATTTTATATGTTTCTTAATTATTAAAAATCAAATAAAAATTAGATTAATATTGTATTATATTATATTTAACATTATTCATAAATTAAGAAGAACAAAAAATAATAATAGAAAATAAAATAACTTTTTTTAATACTTTAAAAATTCTTGAAAAAAATATTAGTATGTATATATGATGTAACTCACTTTAAGTTTTACATGAAAGTTGTAAATCTCATCAAGATCCACAACTTTCATGTTGATGACTTTTTTATTTGAAACCCCTAGCTATTTTATTTTATTTATCTGTGTATTTTTATTTTTTTCTCAATTCTCATTGGGTAACGTGACGCATCCTGATCATGACACGTGGCCCGACCCTTTTATTTATCCGCGACTATCCTAGACCAACTGATCTAGTGATCAGACGATATAGAGTTGTTCACCCCCGCTCTATTACTGACCGCACAATCGATTCCCATCAAACACATTACATCCAACCATTAGCACCCAAATATTAGCCATCTGATCTTGATCAAACGATCCCCTATCTTCGTCTACCTCCCAACTGATATCTAAACCAACCCAAACCTCTCCAACTACCTAACATCCTTTCTTTATTACAACGCCATCAACCTTCATCTCTTCCAACCGACCAACTCCCAACACAGACCTAACCACCATCTTCTTCACCCTAACCCTAACTTTCATATCCATCTAACCTACACACTTCTACAACAGTTGAAACCACCACATGGGATGAGCAACCTCCATCACCTCCACCTTCAAATACCTGACCACCAATGAGATTTCACGTTGTCCACCTTTACGAGAAGTGATACCTAGCCACTGTCACCCCTTCACGACAGGAAGGAGGTGGAATGGGTGCACGATTATAGTCCATCACGTCTAGTGTAGATCCATGGTAGAGAATCCATGTCATGGCCAACTCCTTGGTTGTTTGGGCTTCGAGGTGAGTTGCTCTCATCAAGCGAAGACCCAGAGGTCTATCTGAATCTCTAGCAAGGGCCCATCCATCACCGGTATTCTTCTTCAATCGATCAGGAAATTAGGTTTCATTCTTATTTGATTTCTTCAAATTTTATAGCCTTTTACATAGATCTGGCCTTCGATCTGAGTAGCTTCCAACTGCCATCGTGCATCGAAGATGCAGGTGGGAAGTGTCATCCGGTACATCTCTCCTCCATAACCTCCCTCCATCTCGAGCTTTCTTCTCTGGTAGTGGCGGAGGAGACCCAACATGCCACCATCTTCTCCACCAAATCAGGCCTCCATTCCATCTTATACCTTCATGCACACACAACTTTTGGTTGCTTACAACACTTGCATGACTTCTCCTATTTAGTAGTCAGAGCTTCAGCTATTGGACATGCGAGCCCACGACGAGCCATTATGCAATAAATGTTATTGCAAATATCATTCCCTGATCTGAAATGAAGAATAAATAATTTGCATAATAGGTCCCTTAGTACAATTTAGGATTATGTACCATGGCCATCTTAATAATCATACAGCTGATGATTCGATAATTGAATCATAGAGTCTGGTGCTTGGATGAATATCTAAAGGGTTAGATTGAGGACTCATCAAGCACCGTCAAATGATTATTAAGAGATGATCTCCAGCATGAGTAAGAGATGGCAATCCTTTCTCACATAGGCTGATATCTGACCGACCTCTTGATGCAGGTCCTCTACATGGGAATAGGGATTCAGAGGTGTCAGATTAGTTAGATCAAAGAGTTGACTTGACAAGATCGAGATAACCAAAGTCCTATATCGTATGTTGTCACGATACATGCACGCATCCTCTGACCGGAGACAGATGTGTTACTATATGTCAGAGTATGTACATTTGGTAGACCAATAGGTTGATGACCTAACCAAGGTCTATACACCGGCGTGCTGGTGTGCATATAAGGGCATATGAGTAATACGATCTCTCAAAGGGATCATACAGGTTCATTTACTGAACCGGAAGACATGAGCTCACTCATGAGATATTGGGAAGAATCAAATTCCGTGCGCACGGTTGTCTCGCTTTGGAATCTTGACTGAATTTGTAGGTTTGATATATACTTTTGGAAAGTATATGATTAGGACCTAGGTATGATATATGTTTTTGGAAAGTATATGATCGATACCAATTCCCAATTATCAAATGAGAAATTACTGATAAAAAACCCTGAAGTAGACAGTATAAAGTTGATCTAATACTTCGGGTTTAATCTGAGTCTTCCGGTATGTAGGATGTACAGGTATTGGGAATACCTGAGGGTGATGTGATCATAAACGATTGTATAACCATGACGCTTCCATTCCTAGGGAGTGATGAAACGGGTCTGGATTTTAGTGACTCCTCTCAGTAGAGAAGTAATCTGATCTTGGTCCAAATGTTGGACATTGATCTGAATATGATTCAGATACAATGATAAGATTAGATTTGTGGTCCTGATTTAATCAAGCATCTATGGGAGGCCCGAGATCTAGATTTGAGATGTAATCTCAATATCCAAGTCACTATACGTGGAACAATACAATCACCATGTCCTTATCTCCAAGTATCTGTAGAGAAAGCGCATTATCCTTGAAAGAGTTCATGGATAATTTCATTATTGATATATGTATCCATGCATCGAGAAAATTGATAATTAAATGTGATTTAATTATCATGGATAATATGAATTTGATTCATATTATAAGGAGAGTTATCTGAGATAATTAAGTGTGATTTAATTATTAAAGATATGAATAATGTGAATGTGATTCATGTTATTTGGGCACATGAGAAAAGGAGATCCAATATGATTAAATGTGATTTAATTATCATGGATATGAATAATGTGGATAGAACTATCCATATTAATCATATATATATATTATAAATGTGATTTATAATATATTAGAGAGAGCATATTGTGATTTATATTTGTTGATTAATTGTTAATGTGAAGTGGATTTACATTGAACAATTAATTGAAAATATAATTACATTTAGTTTTGGGTTGTGAATGCGATTCACATAATTTCAATGGCATGGTTGATATTTTCCATAAGATAAATTGGAAATATTTTTTGGTGAAAATATTATCGACAAGAGATCATGATATAATCATGAGATAATGAGATCTCATGAGATAATGAGATCTCATGAGATATTGAGATCTCATGAGATGATGGTAGCCGTCCCCTTATTTTAGGGGATTCGTTTAGTCTTCTCATTATCCTATCTCTAGTCAAAAGTGATTTAATTTGAGATTAATTATGTTGATTTATCAATGATAATTAATTTGAATTAAATCACTTGTTGTTGTGTTTTACCAACAACAATCCTAGCCGTTGAAAGGGACACAATCAATCTCATCTGTTGATTGTGTGTTGTCCATGGATTGGGATCCATGGACTCCCAAAACCCTATATAAGAAGAGGCAACCCTTTCTCTTCAAGACACTCGACATCAATGAATGCTCTCTCTCTCACTCTCTTTTCTCTCTACACGCCCACTCTCTCTATCTCTCATGTGGTCGTCCACCATGGATGCCCTAGAGAGATCCTCCATCGCCGCAGCGTCGTCGTTATGCTGCCCGGTCGTTTGCTCCTGGATCTCCGTATACTTCAGCGTGTCTTGCTCGTGAAGAAGACGTCGTCTCTCATTTGTCGAGATCTGGAGATCCGTGGCTTGGATCATGGATTGCGAGAAGCACGCGTCTCATCCACACACTCGCAAGCATCTCCTCTGTCGGATCGGACTTGAGACAGGAGGTCTCTTTGTTTAGATACTCGATCGCAACCACGATTAAAGAGGTAATCCTATTACTTGTTTGTGGTTTAGACGAAACGATCCGAGAAGTGTTCTTGGATCATGTGGTTTCATCACATAGAAAATTTTAATTTCCGCTGCATCGAGCAACTAGTGCGACTAGTCGCTCCCGATCGCATTCGATGCGATCATCACGCTTCCGTGATGCACTTGAGGATTTTTTCGTATACTTCAAGTGGTATCAGAGACAGGTTGTCGAAGGTTTTGGATGAGATCCATGAACCTACAAAAATTTGGGCTCGTTTGGGTTCGTGAAAATTTTAGCATTTCAATTTTCGCAGCCCTGTCTTGTGATAAAATTTTGGCCGTGTTTAAAATGTTTAAACACTAAATTTTAATTAAGAAAACAGGAGGATTTGAGTTTGTGTAATTTGGATTCCGTTTTCTCAAGATATGATCGTTTTATTGACCATATGTCCACTGTTTCGGGGATGACGATTAGAGATGTAATTAAGATGTTAATTACGGTTTTAAAATACCTAAAAACACGTTTTTATCACATGGTTTCGTTTTTAAATCAAGTTATCAATCTCTGAAAATTGAGTTTGCTTAATTTGGATTTAAAATGAATGAGATATACTTATTTTATTTAGTGAGGGTCACTGCTGGAAATTGCATCTTTATCCGAAACCTTGTGATTGTCGTTTAAGAAAATTGCAAAATTAATAGTTAATTTCCTGGAATAATTATGGATAATATTTGTGAAATATTAGAACAAAAATATTCCCTTAAATGACATTGCATTAACACATGAATGATTAGACTAGATCTAGATCACCAATTGGTTGCTTAATATGAAATTTCCAACAAACATTGTTTTCATGAAAACTCTAGTTATCCTACAATAGTTGTAGGACAACTTTTACATGAAAAACTTTGTTTCTTGAATAGGATTGGGAATTTGTTTAGCAAATATCCTTATAATATTATCAAAATGATTTTGATTAATATTATATGGTATAATTTTGGTTGAAAAATCGATGATCATCTCAAGTACAAAGTGATTGACTCAGCATTATTTTTTCCCGAGGCGGATATGATGTCTAGTAGGGGATCGCTGGGGTAGCGGGTCGCACCGGTTGCGGTCCGTCCCATTCCCGTCGGTACTGGCCATGACAGCGGGTAGGGAACGAATGATGCCTGAGAGATCATGATGTATTTTTTAATTATTAAAATTCAAAATAATACGTATTTGAGATAATACCATAATTCAAGTAGCAATTAAAATGTTTGTTGGATATTAATTAGATCGTTAATTTAATATGATTAGATTAATTAGAATCCAACTAAAATTAAAACACTCTATTATGAATAGAGTTGTTATTTCCCTTGGAAGAATTAATCATAATGAATATGATTCATAACGATTAATTAGAATTTGAATATGATATGGAGGATCACATAAGTGACATCCATGGTTTCCCGTTAAGGCGAAGGGTTCCGTCGCCATATATTGTATGTAGGAGACGCCTATCCGAAGTGATAGCTCCTGCATACAATCCATTTGGATCGGGCTCTTCGCTTCTCATAAGAGTAAGGCCGTATATGTAGTGACCCCAATATCGGGTCCTCATATTATTGGGGCGATATTGGATTGCGTATAGCGAGTATTAATCTTGTTGATGGTTGGTTCAATTAATGATGGGTCAACATCACCTTAGGGGTGGTGGGCCCGGGTGTTAAAGACCGAATTGGGAGATGCAAGTTGGACTTGCAAGGCGGAATGTGTTCCCGCTTCTTTTTATCCGAGTTACAGGTTCTCATATTATTGGGATGTAACAAAGATAAGGAAGGAGATCCCGGATCTTGCTTAAGATATAATGGTAAGTATATCTCTTACATTGAAAGTGATTAAGGAAATGAACTTTCAGTGTTGACAAGGCAGGACAACTTTGATATAAAAATTCCTAAATCAAAGTAAAAATATGTATATAATATATATACCCTTATGCAAATTTCTTATTTCAGATAATCCTTCATTAAACCCACTCAATGTTATACTCAATAATAACTGGTAAAATATCATGGATTGGACTCATGATCCAGATATTATACTGGCAGTTGGATACATAATGTATGTGGTTGCAATGTGCATATTTCCTCAACATAATGAGGAATGACAATTAAATAAGATGATAAGACATCACCTTAGGGTTTGTATGTCTCTATAGTCTTGATCTATCATCAAATGTACTTTGGAAGTGACATGTCGATGGTGATCGTAATTGTCGAATAATCCTTATAAAATCTAAGAAGATATCGTGGCATACATATGTGCTCTTGACATTTATCATGAATTACATGGTTCACTGCATCATGCAGAATGGTAGCTCTATAAGAGATGATGTATTCAAAATATTTGAATACCTACCTGAATCAATGTTTTAAGAGTCTAGATGGATGTAGACATGATGAGTGTCATCATTCTACTCTAATCATTCATGAAGCTTCATAATATTCATATTGTATGAATTTAATGAAGCATGTATAAATGTTGAAATGCTCTTACATTGAATTCTTTTGAATTTAACATAAGAGATCCTTAGTCTTAAGCAATGGTTGTTTATAGATGAAGGGAGCTCATTGGAAGCATGGGTCGGACCCGAGTAAGAAGGAAAGTCAAAGAGTTGACCTACTTCTGTGACTTCCATATGACATCCAAAGAGTTGGATGAAAGCCATTACTGTAATAAGTTGGTGTGTTGATAGTATGACCATCAAGTCTGTCTAGAATCCTTAGAAAAGGACTCGGATAGAGCACCAGAATAATCTACATTCAATCATTGAAATTGACTTTCTTATAAGATAAGATTAAAGTCTAATAATTGTATCTCATTCTGTTAATGACACTTGCAATTGTTGCATATGTTTTAGAAGACTGGAAAATTTGATCTTAAAGTTTATAGTTATCTACATGGATATTGATGCAATTGTTGCAACAATCTCTATTGGATAAATGGACTTCATATTTTCAGTGGGAGAGCCCTTAGTCTTAGAGAATGTCTCTATGACCTAGATATTAGAATACACTCATTGTTAATTTCTAAATGTTGGAAATAAACATGAATTCTGGAATAAACCTATCATAAAGAGTTATGATGGATATATTTCAGATAGTAATCTAACATCTAGTGGACTTCACAAAATTAGAAAATTAATGAATGGTTCATTAAGATTTCTAATACTGAAAGTTAAACCTTATAAGATCAATAGGGGGATAAAGATCATTTGACATTGATTTAGCATCAAGTTTTGGACATATGCATGTTGATTTGATCAATAGACAAGTAAGAGATGAAACTTTAGAATGTCTAAAATTTCAAATCTTACATACTTATGAATATTGTATTTAAAGTAAAATGTCCAATACACCCTTCTTTTGGGAAAGGTGTAAGATGTCAAGGTATTCAAGATCTCATACAAATATGTATGTGGATCATCTATATCATAATAAAGATAATGGATATGTGATATCTATTGATGAGTATGTATGATATGAGATTTCTTCTCTTCACCTAAGAAACCTTTGAAATGTTCAAAGATTTCATAATTTTAGTTTAGAACCAAATTCTGAAGAAAGATGAAATGAATTTGATCTAACCTAGGTAGCTTGTACCTGTTAGATAAATTCAAAGAATACCTTATGAAGATATGAATATCATTTCTATCTCAATCCTCCTAACACACCTAAATTTAATAGAGTTGTAAGGAGATACAATTGGATCATGTGTGACATGATTTGATCAATGATGAATTTTAGCATAATTTCCTCTTAGTTCCCTGGTATATATGTAGTAGAGACTACATTATATATCCTTAATAAGATTCCATGCAAGTAAGCTGGAATCGAGCACTAGAGAATGCTACTTCATTGGGAAAATAAAGGATGGTATTGGATATCTACTTTATAACCCTGAGATTCTTAAAAGATCTCATCTCTGATAATGTGATTCTTAGAGGATGACTCTCTTGAGAATCAAGATGAAAATGGAGTAAAGGGACTCATTTAATCTTGAGATGATAATGATGCTCCAAACGGAAACTAAAAGGATAATTAAAGTTGAAACACTAATACCTCTTCAAATGAGTTTGAGGATGTATTCCATGTATCAGTTAAGTCTAACAATGATCGGATTTCATGTGATGAAACTCCTGAGGATCATGACATGGAAAGATGGATGTTAGCAATAAAAATCTAAGGTATACTTCATATACAAGTGTTGTATATGGACCCTCTAGGATCCACCTATAAGGGTAAAACCTATAAGGTATAAATGGATCTTCAAGAGAAAGGGAACCTGATGAGAAGGTAGAGACCTTCAAAGCACGACTCGTAGCCATGAGCTACACACCGGAAGAGAAGCCATTGCTTGCGATGAGACTTTCTCTTCAGTAACCATGCTTATACCCATCAGAATATTGCTAACTGTAGCTACACAACTTGTCTTTGACATCTTCAAGATGAAAGTCAAGATTGCATTCCTCTATGAATGCCTCTCTAAGGATATTCACATGAAGTAGCCCCAGGGCTTTATGGTTGAGGAAAGCAAAGTGTGCAAGCTGAAGAACTCTATCTATGGACTCAAATAAGCTTCTTGTAGTTGGAGCATAAGATTTGATGAAATTATAATTGTTATGACTTCATATAGAATCTTGATATACCATGTGAAGCTTAGTGGGAGTGCCATTGTGTTCAACGTGCTAAATGTAGATAATATCCTAATCATTTGGAATGATATAAGGATGATAATAAGTGTTTCATAGATTGGCTATTCCATACCTTGAGATGTAATCTCAAGGATACCTCTTAAATCTTAGTTCTGAAGATGTTCAGAAGCTAAGAAAAGAGGGTATTGGAACCGTCACATTAGTAGTACACCTTGGACATGTTCGATTCTTGGAAAATTCTAAGTAAGGCTTCCTTCCCTTAAGGTGTGGTACTGACCTATCTGAAGGGACAACACCTCAAAGAGTTGAGGAAGTGAATGCTAGAACTGCTTGCACTTGTGCATCAGTTACGAGAAGTTGAGTGTATGCTAGATGTGTACAAAAGCCAAATATCTGCCATGCAGTGGGAGTAGTAAAATGTTTCTAATCCTACTATGGAGAGAAAACACTTGATTGCAGTAATAATAAAATCTTCGTAGATGACAAGATTTTTGAGATAGTGATCTCAAAGTCTTATATTCAAAAACTTAAGACTTTATAGATAGAGATCTAAAAGGTCTTAACTGTGGATACCTTAAGAGATAGTGATCTCCAGGAATAAGGGTATTCTGATAAGGATTATGGAAATACTAGTTATAATAATTATTAAGCAATAGTGTCAAGGACACTATAACTGCTTTGACTAGATTGAGTATTGGTTGCATAAAATGGAACATTCGCATTAGATGCGAGCACTGTTACTGGGGATATGAAAGTGTTGTAAAAGGACTTAGCGTAGTCTCGCGAGAACAGAGTGACTGATCAGCTTACCTAGATATTTTCTAAATAGCCTATGATTGTAACATGAGTGTGGGTTTAAATGATTATCCCATTAATGGCTCTTTGGGCTAGTGGGAGATTGTTGGACATGCGAGCCCACGACGAGCCATTATGCAATAAATGTTATTGCAAATATCATTCCCTGATATGAAATGAAGAGTAAATAATTTGCATAATAGGCCCCTTAGTATAATTAGGGTTATGTACCATGACCATCTTAATAATCATACAGTTGTTGATTCAATAATTGAATCATAGAGGCTGGTGCTTGGATGAATATCTAAAGGGTTAGATTGAGGACTCATCAAGCACCGTCAGATGATTATTAAGAGATGATCTCCAGCCTGAGTAGGAGATGGCAATCCTTTCTCACATAGGCTGATATCTGACCGACCTCTTGATGCAGGTCCTCTGCGTGGGAATAGGGATTCGAAGGTGTCAGATTAGTTAGGTCAAAGAGTTGACTTGATGAGATCGAGATAACCAAAGTCCTATATCGTATGTTGTCACGATACATGCACGCATCCTCTGACTGGAGACAGATGTGTTACTATATGTCTGAGTATGTACATTTGGCAGACCAATAGGCTGATGACCTAACCAAGGTCTATACACCGGCGCGCTGGTGTGCATATAAGGGCATATGAGTAATACGATCTCTCAAAGGGATCATAAAGGTTCATTTATTGAACCGGAAGACATGAGCTCACTCATGAGATATTGGGAAGAATCAAATTCCGTGCGCACAGTTGTCTTGTTTTGGAAGCTTGACTGAATTTGTAGGTTTGATATATACTTTTGGAAAGTATATGATCAGGACCTAGGTATGATATATGCTTTTGGAAAGTATATGATCGATACCAACTCCCAATGATCAAATGAGAAACTTACTGATAAAAAACCCTAAAGTAGACAGTATAAAGTTGATCTAATACTTCGGGTTTAATTTGAGTCTTCCAGTATGCAGGATGTACATGTATTGGGAATACCTGAGGGTGATGTGATCATAAACGATTGTATAACCATGACGCTTCCATTCCTAGGGAGTGATGAAACGGGTCTGGATTTTAGTGACTCCTCTCAGTAGAGAAGTAATCTGATCTTGGTCCAAATGTTGGACATTGATCTAAATGTGATTCAGATACAATGAGAAGATTAGATTTGCGGTCCTGATTTAATCAAGCATCTATGGGAGGCATGAGATCTGGATTTGAGATGTGATCTCAACATCCAAGTCACTATACGTGGAACAATACAATCGCCCTGTCATTATCTCCAAGTATCCGCGGAGAAAGCGCATTATCCTTGAAAGAGTTCATGAATAATTTCATTGTTGATATATGTATCCAAGCATCGAGAAAATTGATAATTAAATGTGATTTAATTATCATGGATAATATGAATTTGATTCATATTATAAGGAGAGTTATCTGAGATAATTAAATGTGATTTAATTATTAAAAATATGAATAATGTGAATGTGACTCATGTTATTTGGGCACATGAGAAAAGGAGATCCAATATGATTAAATGTGATTTAATTATCATGGATATGAATAATGTGGATAGCACTATCCATAATATATTAGAGAGAGCATATTGTGATTTATATTTGTTTATTAATTGTTAATGTGAATTTGATTTACATTGAACAATTAATTGAAAATATAATTACATTTAGTTTTGGGTTGTGAATGAGATTCACATAATTTCAATGGCATGGTTGATATTTTCCATAAGACAATTTGGAATTATTTTTTGGTGAAAATATTATCGACAAGAGATCATGATATAATCATGAGATAATGAGATCTCATGAGATAATGAGATCTCATGAGATATTGAGATCTCATGAGATGATGGTAGCCGTCCCCTTATTTTAGGGGATTGGTTTAGTCTTCTCATTATCCTATCTCTAGTCAAAAGTGATTTAATTTGAGATTAATTATATTGATTTATCAATGATAATTAATTAGAATTAAATCACTTGTTGTTGTGTTTTACCAATAACAATCCTAGTCGTTGAAAGGAACACAATCAATCTCATCCGTTGATTGTGTGTTGTCCATGGATTGGGATCCATGGACTCCCAAAACCTTATATAAGAAGAGGCACCCCATGCTCTTCAAGACACTCGACATCAATGAATGATCTCTCTCTCTCTCTCTTTTCTCTCTACACGCCTACTCTATCTATCTCTCATGTGGTCGTCCACCATGGATGCCCTAGAGAGATCCTCCATCGCCGCAGCATCGTCGTTATGCTGCCCGATCGTCTGCTCGTGGATATCCATCTACTTCAACGTGCCTTGCTCGTGAAGAAGACACCGTATCTCGTTTGTCGAATCAGGAGATCCGTGGCTAGGATCATCAACATGGATTGCGAGAAGCACACGTCTCATCCACGCGCTCACAAGCGTCTCCTCCGTCGGATTGGACTTGGGACAGGAGGTCTCTCTGTTTAGAGACTCGATTGCAACCATGCTTCAAGAGGTAATCCTATTACTTGTTTGTGGTTTAGACGAAATGATCTGAGAAGCGTCCTTGGATCATGTGGTTTCGTCACATAGAAAATTTTAATTTACGTTGCATCGAGCAACTAGTGCGACTAGTCGCTCCCGATCGCATTTGATGCGATCTTCACACTTCTATGATGCGCTTGAGGATTTTTCCCGTATCCTTCATCGGCCATGTCGTCGTTCTAGATATTTCATGTCGTCGAGCGTCCATCAAGCTAGAGCTTCAGTGCTTCTCTTCCATTCAACAAACCTCCATCACCTTCGCGAGCTCTCCAAGAGGGTCTACAGATCTTCCACATGGTTACATGAGCAAGGAGGAGGGAGTACGGGCTTCGGTAGAGCCCAATTCTACTATACCGCATGCGGTGGAGTTCATTTAGAGAGGACATACAGGCACCGTTCGATCAGGAGGATCAGACATCCCAGAAGATCCACCAGCCTTGGTTCCTACCCTCCATCCCTGGTGGAACCGAGGCATGTCTGAAGCATGGAGGATAGACCACGTGTCATCCAAACCTGCAGACTGACCAATCCTTCGTCCAAGTCTCAACGGACGCACATGACACGTGTGGGCTTGAAAATTTGTAGCTGAAGCACCTACGGATTCTTCAAATTCCATTCAGGCCAGGCATGTGTGACACATGTGATATGAATTGAGATATTGCGTATATGTCCTGACTGCTTTTGCTAATGTTAAAAATAACACCGCGTCGGGTTAGTTACATTATTTATCAATTGGGTTTCACTATTTGTATATATATCCCTATGAGTACTGAAACGTAATAATAATAATTATTATTTGTCTTATTGCATTTATGCACATGGCTTGTTTATTGAATATTTTGAACAATATGATTCCAATTTAAGTTATTTCAATTTCATTGTGAAGTTTACTTCATCTGATTTTATATGGCATGCTCCATTCTCTCTCTCTTTTTTAATTTATACAATTTCACGAATTAATTAGAGATACTTATTGTTCTTCTAACATTATGTAAGTGCCATTAAATAACCTAAGCTTCTATTAGTTACATCAATGAGTTCTAAATTGAGATTACTTTAACTATTTGAATTGTATAATTGTTTCAGAAGCATAACTATGTATCTTTATGCATGTTTGTATTTAATTCATTCTATTCATTTTGTTTATTATTTAACTTGCATAAAGATCACATATTGCATCTCAATCACATGTTACATATGTTGCATTGCTTTGTTGATTTCTTTTGACTAGATGATATATGTACCACTTATTATAGATATTAAGATTCGATTAATTTTATTAATAGCTCGTGTCCTTATGTTCAATCCTGGACTTACCCAAGATAAATTTAAGCCGACCTCTTCATAGAGATATTCTGACTTGGTTCTGATCGATTGCTAATTGGCCATAATATAATGAAGTTTAATTAACATAGTCAATTTGTACTTAGTCAGAGGCCTATAAATACCTCCTTACCTCCTCATTCTCAACCCATCCATTTCATAACCAAGTTCCTCCAAATTTTGGTAGAGAGGTTGAGAGAAGGTGAGAGTGTTTGTGAAGAACGTAGAGAATCTATACCAGTAAGTAAAGGAAGATATATAGTGTGAGCAAGGTATATAATAGATTTCAGAGAAAGGATAGTAGATCTATGCCATCTTTTCACATTTTCTTAGCATATAAGGGTAATCTATGCCAATTTTCCTTAAGAAGTGTGGCCTTTTAAGGGGAACCTCTGGTGAAATTTTCTTAAGAAATATCACATTTTAAGAGGAAATTCTACCAAGATTTTCTTAAGAAATATTGCTTTTACATGGGGAAACTCTACCGAAATAGTCTTAAGAAACATTACCTTTTAAGGAGAAGAGATCATATCTTTAGATAAGACAACACATGCATGCATATACATGGGTTAGCATATTTCCTACGTTAATTTTCTTTCTACTATATAGGGGTCAAATCTATTTTGGTTTGTGGATTAAGATACCCTTGTTAGAAACCATAAACATCAAATGGAAGATGAGTGGTCTCTCAAGCTCTATTTTCAGTACTCACCCATATTTTGACCACTAAATTTAATGTTAAAGATTCTAGATATATTTAGATGATACAATTATACATGTTTTTATTAAGTGGAAACCAGATAAGTTCTAGCCATGGTATATGAAGCGTAGTATTCAGATCTTGTTTTTGCAATAATATAATGTTTCAAGTTCTTATACACTAGAAAAATCTTAATTTTCATCTTCTAATATATTGAAGATTATAATACAACTCGAGAATTTTTATTGTTCAGCTATTTTGTAATAATACAACAAAAGCTCTATAAAAAGAAGAAAAGCTTTTAGGTGGTTATGTGATCCATATATCATACACTTTTAAGCTTATAGTTACGTTTCAGAAAGAAAGATTATATGAATGTCGAACACCACAGTTGCTCTCAAACAAGTCCTGAACTAGCCATTAGATATGGTGATGTCATTAGACTTTTCATGCTACCCTTCCTTGAAATGGATCCAACCAAGTCATGTTGATAATGCTAACAGAGAGCGCTTTCACTACAAGTGATGCACATGGTGCCAATTAGTTAACCCATTAGCATGTCCAGGCCTAGGCACATTCACCGTTCCAATGGAAGATAACACAATTGGTACATGTTGTACTAAGAGGTCATATCGATCTTTTTACTATGTATGATACTATATATTAGCACCCATAGATTTAGGAATGTAAAACTCTTTTAATTTCCTTAATGTCTAGCACATCCATCTAGATAATTTGCGAAATCGATCCAATCAACTTCACAAATTCTAATTGCATTTCAAACATTCAAGTGCATAACTAATCAGAAGAAATATGAAATAAAAAAGACTTTCTAAATTATTACATATCTCCAAAGTAAACAAACAATGATTTTGGATTTGAATTTGTAAGTTGTGACCATCACACCTCAAATTAGAGAACACCATACAACTTGAACTTAGAATTTGTTGCGATCTCAAATATTTCCAAAATATTAGGTCCAACTCCTGATGTAAATATATCAAATATATATATCCATCAAATTTTAGTCTCAAAATATGAGAAACAAATCAATAAAACAATCGAGTCCTCTTCCAACTCTGCCTATGGAAAAATTTAATTTCTTGAAGCCGTATGGTCAGAATCATGTGATAATTTTCTCACTAGATAGAGACTTGATTTATGACATATTATTCAGTATTTTGTCATTTTATATGACCCAAAAATAGTATATCAAAATCATAATTTTAATACTACTATCTTTGTTCGAAATCAAAGTCTACGATCATTTACATCTGAATCTTCTCCCATATGTCACCAACTATTGGTGAATTTTTTTAGCATGAGTTATAAAATTATAGACCTCATATATATCCCTCCAAAAAATTAAAACAGAGGAGAACATCAGCAACTTTGAAAGTCAACGAATCATTCAAATCGTCAAAACTGTCACAAGACAATGTACCCAATGATTGGGATAATCTAGCCAATTGTTTATCGGACTTGGATGCAATAGAACTACTTGAAACTAAGGCTCTGATACGAATTGAAGGAAGTAACTAGTACTATTATTTATTTCACATCAAGGAAATGTAAAAAAAAATAGCAAATTATTTACTTGAAATATTGTATGTTCATCGTATGAACACGAAATTTCAGCACAACTTTTGTTTTGCGAAACTATTAATTTAGGAAAACAATTTCCTAACATGAATTCTAATATTCTAATGAATATTGAGATGATATTAGGGGTACCTCTTGATGTATGAGTATATAAAGCAAGATATCTGACGAATTAAGTCTGATCTATGCTTGTCCCTCTCGTGGGCACGATGATGAGTCGCGAAGCTTTCCACGAATTTGATTTCATCTTATTGACCTCGTCCATGTAAGGATGGTCAAGCTCCTGATTTCGTCATACGAAATCAATCCATCTTCTCATCTACAAGGCCATGCCAAAGGGAAGAAGAGAGGCTTAACAAAGTGGACGTTTAGGGTGTAGGACATGCGAGCTCTCGACGAGCCATTATGCAATAAATGTTATTGCAAAGTTCATTCCCTAATGTGAAACGAAGAATAACTAATTAGTATTATAGGTCCCTTAATACAATTAGGGTTATGTACTGCGACCATCTTAATGATCACACAACTGTTGATTCAAATCTTGAATCATAGAGGCTGGCGCTAGGGCGATATCTAAAGAGTTAGATTGAGGACTCATCAAGCACCGTTAAGTGATTATTAAGAGAGGATCTCCATCCTGAGAAGGAGATGGTGATGAATCTCTGATTCTCATTCTTTATTCTTTTATTTTAGCTCTTTTTCTTGGCAAAACATCTTGTAAATATCTGTAAATATAATAACTTAGCAATTCACATGCTTGTGTTTATATTGCATAATTAGCATGCTTTTGTGTAAAAATAAAAGAATAAAGGAAAAGAAAAAAGAATGAGGTATTTAGAATAAATACAGAGTGATCCGAACCCCAAGAGAAGGTCAAGCTTTGACCTGATTGCAAAATAAAATAGGTAGAGAGAGATAAGGCTCACTAAGTAGTGTATATATTACCAACACTTGTATATATTAATTATGTAATTATTTTGATAGAATAAAATTAAAGTATTATTTTTATTCCCTTGTATATACCTTTAGAAATAATATAAAAATAAAATAAAAATCAGAAAAATTAAATAAAAATAAAAATAAAATCATCCATGCATTGTATAAAATACACATGTATATATCACATTCCCTATTTATTATATATTTAAATAATTTAAAAATAAAAAACAAATTTTTTACACTCCTAAAAGTATGTTGTAAATAAATAAAATATAAAACAAGAATATTTGTGTAAAAATAAAATAATAAAAATATATACACATAATACATAGGTATATTATACATGTATATAATACTATATATTATATATACAATAATTTATTTTTCATAAAAATAATTAAAAATTATAGAAAATAGTTCGAAAAATAATAAACATTTTTTATTTTTACACTTTTTATTTTGAATTCATTTTCTATTTTTTATTGGATTTGTAATTATTTTGTATATTCCTTTTTTCTGATTGGTCTAAAGGATTTGTTGACCTCCGGTCAACGCCTCCTTTCAGGTCGGGTCGGGTCACCCACCTTCTCACTGGAGTCTTTTCTCCCAATTCTCCCGCCTGACCCGACCACCTCTGGCTCTGATTCTTCGCCCGAGTGTCCTCCTAAGATCCATGACCTTCGCGGATCCCTAGGAAGGCACGGATCTTCCTAGGGTTTTGTGCTTTCTCTCTATCATTTCAGACCCCTGGGAATCCTATTTAACATCTTCTTCTGCCTCCTAGCACCGCAGGTCCTTCCTCGCCCCATCTCGACCCTTAGTCACCTCCAACTGAGTGACAGCTGTCTGGAGTGCCTTTTGGAGCTCGGTTTGGTGCAGCGACGATGCAGGTCGACCATCGTGGCCGGAGCTCCACCGCGAGTGGCCTCCCCGTCCACCGCAATGCGGTCGAGGCCATTACCCCGATGACCATCTGATGAACACAAATTATCGAGGGTCTAAAAAGTATGTCTCACACAAGGCGGAGACAACCGAGTCGCTGCGGTGACCCACAATAAGATGTATTCAATCAATAATTAACCCACACTAAAGATCAATAAATTAGAAATAATGTGGAGTTAAAATTTATTTTTAACTCTGCACAAATGATGTAAAGGGCAAGTATGCAGAGAGTTCGAACACAGGGAGCAAACAAGGTAGTTCAAAATAGTGTGCACAAGTGAATGTGTGTGAAGTGTCTACACTAAGCAAGCAAACAATGAAAATTTGGGGGTTTTAATTTTTATTTTTTTTATTTTAATTTAATTTTGAATTTTGTTTTTTGATTTTTAATTTTCTGATTTTTATAATTTTATATTTTATATTTTTTTTCTTTTTTCAATATTGGAAAATAGGGACAATGTAATAAAAGACAAGACAAAATATGTATAAAAATAGGCAAAAATATCTGAAAATTCAGAAATAAAATCTTTTTGATATTTTTAGGATTTTTTACTGTTTGTGTGATTTTTGGGGATTTTTCAAGGTGTTTTTGATATTTTTAAATACTGAAATAAGAGAAAACAATGACAAAGTTGCTGGCTGGGGGTAAAACTGGAATCAAAAATAAAAAATAGCCACAAAATTTGTCCACACTATTTTTCAAATAAAGAGGATAAAATCTAGAGCAAAAAGAAACTGAGTTTGTATTTTTTGGAGTTTTCTTTGATTTTATATATTTTTTTGAAGTTTTAGAGTGTTTTTAAATTTTTAGTGTTTTTCTTTTGAGATATTTAATGATTTTTGGCTGGGAGTTAAAACAAACTAAAATACACAATATATATTTTTTTGGGATTTTTCTGGGGAGTTTTTATATTTTTTATGGATTTTAGAAGCTAGACAGTGCACAAAATGGCTATTTTTGATTTTTAATAAATACAATAATGCAATAATTATGAAAAATATAAATAGGCCGTTAAACTACTACGCAACAGGACTCTACTATGATTTTTGGAGATTGTTTTGGATTTTATGGACACGTGCAAAAATTACAAGAAGCTTAAGGAAAAATCATGTTTGCAGGGGCGTTTTTGTAATATTCAGAAAATCCAAGGGCCTCTGCGCAATTTTCACAGCAAGTTTATAACTAAACAAAAATGTTTAAGAACTAAAAACTAATACTCAAACATCCGGGGGGTTGCCTGCAAAAATCACCAAGGCCACGTGCGACGCACGCGACCTGGCGGGGGCAAACGTGCGATAATAGAAAAGTTCGGGGGCATGATCGCAAAACTTACAAAACTATTATACAACAGGTGAAAGTTTAAGAACTAATAAACAATTAGCAAAACTAGCTGGGTTGGACGCGCAAAATACCCAGCAAGGGGCGATCGAACGGCGGTTGATGAGCTACTTAAGCCACGTGTCGCCTCAGCAGAGCCCGATACCCCTTCATCTTAACGGTCGTGATTAGATGGAGCTTTCAGGATCTGACGGCCTGGGGTGCTTGGATCCGACGGCCACTGCTACACGCCAAGAACAGGCCGCGATCGAATGGACGCCAGGCCCTTTGGATGAATGTGCGAAGAACACACCCTGGGGTTCGTTCGATCAGCAAAACCGGCCGCCTCCGACCTCCAAGAACTCGTCTGTGATGTTCAGAAGCTTGCCGGAGGGAATCCGCAGCGCTTGGAGGTCTCAAACCAATCCGGGCCCCATCGGTGGGGGCCTGGAGCTTTCTGCACCTGGAGGATGTGTTCTTGACGACAAATGCGCCCAGAAGCGCTTTCCCTGACCTGCAAGATTAACTCGGAAGCACAAAATTGCAAGTATGGCAGGGTCGGGGTTTTATTAGTGAATGGGGGGCATTGCGTGGTGCGGTTTTGGCGAAAGGAAGGTGGAGGTCGGAGCAGAGGTCCGACGTGGATAATCTGATGGAATCGAAGCTCAAACGTGGATCAAGTGATGCGATAACGCTCCATATCTAAAGATTAACCCTACAGCGAGCTAAGGAGCAAAGAAAAACAAATAAAAAGGCACCTCGACTGGCCAATAGACCAAGAGATACAGGACCTCACGGCGGTGGCCGGAGATGGAGGTTGGAGACCGCCTCGGGTGCTCACCGCACCTCGACTGAGACGTGGAGAGGATGCCCTGTCACTGGAGCTCCGCTCGATCCACGCCCGGAGGGTTTGGGCGCCCCAAAGTTGGTTCAAAGTGTAATGGAGGGGATGGGGCCTATTTTGAAACATGGTGAAGAGCGGCAAGAACGAGGTGACAACGGGAAGAGCAGTGATGCTCTCCCCGAAAAAATCCTAGGGCGAGCTAGAGGAATCATAGGGCATCAACTTTGCAGAAGGGACCGAGGCCAATCGGTGAAAGACTTGGCCTGGAAAAAATCGAGAAGATGGGCACTTGCAACGGTCCAGCGGTCTCAGACCTGGGTCATAGAGTTGACCCATGGTCAACGGATGGCGTGGCCTGATTGGGCCACGTCATCCGCAAAAAGACAAAAAATAAATAAATACCTTATAAATTAAATTAAAAATAGTAAATGATTAAATTAATTCCAGGTTATTTAATGAAAAATGTTTATTATTTTATATAGTATTTTATTCCGATTTTTAATTATTTTTATGAGTTATATTTTTATAAGTTCCATTTTTAGCCTTATATAGGTATATTACCTATGTATTTAAGTATTTTATTTTTATTTAGGTATTTTATTTTTATTATTTTTATTTAGTATTTTATAAAATTATAGAATACTTTTATATACACAACTATAATTTTATTTTATTTTTCTGATTTATTTTGTATATTTAATAAAATCTAAGAGTATTTTGTATAGGTATAAGTATAGGTAGTATACCTATGTATCCTATTTACAAGTATTTTTATTTTGTATTTTCTTTGCATTTTTATTCTAATTTTAATGCACATAATTATTATAAGTAATAATTACATAATTATAAAATACAAAAATACAAAAATAATAAATAAATAATAAATTGAATATTTTATTCGGTGCACTGTACAATGTGGGTCCAAAACTCAACTTTCAAACCGTAGCTCCGCCAAATGCGAAACCACCGCCGTTAAATAGCTTATTTTCTTCTATATACAATTAAAGTGAGTATGTTGCATTTGGATTTGTCAGTTGTGAGATACGGGTCTGGGAAGTTGGGATTCTGGATTTTTATTCAGACCATAACTATTTATCTGTACATTATTTTTCTGTGAAATCAATTTTTTATTTTTCTTTATTTTATTATCTACAACTTTTATGTACAAAGTTTCTTTATTTGATGAATAAAAAGTGGAACCAAAAATAGGTCCCAAAATGAATAAAGAATGAATAAGAACTATAGGTATTTTATCTGTATTTTGGCCCTTATCTCCCCCTACTTTATTCCTTGTCGACCTAGTCATCGAGATGCCTAGGTCTCGGGGTTTCGGGTCATAAAATATTTACAGTATTTTATTCTTTTTCTTTTCTTTATTTATTCTATAATTTTGGCTTTAATTACAGCAATTTATACACTGTTTAGATGCACATGCATGAATGCTAAAATGCTCTACTTAATGCTATTTACAGGCATTTGCTAGGGTTTTTGGTGCCAAAATGATAGAATAAAGATGATGAAATGTGGATTCATCATCCCCCTATACTTTACCTTTGCTAGTCCCTAGAAAACACTTATGCAATAAGTGCAAAAAGAAAAAGAAAGAAAAGAAAAAGAAGAACTTGGATTTTATTTGATTATCAAACTTGTCTTCACAAAATCAAAGTTTGGAGCTTAAGTCGGACCTTTGGAATTTTCGTGCAGGCGGAACCTTAGTGAGAACCGTGTTTGAAATCCAACAGTCCTTAAGAATCCTAAAACTCTGTCCAAGTCTCCTCAATAGCCAGGTCAGAAATATCTCAATTCATACGCAAACTCTTACGACTATGAATCTGACTTGTACAGTGTAAGTGATGGTGACTCTCCCCAACTAGAATGACAAAGAAACTGACTTCTCCAGTACGATAACCCAATGATTCCCCAATCCAATGACTCCATCCTCGAGGAGCGGGGTATTCATTTCTAAGTTCAAGTGGCAACCAGCTCAAGAAGAGGGGGTGAAGAGAAGAATGGACGGTAGCCAGTGTAGCTACCTATCCTGGGATGCAAGACCAGTGTAGTCAAGTCATCCTGCTGCAGGCTCACATATTTGACTTTGGAACTCAAACTTGCTTATTAACTTTGTACATACTTGCAGGATTTTTATTTTTGTACATGCCTGAACTTTTTTTTTTGGTATGAAAGACTATTCACAGCAGCATTTACATAAGGAATTTTTCCTCTTGAGCCAGTAGACTATCCCTCTTTTGAAGCTTTATCGCAACCCACAGCCTCCTGTCTTTAGACTTCCTAATCACTGAACGGGTTGGGGTGCACTTCCCTCCCTAGAGGAGGACAAATGTTTCCACTTGTGTGCGTCTCATACCGACAAATCCAATCCCCTCACCACTCCAACTGAGTTGAGCCATGTGAAAGGTGCAGGTGTCCAAGTTAGGTCATTATCAACAAGAGTCGTGCGTGTGCTCCGAAATACTCCACTTAGGCAGTCAAGAATCCATTGAACCAAGTCCCGTGGTCCTCAAAGAATTAAGTCAACTAGACCTGAAGTACCTCAAACCCAGTTCCTATAAAGTTCCTATTATTAGGTAGATTTTAAGGTCCAATCAAGCTCCAATCTTCGGATTTTACTTAGACTTGTTCAACTATCAAACTCAATCCGAAAAATGCTAATGCTATGCAATGCAATGCAGAAAATATTTTTGTAATGCAATTTTTCAAAGATTTTGAACTTTTTATGGATTTTTGAAAAGATGATGCATGCATGCATATGCAGATGCGTTTTTTTGTCTTTTTCAACAAGATTTTTCAAATGTTTTTAGATTTTAATTTTGCAAATGTTTTTGGGATTTTTGAATAGAAAAAGTTTTGGCTAAACACTAGGTTAAAAATATGTACACGGGAGTGCTTCTTATACTTACAAGAAGTGGATTTTAAGATTTTACAGGGTAAGTGGTCAATTTTATACATATATATATAGTGGATTTTGGTGAGATGTTTGTATTCCTCAAACTTATTTGACACAAGCTTTTCACACAATTTTTGAAAACAATAGTCCAAAATAATTTTTACAAATATTTTTGCAAACATGTACACACATTTGAACATCATTTTGCAAAGGCTTTCAAAACAGTATATATAGGTTTTTCAAATATTTTTGCAACCATTTTTCAAACCATTTGCAAATCATTTTTCAAACATTTTTATTTCACACAAAGAAAAAGAAATTTTTACAAACCACACATTTTTACACATGTTGAAAACATGTAATAAAATATTTTCAAAATAGTTTTCAATAAATGTTCACAAAGATTTTCAAACTATTTTTCAAACATTTTGCAAAAAACATTTTCACCTGATTTATTAATCAGTAAATACACAAAAGAATTTGAGGAACAAAACACCTTTTTATTAAAGAATTTTTAATGAATTTTAATGAATACTTAGCCATATTTATTAGGAAAATACGAAAGTACGAGTTATGGCTAAAGTATATACGTAGTATATACGACCCCCCTATACTTAGCTTGAGCTATGTCCTCATAGATCGGAGAGAAAAGAGAAAACATAACTCGGACTAAGTATAGACAAGTCTAAAGAATAAATAAATAAAGGAACAAATGAACGAATGAGAAGTTGACCGTCCCCCCTATACTTAGGATCAACTAATCCTAAGTATAGCAGACTGTACACAAAGCAGGGAGGGTCAAGGGTGGAAATGAACAGATCGTACTCAGATTGTCTCCCCCTATACTTAGGGTAAGATATCCCTAAGTATAGACAAGAAGAGGAGACAATGGAGGGGATCGAAAAGAATAGAGAACTCAAGGTGCACGCCCCCTATACTTAGGACAAAGTACGTCCTAAGTATGGAAAACTGTCTACAAGGGCGGCACCTTTTTGATACAAAGAGAAGATAGAAAATAAAAAGAACAAAAGAAGAAAAGAAGAAAAGAGATTTGAGGATGGAAGGATAGATCAGAGGATATACACATCACTCCCCCATACTTAGGGTAAAAGAAACCCTAAGTGTAGGCAACAACAGGAGTAATGACACGAAACGAAGAATGAACACTCGACTCGTCCACCCCCTATACTTAGGACAACGTACATCCTAAGCAAGACATACACGAGAATGGGTGGACGAGTAAAAACGGGAGATAGAAAAAGATGAACAAAGGAGGATGTACAACAGAGGTGGATGTACATATGATCAAGAAGGTCGAAAGCTAACCTTCTTGCGAGACCGCTGAGGGATAGATCTAGTGTGATGCAAGTCGACATCGGGGTCCACAGCGGACGGAAGCCGATCAGGGTCGACACGGTGGAGACCCTCAGTGGAATCAAAACGGAAAGGGACGAACTGATCAATGGAAGCAGTATGGCTAGGTTCTCCCTTGGTGGTCCTATGGTGTGAAGGCACAGACGGGTGAGTGGAAGAAGTACGACTAGGTCCGGCCTTGGAAGTCTCGCAGATATCAAAGTGGAATGGGACAAACTCATCATCCTCGGAAGAAGTGTAATCGGAGTCGTCCTGCGAGGGCTCGTCCAGGTCAAAGTCAAAAGGCACGAAATCATCAGTGGAAGTATACGAACTCAGATCGTCCTCAAGAGTTTTGCCCGGATCATCTTTCTCATCATGAGGCCAAAAATTGTGAAGGTTCGCATCATAACCGACCTCGATCATCTTTACCTGTGAAGGACTAGGCACGGACATATCAGTGGAAGTAGTCAAACTAGGTCTGTCATGTCTAGTCTTACCTGGGTCATTTTTTGCCTTATGAGGTCTCTCAAAGTAATGGGCAACATCATAAACATCCTCAATTATCTTGTCATCTGCCCCCCGCTCAAATGGTTCAATCACATAAATACTCTGGATTTCATCAACACATCGCCACACACCAGGAGGAGGATTAGTGAGGTCCATGCTTTCCGATTTCCTCTCCTTTCGTGGGATTCGTCGGGTCTCATCAGGGATCGCTAAGAAAGTATCTCTAGTAGCATCAGGTAGGTCACAGGCCTCAGAGTCAGCTATAATCGGTGAAGGTGCATCAGGTGCAGGTCTCTGGTCAACTGTGGGTGTGGTGATCAACACTTCGCTCTCGTCAACAGGACGGAAGCGAATCTCTCCTGATCCATAGTCAATAACGACCCTCGTAGAGGCGAGGAATGGTCGTCCCAGGATGATTGGAGACGGCTCCCCTGTGGAGGTCTCCATGGGCAACACGACAAAATCAACATGGTGGCTCGTGCCCTGAATAGAAATAACGGCGTTTTCAAGGATACGCTTCGTCCTCTTGATAGATCCATCAGCAAACTGAACGATCATCCTGGTCTTCTTGAGAGGTCCTAAGTGAAGAGACTGTACCATCAAGAAGGGTAATATGCTAATAGATGCACCGCCGTCCAAGAGAGTGCGATCACATGTATGGTCAGAGATAGTGCAAGTGATGAAAGGTGTAGCTGTGTTCTTCTTGGGAATGGGACGGTGTGTGATGGCGAGGGCAGTGGCCATGGTCAGAATGTGACGCTCAGATCTGCTCCTCCGCTTTCTCTTCTTGGGAAGAGGGGCAGATAAATGGGTCATGGCCTGCTGAAGTGGGGCACGGATAATCTCATGAATAGTATCCACCACTTCGGGTTCAGATAGCATTTTTTTGAATTTTTGGACTTCCTCCATACAAGGGAGGAAGTCGGAATCAGCATATACACGAGGCATGCCAAGAGCAGTCTGTACAGCGGCATCCTCGGGGTCAAAGGTGGGACTAGGTGTGAATGCATGTGTGGTTCAGGGTTCTGGCAAGTGGACTCTCTCCTCAAAATCTTGATCAACCAAGTGTCTCCCGAAATCTTTTTGGCTTTTTAAAATTTTCTCATTTTTTTGTATTTTTGGCGATTGCAAGCTCCCATAATCACCTACAAGTAAATCCGAATCCCTGACAGAAGGAGCATTAATCTGATTATTCCTCAAGATAGCAAGATTATCATTTAACAAATCAATGCGCTTTGTCATCCGATTCAAGATATTACTCATAGAGATCGAGGGAGGTGACTCCATCAGGTCAGACTCGGGTGGATGTGAAGGTGGAGACGGATAATATACATGCGGGGATGGAGGTGGGTAGAAGTCCGACTCATGATACTGTGGCTGAGGCATGTATGTACAAAAATCAGAAAAAGTAGGAGGCTGGTCCTCCTGATAAAAGGGAGGTGGACCGGCTGGAGCGAGCGAGGGGTTTGCAAAGTCCGGATAAAATGCACTCCAGGGGTCCATCTTGAAAACAAAAGGAAGTGATTCGGGGGAGCACGAAGGTCATGTCAAAAGAGTGAAGAAAAAGGTGCAAATGCGCAGAGGAGATCTAGGACACACAAAAACAATCACAGACAGAAATGAAACAAGACAAACCCTCAATTCACCTACTCAACTCGGTAGAGACCGCAAAGAGCGGTCTTTTTATCTTGTCTGTTTTAGAGTTAGGTGAGAAGTCAAAGAATTGCACAAACACTTAGGGGTCTGAATGGGATTTTGGGCTCTAACCTTAGTGTGTGCGCGAGCAAATAAAAACGAGGACAATGAGGGGATTACTCGCCCCAAGACAATGTTTTTCTTTTTGATTTGTTTTAGGGTCAAGTAATGTTAGCAGTCCCGATTTTATTGGTTATCACTTTTTTTGGATTTTTAATAAGAAATGCACGCGCCTAACGAGGATTCAATTCCTTTAAGATCCTAGGTTGGCAAAATCATAGGGAGAGTCGGAAAAGCAATGCAAGCGGAAAAAACGATGGTGAATGCTAAAGCGTAAATACTCACCTTGCCTCCAGCACTCTACACGCAAGGATGCTCAGCAGAATTGAAACCTAGCTATATGCAAATGCAAAAGCCGATGAAATCGCCCTAAGTTTCAAAAATTGCTCTTATCGTGAAGAACCACAAGCTGACCACCAACCCTCAATCCTAATGTCCGGTCTAGGCTCACCCCTCCTCTGCTCAACACATTTGAGTTAGGAGAAAGCGCTTGTATGGGAATGAGCTCGCGGCACGTGGATCGAAAGCTAATGATCAACTGTTTAAGATTTTGACTAAGTCCAAACGAGACTATAGGTACATGCAATGTTGATTAAGGTGTTTGGACCTAATGCTACGCAAGTAATTCTAAGACTAGGGGCTCAATCACACAAAATAAATAAAATCGAAAAACAAAACAAAACAAAATAAAAAGAATGCGAGAAAACACGAAAAAGCCGCGAAAAGCACGGCGAGCCCCCAAGTGAACAATCACTTGGAAATTAGGCTCGCACGAATCCAAATGTCCGGGGGTACCTATATTATTACAATAAATGGTCTCTCTCTCACAATAAATTACAAGAAATAAGGTCAATGAAATAAATGGCTCGGAAATTGTCTTCAAAAATCCTCTAAGTCCACCTTGGTGCGAAGCGTCACCGCCTCACGTGGGTGCACGGGCGCTCCTAGAAAAGAGAGCCTCCCTCAATCCAGGTACCTCGCACAAAGTCAAACACGAAGGTGATTAGACAATTCAAACAATAATTATCAAAAATGAGCCAAAATAAAATAAGCAGAAATAAAAGCTACAAAGGTAGACAAATGATAACAACACGAAGCAAAAACTCGAACTACGCGCTGTTGCTCCCCGGCAACGGTGCCATTTGATGAACACAAATTATCGAGGGTCTAAAAAGTATGTCTCACACAAGGCGGAGACAACCGGGTCGCTGCGGTGACCCACAATAAGATGTATTCAATCAACAATTAACACACACTAAAGATCAATAAATTAGAAATAATGAGGAGTTAAAATTTATTTTTAACTCTGCACAAATGATGTAAAGGGCAAGTATGCAGAGAGTTCGAACACAAGGAGCAAACAGGGTAGTTCAAAATATTGTGCACAAGTGAATGTGTGTGAAGTGTCTACACTAAGCAAGCAAACAATGAAAATTTGGGGGGTTTTAATTTTTAAATTTTTTTATTTTAATTTAATTTTGAATTTTGAAATATGTATAAAAATATGCAAAAATATCCAAAAATTCAGAAATAAAATCTTTTTGATATTTTTAGGATTTTTTACTGTTTTTGTGATTTTTGGGGATTTTTCAAGGTGTTTTTGATATTTTTAAAATACTGAAATAAGAGAAAACAGTGACAAAGTTGCTGGCTGGGGGTAAAACTGGAATCAAAAATAGAAAATAGCCACAAAATTTGTCCACACTATTTTTCAAATAAAGAGGATAAAATCTAGAGCAAACAGAAACTGAGTTTGTATTTTTTGGAGTTTTCTTTGATTTTATATATTTTTTTGAAGTTTTAGAGTGTTTTTAAATTTTTAGTGTTTTTCTTTTGATATTTTTAATGATTTTTGGCTGGGAGTTGAAACAAAATAAAAGACACAAAATATATTTTTTTGGGATTTTTCTAGGGAGATTTTATATTTTTTATGGATTTTAGAAGCTAGACAGTGCACAAAATGGCTATTTTTTATTTTTAATAAATACTATAATGCAATAATTACGAAAAATAAAAATAGGCCGTTAAACTACTATGCAACAGAACTCTACTATGATTTTTGGAGATTTTTTTGGATTTTATGGACACATGCAAAAATTACTAGAAGCTTAAGGGAAAATCATGTTTGCAGGGGCGTTTTTGTAATATTCAGAAAATCCAAGGGCCTCTGCGCAATTTTCACAGCAAGTTTATAACTAAACAAAAATGTTTAAGAACTAAAAACTAATACTCAAACATCCGGGGGGTTGCCTGCAAAAATCACCAAGGCCACGTGCGACGCACGCGACGTGGCGGGGGCAAACGTGCGATAATAAAAAAGTTCGGGGGCATGTTCGCAAAACTTACAAAACTATTATACAGCAGGTGAAAGTTTAAGAACTAATAAACAATTAGCAAAACTAGCTGGGTTGGATGCGCAAAATACCCAGCAAGGGGCGATCGAACGGCGGTTGATGAGCTACTTAAGCCACGTGTCGCCTCAGCAGAGCCCGATACCCCTTCATCTTAACGGTCGTGATTAGATGGATCTTTCAGGATCTGACGGCCTGGGGTGCTTGGATCCGACGGCCACTGCTACACGCCAAGAACAGGCCGCGATCGAACGGACGCCAGGCCCTTTGGATGAACGCGCGAAGAACACACCCTGGGGTTCGTTCGATCAGCAAAATCGGCCGCCTCCGACCTCCAAGAACTCGTCTGTGATGTTCAGAAGCTTGCCGGAGGGAATCCGCAGCGCTTGGAGGTCTCAAACCAATCCGGGCCCCATCGGTGGGGGCCTGGAGCTTTCTGCACCTGGAGGATGTGTTCTTGACGACAAATGCGCCCAGAAGCGCTTTCCCTGACCTGCAAGATTAACTCGGAAGCACAAAATTGCAAGTATGGCAGGGTCGAGGTTTTATTAGTGAATGGGGGGCATTGCGTGGTGCGGTTTTGGCGAAAGGAAGGTGGAGGTCGGAGCAGAGGTCCGACGTGGATAATCTGATGGAATCGAAGCTCAAACGTGGATCAAGTGATGCGATAACGCTCCATATCTAAAGATTAACCCTACAGCGAGCTAAGGAGCAAAGAAAAACAAATAAAAAGGCACCTCGACTGGCCAATAGACCAAGAGATACAGGACCTCACGGCGGTGGCCGGAGATGGAGGTTGGAGACCGCCTCGGGTGCTCACCGCACCTCGACTGAGACGTGGAGAGGATGCCCTGTCACTGGAGCTCCGCTCGATCCACGCCCGGAGGGTTTGGGCGCCCCAAAGTTGGTTCAAAGTGTAATGGAGGGGATGGGGCCTATTTTGAAACATGGTGAAGCGGCGGCAAGAACGAGGTGACAACGGGAAGAGCAGTGATGCTCTCCCCGAAAAAATCCTAGGGCGAGCTAGAGGAATCATAGGGCATCAACTTTGCAGAAGGGACCGAGGCCAATCGGTGAAAGACTTGGCCTGGAAAAAATCGAGAAGATGGGCACTTGCAACGGTCCAGCGGTCTCAGACCTGGGTCATAGAGTTGACCCATGGTCAACGGATGGCGTGGCCTGATTGGGCCACGTCATCCGCAAAAAGACAAAAAATAAATAAATACCTTATAAATTAAATTAAAAATAGTAAATGATTAAATTAATTTTAGGTTATTTAATGAAAAATGTTTATTATTTTATATAGTATTTTATTCCGATTTTTAATTATTTTTATGAGTTATATTTTTATAAGTTCCATTTTTAGCCTTATATAGGTATATTACCTATGTATTTAAGTATTTTATTTTTATTTAGGTATTTTATTTTTATTATTTTTATTTAGTATTTTATAAAATTATAGAATACTTTTATATACACAACTATATTTTTATTTTATTTTTCTGATTTATTTTGTATATTTAATAAAATCTAAGAGTATTTTGTATAGGTATAAGTATAGGTAGTATACATATGTATCCTATTTACAAGTATTTTTATTTTGTATTTTCTTTGCATTTTTATTCTAATTTTAATGCACATAATTATTATAAGTAATAATTACATAATTATAAAAATATAAAAATACAAAAATAATAAATAAATAATAAATGGAATATTTTATTCGGTACACTGTACAATGTGGGTCCAAAACTCAACTTTCAAACCGTAGCTCCGCCAAATGCGAAACCACCGCCGTTAAATAGCTTATTTTCTTCTATATACAATTAAAGGTGAGTATGCTGCATTTGGAGTTGTCAGTTGTGAGATACGGGTCTGGGAAGTTGGGATTCTGGATTTTTATTCAGACCATAACTTTTTATCTGTACATTATTTTTCTGTGAAATCAATTTTGTATTTTTCTTTATTTTATTATCTACAACTTTTATGTACAAAGTTTCTTTATTTGATGAATAAAAAGTGGAACCAAAAATAGGTCCCAAAATGAATAAAGAATGAATAAGAACTATAGGTATTTTATCTGTATTTTGGCCCTTATCTCCCCCTACTTTATTCCTTGTCGACCTAGTCATCGAGATGCCTAGGTCTCGGGGTTTCGGGTCATAAAATATTTACAATATTTTATTCTTTTTCTTTTCTTTATTTATTCTATAATTTTGGCTTTAATTATAGCAATTTATACACTGTTTAGATGCACATGCATGAATGCTAAAATGCTCTACTTAATGCTATTTACATGCATTTGCTAGGGTTTTTGGTGCCAAAATGATAGAATAAAGATGATGAAATGTGGATTCATCACCATCTTCGCTTGAAGCTCAGGAACACATTCCAACCTTCATGTATCCACTTTAGCCTTTACATTTCCCAATTCGTTTCCATCTTTCGTTTCCGCCTCTGTCGTGGTTCCTTTGCTACGACTATCCAGTCAGGACCCCATCTCACGTATCCTCCCATTCCGATCGACACTACACATCTGCAACCATCCTCCTATGCAACCTGCTCCCCCTTAGACTCGACCTTCAGGTCGAGATTAAGGTCGAGACCTCCTTCCTCCACGCTAGCCGAGGGTCGACCTCCATTCCCTTACGCTTATCTATATTTTGCCATGCAATAACCCGACTGGAGAGACCAATCCGAGTTGCGCTACCCTTTGCAGGTACTCGTGCGCACGTGGAGAGTCATCTGAAGCCCCAACTGCTCAGGAGGAGCAGCTGCAGGCAAAGCAACCCTGTCCCGCTCATCTGACCGCTAGCTCCTTCATCGGAGCATCCCACCAGACGCGGAGCACGTCCACGACCTTGTTGGACACCTTAAAGCCTTCATCTGAGTGTTGGATCTCCATCCTCGCTCAGTTGAAGTTCACCCTCGACGAGTTCATCCAGGATCCTTTTCCGCCATCGATCAGGAGCTTCGCACCCAGATCTGAACCAGACCGTACATTCACATCTTATTCATAACAGTCTGACCAGGGTTAGGGAAATATCTGCGCCCTACTCCCACGCCGCCTTCAAAACCTCAGATCCGTACTGTAGCAGCGCATTGCAGACGCACGTCCTCGACACTCTAGAGCCGTCAGATCTTTTTCATGGGACGATCAGAGCTGCCAGAGACCCCACGCCCCCGCATGTGCCATAGGGGGTTATATTTTCTTTCAACACTTGCTTGTTTTAGCATTTCCCTTTAGTCCAAAAAATAAATGTGGTAGTTTAAACCATTTGCAGTTAGACTCTTATAGTTTCTGATATTTGCATTTTAGTCCAGTTTGTTTGAACTCATGTGCAGTCCCACATGTCTTTCCGGGACATTTGCATTATATGCCCTACACCTTATAGATGTTATAAATTGAATGGCTAGTTTTTAAAAATTTGCACTTATACCCCTGTGACTCTGATTCACGTTTTGCGCGCATGCATGCTTGGACTTTTTGCAACTTTGGCCATGTACTTTCCATGTGTGCTACTGTTTGGCCTAGAGCTTTATTTTAATTACATACATGTCCCTACAAACTATTTATCTTTTATTTAACTTAATAACTAGCAAATTAACCTTAACAATTCCCTAAAAATTACCTTCAATCCTGTTGTCGTGTAGTATTTAGTTTAATTTTTGTTAGGCAACTTGTTTGCATTTGTTATTTTTGAAAAATAAAAAACTTGTAAAAAGTGTCGTGTCCATTTTTGAAAACCCATAAAAATTCAAAAAATTATCTTAAAAATTCTAAAAAAATCATGTTAGCGTGATTTGATATGTTTTGGTTTCAATAGCATTTTTGTTTGAAAATACCTTTTAAAAACCCTAAAAATTGCAAAAGACCTAAAAACTCATAAAAATCATATAAAATTCAAGAAAAAAAACAAAAATTCTCATTTCAATTCATGTTTGTGGCATTTTATCATAAAATTTCTCCAGGATTTTGGGGTATTTTAAGTATTTTTAACTTGCAATTTAATCCTAGCTGTGCACTATTTGTGTTTTAGTCATTGATTGATTTTTAAAATTTCATAAAACATTTGCAAAACTCCATAAAATTACCAAAAATATTTTGAAACCTTAAAAACCCCCAAAATAGTTTTATCTTAATATTCTGAGAATTTTTTGCTATAAATAAAAATACAAAAAGACTTGTGTGTGCTCTGTTTTCTTATTTGTTGCTTTTGCTTCTTTATTAAAAGCAAAAAAATTGCAAAATTAAAAACCACCAAAAATATGTTGTTCATTTCTGAGATTTGACTACTTCGTTGGTTTTCTCGTGCTCCTTATGTTCAACCCTGGTTGCTATACCAGGTAAAATTAAATAGCGAGACCGCTTACATTTGTGCTTGTTTGTCTTTGATTTTCTTGAGTGGTTTTATTTTTCTTGTTGACCAACTCGATTGATTAGGGACACCGACCTTTCTTTTTTTCTACCTTAATCGATCCGGGATTTTGTGTCTTCAGAATGGCGCAGTTGCCGGGGAGCACGACTTAGTAGTTATTTTCTCTTTTATTATTTCTTTGTCTCTATTTGATATAACCATTTTCTGACAAATTTCTGCTTTGCTTTTTGAGCAAAAAATCGCCCGAGGATGCTTTGGCTTTCTGTTGGAGTACCCACATCTGATGAGGAGAGGAAAGCAGGAGAAGCCAATTATAGTAGATAGAGTGGTTTTATTTTCTGCAGACTTATTATTGTAATAATTTCCAGACTTGGACACACTCTCTTTAGACTTAGACTTATTGGGGTTTGTTTCACCGAGCACCGGTGTGCTCGGGGGACCTCACCGGATTTTTCATGATTTTTGTTTTGATTACTTTTATTTTCTTTTGATTCACGAGGATTTAGCCCCTACATTTAGGACTTTTGTTGATTGTGATGTAATTAGCTAAGGCCCCTCACTTAATTGCTCATTCTGTTCCTATAGAACATAATTGGATCTTGCTAATAATTAATAAGGAAAAAATAACTTAATCATTTGAGAGGCCACGTGCCGCTAGAGGTCATATACAACACGTGCATGATCCGTTGTGGCGGACACCGATCGACCTTCAAGACTGGACTCATGCCTCTCTCTTTGATTAGTTAGCTACAGTTCTTCACGATCAATAGAAGTTGCTCATATAAGGCTAATTTCTTCGTTACATCATTTAGTTAGTTTATTTTCTATCTTTTAATTTATGCACGGATCACCCTGCATGTACAGTGATGGAGACAAGTACACATTTCTATCTCTGCATGCATCATAGTGTTTGATCGCACATCAGCTTTTTCGACTTCCTCCCCCAGTTTTATTAGACTCAAACAAACCCAGGAAATCGAAAAATTCGTTAGGTGTTGTTTTTATCATAAAAATACATAAAAGTGAAAATAAATAAAATTGGGACTGCTAATGCAAATTGGATCCTAAAAGACACTTCATCATAAAATCTTTGTTTTGGGGAGAGTCACCCTCTCATTGGTTGATTTATCTACAGTGAGAGAGTGACATGCACACTAGGATAGAGCCATACATGAACTCTCTTCATACTACTGGTCTTGTGGTTGGTTGTTCTCTAGTGAGGATTTCACCGGGTAGCCAGTAATCGGTCTGGGACTTCCTTAGCAGATTGGACAGATCGGGTAGCCGGTAAAGGGTCCGCACCTATATTGGCTGGGAAAAACTAATTCTGAGATTGGGCCAGTCTCCTGGGAGCATCGGGTTCCCAATAGCTAGCTTAATCACTCTGATATATTGATTGATAACCTAAATAAAATTTACAAGATTAACAAACGATCTTTCACGGTCAACAGCTACAATGTTGAGTAGGTAAATTGGGGGTTTGATTTCTGATCCTGTTTGCATTCCAGTTCTCATCGTCATAAATCCCTACATAACAATGATGGGAAGGAGGTCCCTTAGGCTGCCTTTGACAGCATCGCTCTGGAGCACTCCTTTCCATTCATCTAGTGCAGTTTCAGAGAGCCCCAGCCAGCTCTTTGAACCTGAGTTCGTGACCATCCTGTTCCCCCTCGACCACCCTTCTTCTACCAGTCATGAGGTGCCAGAGCAGAGGCCAGCACAGATTTATGTACATTTAACAGCACCTCAGTTGGGGTCTTTTGCCTTTTCAGAGACCCGAGAGATGGACAACAGTGAGGGACGCATCGATGAGTAGCCCTAGGATTCGATGTATGTACTTGATCAGGGTGCCATCAACAACACACTTCTAGCCTCCCTGGAGATCATACAGAGACAGATCAGAGACCAGGGAGCATTCTTAGAAAAGGTACGACGAGAGCTTGCGGAGATGAGAGCCGATAGAGGAGAGCCACAGAGACCAACCGGTGGAGAGATACCTGCAGTTGGAGGAGGAGATGGATGACCAGATGATCAGCCAGAGCCGAGGCCACCATGCATGATGAGGCAGTTACACAACCCTGGAGCAACTCTCATCCACCGTTTGATTCAGCTCTCGGAGATCCTGGGCGATTTCTAGCTTCTCCTCCAGACCATTAAGCTTCTGCCAAGTTCCATGGGCTAGCCACCGAGGAGCCGCACCTCCATCTCCGGGAGTCCAAGATGATCTGCAGTATTGTCAACGATAGATTCGTGGACAAGGATACAATCAAAATGATCGCCTTCTCTTTCTCATTGGTTGACATATCAGCCTATTGGCTGAAGCATTTGGGGAGGTATGTTACCACTTGGGAGCAGCTCCGGACCGAGTACTTGAATAAGCATTATCCACTCGATCGGACCAACGCAACTAGAGCTATGATCAACGACTTCACCATGATCCGGAACGAGCAGTTCCACGAGGCTTGGGATCATTCCAGAGAGCTCATCGACCTGTGTCCACATCACGAGATATCAAAACCCAACTTAGTACATAGCTTCTTTTGTGAGCTGACACCGGAGCTGTAGGGGCTTGTTAATGCCTCATGTGGAGGGTCCTATTTCGCCAAGGATGAGGACCAAGTTTGGGCCATCTATGAGGAGATGGCAGAGAACTACATGGTGATGTCCCAGACTAGGGTCTATACTCAGGAAGAGCCCCTTCCACAGGCCGTTCCTATCAGAGGATAACACGGGTCGATGCAGGTCCATCTACTTCGTCAGCAACAGCAACACAGGCAGACTCATCAGCAGATGACATGGGGATTATCAGCAAGAAGCTGGACCGCATCGAGATCATCAAGAAAAAGCAGTGCCAGGGCCTCTCCCAGATAGATCAGTTGGAACAGACGCTTAGTGACCTGAAGACCCATATCATGTGTCTCCAGGAGGCACATACGGCTCCATAGCCACGTCTCAGGTCACGGGCTGATTCCAGCAACAACAACTCCACCCAACCTTCTACGACTTACCGCCAGGTCCACCACATACAAGCAGAGCCGGTCCAGCCGCAGCAGTACTACTCCCAACCACCACCCTCTCAGGACACTCAGATGGTGGTGTATCAACCGAATCAGCCCCTAGAAGTTCTTCCCTTCAACTTACGAGCAAAATCCGTTCATGGAAGTCAATGGGATTTGGTACGACCGGTACCAACAACAGCCTGGGAATCGTCATGATCATCCTGGATTTAGATGGTCTACTAGAGGCACCTCGTCCTAGCAGCAACTTCCAGCTCAGGGCGGTCAAAGCATCCAGCAGCAGCCCCATCATTCTCATCCATCCCACCATTACCAGCAGGGTCCTCGTCCCTACCATCAGGGACAACAGTGGAGGTAGCAGCAACAGCCTCATCAGTATTCTCAGCCTCCCCTCACTACCAGCAACTTCATTTCTAGCGAGGCAACCCGACCGTTCTCATGGACTCGTCTATGAGAACCCAACCCTTGACGACCTCACCCGCGTCCTTTCAGATCAGTAGGCATCCTTCCGGCGAGAGATGGACGAGTTCCGATAGGAGATGAGGGATATCATTAAGGACAAGACCGCCACACCAACTCAGATTGAACCAAACCCGAACAACCTCAAGAGGAAGTCTAAGCAGGTATAGTTCACAGATACTACTATTCCTAGTGATTCCTTGGACGATATTTCTTCCTACATATTTGATGTTGACTTTGTGACACTTAGGAGCGGTAGAATGCCAGGCGGCAGTGCCTCGTTTGAGTGACGACCACATGGATATTCAGGAGCGCCGGACGAGGAGGATAGCGATGTTGATGCTGCTTGTGATGATGATGATGGTGGCACTGAAGCCACTAAGTATGTAGATCAAACCAACGTATTGAGGCTGTCGAGACTCCAGATTCAGTTGGTGGTACTGAGGCCACTATTTCTATTCCAGTTGCTGAGCTAAAGCGCGGTGCTGATGTCGTGAAGATAGATGCCATGGGTCATACTGAGGCCACCATTTCTACTTCAGATGTGTTGCCACCTTTTGTTTCTCATGCCAGTGTTAGAAAAAAACCAAAAAAATAGAAAAATGGAAAAGACCAAAATATGAATAAAGGAAAGGTTTATGTATCTTCTTCGAGTCCATGTGTATTGAATGCCTATGATTGTATGGATTCTATTCCTTCACATCTACAGGATCCCATTCATGACCCTCATCTCTCTAGAGAGGGTCCAACTATCCCCTTCCCTCAAGCAGTCCGCTTAGCGAAGGGGAATAAAACATAAAATCCCAAAAAGAAACACCGACTAGAGCTCATCTAGCAGATGATCGACAGATTCCAGATTCAGCTGACTCTACAGGAGGCACTTGAGCATATCCCTCTCTTCTAGAAGAACTTGAGAGAGAAGACCACCATCTGTAGGAAGAGAAGGAACCACAATGCAGAGATCCATGTGCTCACTCGTGCCAGCTGCTTCACCATCCAGAACCGATTGTTAGCCAAGAGGCTAGATGCATGAGCTCCATATGTCAGATGCCACATCCATGAGCAAATATTCGATCGAACTATATTAGACAAAGATTCTTCCATCAACCTTCTTTCGACAGCCCTACTCGATTGTTTTGAGTTTGGCCCTCTTCGATAGAGCAGGACAGTCCTTCATTTTGTTGACAGATTTGTCAAGAGGCCGAAGGGGTTGTTGAAGGACGTGGTCTTCACAATTTAGGGCCTGAAATTCTCAATGGACTTTGTTGTATTGGACATGGAGATCCCTGAGTCTGTGACATATACCTCCATCATGCTAGGACGCCCATTCTTGGCCACAGCCAAGGTGGTGTATGATCATGATAGCGGGAAGGTATACTTTCACGTCGATGGCGAGAGTATACAAATAGAGACGATTGAGGAGACCAAAGCTAGAGATTTAGTCTGCTTCAAGCAGTTGAGCGACATAGAGCACGTGACAGATGCAAAGCGAGACGTCCACCAGGAGTGCGACTTTGTGATCACTGATGATGAAGTTGTATGGTTAGACCCAGCAACACGAGCTCTTGTCACGCATATAGATGTAGAGGATTTATAGACTATTGCAGACGAGAGTTTGGAGAGCACACTCTTGGCATATGACACATTTGAGACTGATAGTTGTAGTCCAAATAGCGAGGCCGAGTTTATTTCTTGTTCTTCTGATTCAGATCCCTCGGATTCAGACATTGATTGGGATTAGTTTGGTGATTATTTGCCATGTCTGATTCCCACAGAGTTGACAACTAGGGTGGAGATTGAGCCAGCACAGATTACAGAGATACTAGCAGGCCATCTTCACCAGCTTTTCATGCACAACGAGAGTTCTCCCATGCAGATTTGGTTGCTTTCACTCAAACTTTTCAGAATCCACATTTGCCAGAACCTAGTTGTATTGAGTGGAAGACCTTGACGCTGTCATTGTAGTGTAGATTCCTTGCGGGTGAGCCTGAGATGTACCCAGTCATTATCTCAGCGGATTTGACTGGAGAGCAAGAATCTCGTTTGATGGAGGTTCTTGAAAGAAACCACAAGGTAATTGGATGGAGCGTTGCTGATCTCCATGGGATAAGTCCGGCCATGTTCTCTCACCATATTTATCTAGAAGTGGACTCTAAGCCCTCGCGTGAGTTCCAACGATGGTTGAACCTGAATCTTCGAGATGTGGTCATGAAAGAGATATAAAAATGGTGGAGAACCGATTTTATCTACCCCATCTCCGACTCTAAGTGGGCTAGTCCATTACATGTGGTGCTCAAGAAGACGAGCATCACTACAGTTGTGAGTGAGTCTGGAGAGGTGATATCTACCCGGGTACCCACTTCTTGGAGGGTCTATGTGGAATACAGACGATTGAATCAGGCCACCAAGAAGAATTATTTCCTACCGCCATTTATTAATCAGATTATCGAGAGGATAGCTGGGAAGAGTCACTATTGTTTTCTTGACAGGTACTCCGGTTATAACCATGTGGCCATAGCGCCCGAAGACCAGGAGAAAATGACATTCATCTGCCCATTTAGGACATATGCTTTCAGACGGATGCCCTTTAGTCTTTGTAACTCCCCGGCGACATTTCAAAGGTGCATGTTTTCCATCTTTTTGGATATGGTGGGTGACTATTTAGAGGTCTTCATGGATGATCTCTTGGTCTACAGCGATGGATTCAATGCTTATCTTGACTGCCTAGACCGTGTACTTCAGTGCTGTATCGAGGTCCATACCGTTTTATCCCAGGAGAAGAGCCACTTCATGGTGACTCAAGAGACGGCGCTTGGCCGTATCATCTCCAATAGGGGCATGGAGGTTTATCCGGCCAAGGTGGATATCATCAGGAAACTCAATCCACCATCCAACTTGCAGTAGTTGCGGTCTTTTCTGGGTCATGTCGGTTTCTACCGATGATTCATTCAGGATTTCAGTCTTATTTCCCGATCGCTTACTGATCTGCTAACGAAATACATCGAGTTCATTATAGATGATAAGTGTCTAACGCCATTCGAGAATCTTAAGGGATTAGTTGTTGAGGCTCCTGTCCTTCAGCCACCTGATTGGTCTCTCCCATTCGATATCATGACGGATGCTTCTAATTTTGCCATAAGGGTTGTGCTAGGACAAAGGAGGGATGGATTGTCGTATGCCATTCACTATGCTAGCCGGACTTTGGATGCCTCTCAACGAAACAACACTGTTACATAGAAAGAGATGGTAGCAGTAGTCTTTGCTTTGGATAAATTCGGATCTTATATTTTTGGATCCAGAGTGACGATTTTTACATATCATACAACCATCAAGTACCTCATGACAAAGAAGGATGCCAAAGCCAAATTAACTAGATGGATCCTTCTACTCCATGAGTTTGATATTGAGATTAAGGATAAGCCTGGAGTCAAGAATGTGGTGGCGGATCACCTCTCCCGATTAGAGAACCATGGGGATTCAGAGCAGATGGCACCTATTGCAGAGACCTTCCCAGATGAGATGATCCTTGATATCTCCTTGCTCCCATGGTACACTGACATTGTGAACTATCTTGTTACCAAGAAAGTTCCACAAGGTTGACCCAGGAAACGACTTGAGACTTTCCTTACGAAGGCCAGGTCGTACCATTGGGAGGATCCCATCCTTTATCATTAAAGAAGGGATAAAGTCTGGCGTCGGTGCATTCCTCAGGAGGAGCACCACATCGTCCTCACATATTGCCACAAGCTTGAGGTAGTAGGACATCATTCTGGGAGGAGGAAAACACAGAAAGTGCTCCAATCCAGCCTATGGTGGCCTACCCTCTTCAAGGATTCTGATGAATTCGTGAAGAGGTGTACAAACTGTCAGAGGATGGGCACCTACGAACAACGTGATATGATGCTGATGCAACCCATTCATTTCTGTGAGGTTTTTGACGTATAGGGCATCGATTTCATGGGTCCATTCTCTAAGAGTCGGGTATTCGAGTACTTTCTGCTTGATATGGATTATGTGAGTCGTTGGGTTGAGGCCATCCCTGTCCGAATTGCAGATGCTAAGACTGTTTGCCGATTTTGAGGAAAAATACAATTTCAGAGTTCAGGGTTCCTAGAGTGTTGATATCAGATGGGGGGCTCACTTTATCAATGACAAGGTAAAGGTCCTTGCTAACGAGTTCAGCATAGACCATCGAGTTGCCACTCCATATCACCCTCAGATCAATGGTCTTACTGAAGTATCGAATAGGGAGATCAAGATGATATTGCATAAGGTTGTCCGCCCGGACCGAAAGGATTGGTCATAATTATTGGACTCGGTCCTGTGGGAATATCAGACTTCCTTCAAGACACCTTTGGGTACATCTCCCTTTCGTCTTGTTTATGGAAAGCCATGCCATTTACCTGTGTAAATCAAACACAGGTCACTATGGGCAGTCGTTGAGTTATATTACTGGATCCAGAGAGTATAGGAGATCGGAGGAAAGCAGAGTTGGTAGCCCTGGAGGAGCTTAGAGACACAACCTTCTCGAGTAGCCTACAATACAAGGAGAGAGTGGAGATATGGCATGATTCTCATATCAGCCATAAACAGTTTGAGCTGAACCAGAGAGTATGGCTATTTGATGCTAGGTTGAGATTATTTCCAGGGAAGTTGCAGAGCAAATGGAAGGGGTCATACTTGGTCCTAAAGGTACACGACAATGGTAGCATTGATATATCTGAGTTGTCATATGAATCCACCTTTTGAGTTAACGGAAGCCATATTAAGATCATGATCCGCTGATCGTTGACCTTGCCCCCATTCATTTTGCATGAGATGTGGTCTTCGTCTCACATCAGTTGCATCTCATGCTTGATTATCATTTTTCCTCCGCAACTGTATAGATCCAATTGTCCATATCTCACATTTTTTTATCTTACACCCCATATTCATCTTCTGATTATGTTATACTTAGCCCTGTTTGGTGGAGAATAAGCCCTGGAATAAGGGGCCAATTCTCCTCCCAACACGATTCCCAGTGGTACGACTATTCACCATTATTCCATCTTATTTCAATCTTACTCCTATCTTTTTCCCACCTTACCTACCTTTATTTCACCTTATTCTCCTTATTCCTATCCTCCAGCCGAACAATGAATAGACCCTTATTCTCCTTATTCCCCATCCTTATTCGTGCTTATTCCTGAACCGAACGGGCCCTTAGGGTGTAGTTTACCCAAATTATAGGGGCGATGTCAGACTTATTATCATCTATTTGTTTTTTTACCTCTACTTTTCTGCCTATACTTAGGGATACTTTACCCTAAGTATAGGGGAGGTAGACCCTGTACATTCTAACCCTCGGTTTTTGCCTTGTATACATACTTCTATACTTAGGATTACTTTATCCTAAGTATAGAGGGATCACCAACCTCTATTCATTGCATTCTTTTATTCTTCGTTGTTGTATAGCCTTCTTTTCAGTTCCCAATACTCAGCACGAGTTATATCTTCCTTTCACCGCTCTTTGATCACTCTGAGGACATCGTTCGAGCTAAGTATAGAGGGTGGTGTTTATATTGTATATATACTTTAGCCATAACTCATACTTTGTGTGAGTGTGCTAATGAATAAAATAGCTAAAAAATACAAATTAAAAATCACAATAATTTTAAAAAATTTTCTTGCATTCTTTCTTGTATATACATATTTATAAATAATACTTTTGTAAAAAAACTATTTTTGTACAAATGTTTGTAGAAAAATGTTTTGTGTGTAAAACTCTTATAAATATTTTTGCATCAAAATCATGTATATAGTACAAAATTTTTGAAAAATGTTTGAAAAACAAAACTTTGCAAAAATCTATTTGTAAATGTTTGTAAATATTTTGCAGAAGCTTTCTCTTCCTCCTTGCATTCAAACATATTTCATAAATTTTGCATATTTTAAAACAAATACACAAAAAGAATTTTGTACATGTTTGTTTGTATATTCTTTTGAATCATAGTTGACACTTAAACTAGTCTGGAATTAAATTGGAAAATGGAGCTTGGTAAGACATTAATCCACCTAACTTCAGAGGAACCTTATAGGAATTGGGGTTAAGACTTTTCAGGTCCATTAGTGAATTAATTATTTGAGTCCACTAGGCTATGTTCGCATGTCATTTTGATGAGCTTAAGTAGAACACTTAACAACAAACGCATGACTCTCAGAGACAATGGCTTTACTTGGACCCAACACCTTACACATAGCTCCGCATGGATGAGGTGATGAGGAGGCAGAATCCTTTGGCTTGAAGTAGCATACGAGGGTAATACTTCTAGACGGAACCTCTCATCTTCCTTTAGGGAGGGATGTGCATCTCAACTTGGTCTAGTAGCATTGAGGTCTAAAGACAGGAGTTGTGGGTTGCAATAATGCTTCAAAAGAGGGATAGTCTACTGGCTCAAGAAGAAAAACACCTTATGTATATGATGCACCATGTACATATGTTGTACATGTGCACATAAAAAAAAGTGTGTGCAAAAGTATGAAAAACTCCAAAAAAGTGGACATGCCTGATTGAAAATAAAATGCATGCCAGAGTGTATATAGTCAATAAAGCAAAGCTTATGTATCACACCTTCTCATCGCATGAAGCTTGCAGCAGGAGACTTAGCTACACTGGTTAGGCTCCCAGGGATACATGGCTACATTGGTCACGATCCATTCTCTTCTTTCCCCTCTTCTTGAGATGGTTGAACTTGAACTTAGAAGGGAATACCCCGCTCCTTGAGGAAAGAGATGATGGACTAGGGAATTAGAGTTACCTTGTTGAGGGAGGCTATTTCTTTGTCATTTATGAGGTGGGGAGCTACACATCACTTACACAGTGCAAGGAAAGATGCATCGTAGAGTTTGCGTATGTAGACATGTTCTAATCTGATTTATTGAGGAGTTTTAACCACAGAATGGTAGAACTTAGGGGATGTTGAGTCTTAAACCTATTTCCAATAAGGTTCAACAAACTAGTAATCCAATATGAATGAGCTCCATACTTATTAATAGAATAAGGATAAGTATAATCAACTGTTGAAATCTGAGAAGCGAAAGCGGAATCGAAAAAATAAGAAACATAAACATAAAAAAGAACAGAAAGATTTACGTGGAACCCTACTCCCTAAGGAGCGGGATGAAACCACGGGAGAAGCCTTCAAAGGGGCGGATATTCTCTCTCAATTGAGTACATGGGTGAGGAGGGACTCTCTAAGACCGCGCAGAGCCAGAGATCCCAACGCTCATCATGTGGGAATAAACATGAGTGGGGTAATTGGATCTTGGTGAGATCCAATTACCCACCTATTACATTCTCTAACACTCCCCCTCAAGCTGGAGCTGAGAAAGCTTCAGCTTGCAACAACAAGAAAATGTATACATCACATCTTCACACGATACATCACAAAGACACAAGTCCGTTGTTGGTAGATTACCTCGCACGAGGACAGGTCTGCGGCTTTCAGGTCATTGGAACATATCTCTATCATGCCTGTAAAACCGCTGCGATATCAGGTCACCGGAACGTATCTCTGTCGTGCCTGGAGAAGAATCGTTGCAGAAGAAGTCCAATGCGGAATAGTAGTCGGGTTGCAAAAGAAGAAGTATGTGCCTTGTCAAAGAAGTTGATGCTCGGTGAAGATGGATGATCTGTAAAACGCTGGAGTGATGGTCTGTCAGTCGTGGCTGGACAATAGAAGTTGTGAAGAATATATATCTGATTCCCCCTTTCTCCCATACTTGATAGAATAAAGAGCTTGAAACATCAAGTTGGGAGAAACAAAACATGCATTTTTTGCTTCATTCTTTTTTTTGCACAATTTTTCTTTTTTTTTCTTTTTCTTTTTTTCTTTTTTTACATAAGCCGTTCAACCTCCTTTTTTTAACGGCTTTTCAACTCTCTCTCTCTCTCTTTTGATAAACTTTGCGTACGGCTTTTTTTTGGTATGTGCCTTTTTCGAAACACATGCATTTTTTTAATGGGCATGTTCTCATCATTTTTTTCTGTTGAGCGCCTTTTTTTGGACTAAACAGGCCCGTTGGGCCTTACAACTGCAGCCTTAAATTTTTTTTAAATTGCAGATCCACCCTCTTTTCCCTTATATGGCCTTCTCTCACTTTTTTTCTTTAAAGAAAAACAAGAAAGGCCCACTAGGGCTGAAAAATCAGCCGCCCTTCTTAGGGTCCCAGCAGGAACGCCCCTTTCTTTTTCCTTTTTTTTTAAATAGTCGGGCCCACTCCTAGGGTTCCCATCCTGGGAACCCCCACTCGATCAAGCACCGCTGTTGGAACATGGAGAGGTGCGCGGGCGACCATGGAGGCGTAAGGAGCTCCATCGCCTTGCTGGCTGAAGGTGATTCGTACGTGCGGATGAAGGGAATATTGTTACGAGGGAGATCTGGGATGAAGCTGCAGACCGCATGCGCCTGGAGTCGCCGACCTGGGCTGATGCGGCTAGGGGATGGCGTCGTCTTTCTGGGCTGCGAGTCGAATGCAGGTGCGTCATTCGCCTGGGCTAGAGGCTGTCATCATCGGGGGTTGCGGTTGGGATGCTGCATGGAGCAGTCTGAGGTCTCGGGGAGGCGCCGCCTGCGCCAGGAGCCACCAAGAGCGGATGGGGGGTGAAGAAATGGTGATGGCGGGCGGCGCGCTTTGGAGGATTGCGCCGACTGCATGCTTTGGAGGAGAGAGGCGACATGGAGACTCTGTCACCGACTGGGATGCGCGAAGGACGAACCAACATCCTGCTAGGGGAAGTCGTAAGCTGCGCGATGATGGAGGGTGGCACAACCCAGGAGGTTGCAGCATGAAGATGGAGCTCTGCCAGAGGCGCGCCACCAGGAGGTCCCGTTGAGGAATGTGGTGCTGTCGGGCTCATCGTTGATGGAGAGATGGCACCAGAAATGAGATCTAGGGTTCCAGACGGGAACCCGAAATACCTTGGACCTTCACGAACGAACAGATCTAGGGTTCCAAAGAACCCTAAAAATAAAATCTCTCAAACAGAATATGACTTCATAAATATCTCTTCAACATCAATAACAAGAACGAATCTCGAATAGAATTACAAAACTTAAAAAATCCTTGAGAATCGACCTGCTCTGATACCATGTTGAAATCTGAGAAGCGGAAGCGGAATCGATAAAATAAAGAAACATAAACATAAAGAACAGAAAGATTTACGTGGAACCCTACTCCCTAAGGAGCGGGATGAAACCACGGGAGAAGCCCTCAAAGGGGCGGATATTCTCTCTCAATGAGTACATGGGGTGAGGGACTCCTTATATAGCCTCTCGGACAGACCAGAGTCCCAACGCTCATCCATGTGGTACTAAACATGAGTGGGGTACTTGGATCTTGGTGATATCCAATTACCCACCTATTACATTCTCTAACATCAACCTTGATTCCCTTTCTTTTGCTTTTCTCTTTCTTTTCACTTCTTTTTCAAATAAGTGTTTGCTAAGGGACTAGCAAAGGTAAAGTATAGGAGGGTCATGAATCCTTGATTCTCACTCTTTATTTTTTTATTTTATATCTTTTTCTTGTCAAAACATCTTGTCTATAAATATAATAACTTAGCAATTTGCATGCTTGTGTTTATATTGCATAATTAGCATGTTTTGTGTAAAAATAAAAGAATAAAGAAAAAGAAAAAGGAATGACGTATTTAGAATAAATACAGAGTGATCCAAATCCCAAGAGAAGGTCAAGCCTTGACCTGATCACAAAATAAAATAGGTAGAGAGAGATAGGGCTCACTAAATAGTGTATATATTACATACACTTGTATATATTAATTATGTATATATTTTCATAGAATAAAATTAAATTATTATTTTTACTCCCTTATATATATCTCTAAAAATAATGTAAAAAATAAAATAAAAATCAAAAAAATCAAATAAAAATAAAATCATCCATGCATTGTATAAAATACACATGTATATATCACATTCCCTATTTATTATATATATTTAAATAATTTGTAAAAATAAAATAAAAATTATTTTACACTCCTAAAAATATGTTGTAAATAAACAAAATATAAAACAAGAATATTTTTGTAAAAATAAAATAATAAAAATATATGTACATAATACATAGGTATATTGTACTTGTATATAATACTATATATTGTATATACATTAATTTCTTTTTCCTAAAAATAATTTAAAATTACAGAAAAATAGTTCAAAAAATAATAAACATTTTTTATTTTGTACAATTTTTATTTTGAATTCATTTGCTATTTTTATTGAATTTGTAATTGTTTTTTACATTCCTTTTTTCTGATTGGTCCAGGGGCTTTGTTTAGACCTTCTGGAGCTTGGTTTGGTGCAGCGACGACGCAGCTCGACCATCATGGCCGGAACTCCGCCACAAGAAGCCTCCCCATCCATCGCAACGTAGTCGAGGCCATTACCCCGACGACCATCTTCGCTTGAAGCTCGGGAACGTGTTCCAACCTTCAGGTATCCACTTTAGCCTTCACATTTCCCAGTTCGTTTCCATCCTTCGTTTCCGCCTCCGTTATGGTTCCTTTGCTCCGACTATCCAGTCGGGACCCCATCTCACGTATCCTCTCATTTTGATGAACACTAAGTATCGCCAGCAATTCTCCTACGCAACCTGCTCCCCCTTAGACTCGACCTTCAGGTCGAGATTAAGGCTGAGACCTCCTTCCTCCACGCTTGCCTGGGGTCGACGTACATTCCCTTACACTTCTTTGTGTTTTGCCATGCAATAACCCGACCAGAGCGACCACTTAGAGTCGTGCTACCCTTTGCAAGTACTCATGCGTGCGGGGAGAGTCATCTGAAGCCCCAACTGATCAGGCAGAGCAGCTGCAGGCGGAGCAAACCTGTCCCACTCATCCGATCGCTAGCTCCTTCATCGAAGCATCCCACCCGACGCGGAGCACATCCACAACCTTGTTGGACACCTTAGAGCCTTCATCGGAGTGCTGGATCTCCATCCTCGCTCAGTTGAAGTTCACACTCGATGAGTTCATCCAGGATCCTTTTTCGTCGTCGATCAGGAGCTTCGCCTCTAGATCTGATCCAGATCGTACATTCACACCCTATTCGTAACTGACTGATCAAGGTATGGGAAAGATCTGCACCGTACGTCCACGCCACCTTCAGAACCGTCAGATCTGTACTGTAGCAGCACATCACAAACGCATGTCCCTGACACTCCAGAGCTGTTAGATCTTTTCCAAGAGATGATTAGAGTGGCCAGAGACCCCCCGCACCCCGCACGTGCCCTTGGGGTATATTTTCTTTCAGCCCTTGCTTGTTTTAGCATTTCCCTTTAGTCCAGAAAATAAATGTGGTAGTTTAAAACATTTGTAGTTAGAACCTTGTAGTTTCTGATATTTGCATTTTAGTCTAGTTTGTTCAAACCCACATGCAGTCATGCATGTCTTTCTGGGTCATTTGCATTATATGCCCTATACTTTATGGATGTTACGAATTGAATAACTAGTTTTTGAAATTTGCATTTATAACCCTTTGAGCCTGATTTACGTGTTGCGTGCGTGCATGCTTCGACTTTTTACAACTTTGGCCCTGTACTTTCCATGTGTGTTACTGTTTGGCCCAGAGCTTTATTTCAATTACATACAGATCCATGCAAACTGTTTGTCTTTTATTTAGCTTAATAATTAGCAAATTAACCCTAAAAATTCCCTAAAAAGTATCCTCAACTCATGTTGTCGTGTAGTATTTAGTGTAATTTTTGTTGGGCAACGTATTTGCATTTGTTATTTTTGAAAAATAAAAAACCTACAAAAAGTGTCTTGTCCATTTTTGAAGACCCATAAAAATTCAAAAAATTGACATTAAAATTCTGAAAAAACCATGTTAGCATGTTTTGATATGTTTTGGTTTCAGTAGCATTTTTGTTTAAAATTCTTTATAAAAACCCTAAAAATTACAAAAGACCTAAAAACTCATAAAAATCATATAAAATTCAATAAAAATAAAAAATTCTCATTTCAGTTCTTGTTTGTGGAATTTTATCTTTATTTTATCATAAAAATGCTCCCCAAGAGTTTAGGGCATTTTAAGTATTTTTAACTTGCAATTTAATCCTGGATGTGTACTGTTTGTGTTTTAGTCACTAATTGATTTTTAGAAATTCATAAAGACATTTGCAAAACCCCATAAAATTACCAAAAACACTTCAAAACCTTAAAACCCCAAAAATATTTTTACCTCAATTTTCTCATCATTTTTCACTATAACAAAAAATAAAAAAGATTTGTGTGCCCTGTTTTCTTATTTCCTGCCTTTGCTTCTTTATTAAAAGTAAAAAAATTGCAAAATTAAAAATCACCAAAAATGTGTTATTTATTTTTGAGATTTGACTACTTCGTAGGTTTTCTCATGCTCCCTGTGTTTGACCATGCTTTCTATACTAGGTAAAAATAACAGAGACACCGCTTACATTTGTGCTTGATTGTCTTTGATTTTCTTGAGTGGTTTTATTTTTCTTGTTGACCAACTCAATTGATTAGGGACAATGACCTTGCTTATATTCTACCTTAATCGATCTGGGATTTTGTGTCTTCAGATGGCAATCCTTTTTTCTAAAGGCTTATTAACCGACCTCTTGATGGAGGTCCTCTTCATAGGAATAGAGATTCGGAGGTGTTAGATAAGTTAGGTCAAAGAGTTGATTTAATGAGATCGAGATAGCTGAAGTCCTATGTTGTATATTGTCATGATATAGGCACACATCCTTTGACCAGATGTGTTATTATATGCCTGAGTATGTACATTTGGCAGACCAATAGGTTGATGACCTAATTAAAGTTTATACACCGACGAGCTGGTGCACATACGACATACGAGTAATACGACCTCTTAAAGGGATCATGCATGTTCATTTACTAAATCGAAAGACATGAGCTCACTCATGAGATATTGGGATCAATTCCATACATGGTCGTCTCGCCTAGGAAGATTGACTGAATTTGTAGGTATGATATATACTTTTGGAAAGTATATGATTAGTACCTAGGTATGATATATGATTTTGGAAAGTATATGATCGATACCAACTCCCAATGATCAAATGATAAAATTAATGATAAAACCATAGAGAATACAATGTAAAATTGATCTAAATCTTCGTGTTTATTCCAGTTCTTCCAGTATGCAGGATGTACAGGTATCAAGATTACTCGAGGGTGATGTGATCGTAAACGATTATATAACTGTGGTACTTTCATTTCAATAGAGGGATGAAACAGGTTTGGATTTTAGTGACTCCTCTCAATAAATCTAATCTTATTCTAAATGTTGGACATTGATCTTAATACAATTCAAATACAATGAGAAGATTAGATTTACATCTTTGATTTAATCAAACATCTTTGGGAGGTCCCCTTGATCTAGATTTGAGATATGATCTCAATATCCAAGTCACTATACATGGAACATGCTATCGCTCTGTCCTTATCTCCAAGTATACGCGGAGAAAGCATATTATTCTTGAAAGAGTTCGAGAATAATTTCATTGTTGATTGTTGTGTAGGAGATGCTCCTTGTGAGCCACGACCTCTACACTGTCTTCCTTCGTGTGTTGATCCATTGATTAGGTGGATGTTATAATGTTAATTGGGGTTGATTTAGACCTTGACCCTCTCAACTTTGGACAATCTTTCTTGATGTGGCCTTCCTGATGATAGTAATAACACACACGTGTTCCTATCCGTGCTTAAGATCCAACCTTAGCAGTACTAGCTCCTGTTGTTGAGTTGCGAGGGTATCTTAGAAAGAAGCTTGCAGGTTTTAGAGCCACCACTATAGATGAAGCCATGGACATATCCTCTCATATTGAGATGTAAAGGGATGAAAACCTCCAAAGAAGAAGCTTCCAGTTTACTGGTGGACCATCCAAATGTAAGGCGAATTATAACCGCAAAGACAATCGCTATCATCCAGTTGGGTCTATTATAAGTTCGCCAAGGACTTTGGATCAGGAATTATCAGGAAGAGGGGGTTTCTCTGGAAAGTATATGAGCATTGAGGAAAATATATGATTAAATGTGATTTAATGATATGAATACGATTCATATTATTTGGACACATGAGAATAAACATCTGAGATAATTAAATATGATTTAATTATCGTGGATATGAATAATATCGATAACACTATCCACATTAATCATAGATATTATAAATGTGATTTATAGTATATTAGAGAGAGCTAATTGTAATTAGCATTTACTAATTAATAGTTAATGTGAATTGGATTCGCATTGGACAATATATTATAATTGCAATTACATTTTGTTTTGGATGTGTGAATACCATTCACATTCTTTCAATGGCATGATTAAAATTATCACAAAATAATTTAGAATTATTTAGGTGAATAATTATGCAATAAAGTTTATTGCATATGTGGAATATATGTTGAGAAATAAGATCTCAACATAATTGGAATGGAAATCCTCTTACCATACAAGAGAGGGGGAGACCAAGTTGAATCCTTCACCTTAGCAGTCATCCACCCTCTTTAAGGTATGTGGGATCTTCTCCTTCCAATTGTTTCATTTTTGTTGGTGTGATTTGAATTGAAACATTGATTGATTTCAATATATTTAATTTTAATTAAAGCCAACATATTTCTTGTTGGTAATTAAAATACATCAAGATCATGACCATTGATTGAAAGCACAAATCAATCTAAGTTACTGGATTTGTGATCACATGGATTGAGATCCATGGATATCCAATTTAGTATAAAAGGATATGTAGCCCTAGACTTTTATTCTACACAATATATGCAACAAATCTCTCTCTCTCATGGATGTCCACTCTCTCTCTTTGTCAATAATATGGTCGTCCATATTATTGACCTAGAGATCCTCGTATCCACCGCATCGCCGTTATGCTGTCAGATTGTCTACACGTGGATCTCTGCCTTCTTCGGTGCACCTCTCTCATGAAGGAGATGTCAGATTTCGTGAGACAAAATCAAGAGATTCATTGCTTCGATCATCAACTTGGATTGCGGGAAGCATGCGGTTCATCCTCGTGTTCGCAAGTGCAATTTACATCGGATCGGACTTGAGACATGAGAACCTCTTACTTTAGAGATTAGTGATCACAATCACGCTTCAAGAGGTATTCCTTACACTCATTGGTGATCTTGATGAAACATTTTGAGAAGTGTTCTTGAAACATGTGGTTTCATCCGTTTAATTTTTTAAATTCCATGCCCCGAGAAACTAGTATGACTACTTGCTCCCGATCACATACAATGTGATCAACATGCTTCCGTGATGCGCTTAAGGTTTTCTCCATAACCTTCATAGGGTTCTTGATGAGGATACGCGCATGAGAAATAATATCTTAAAACTCTTATATTACTTTGATTGTCAAGGCAATTTATTAATGACAAGAGGATAAGCATCTATTGAAATTCAATTCCAAGAGAGAGTGGCATACCCTCCTTTTATATTTATTGTACATGTCCATGAAGATTTGTTTCTCTTCATGTAGGCATATACAATGATGCCCTTTGTTCATGGATCAAGGGTTATGATTTAGTCCATATTCAACAAGGATTATGACTAGAACCATATCCTTTTAATCACCAATTAAATTAATTAATTAATTAAGCAATAAATTGAGAGCCTAATCTAATTAGGACTCTCATAGAGAGAGCCATGGTCTCTCTCTAAACACGTCCTCTATATTCCAAATATATATTGGAATTGCTACTTTATTTATTAATTTGATCATCCAATTATCAAAATGGTAATTTTATGACAATAATCCTCATAGTTTATGAATCATACTCATAAATCCAAATAATAATGGAAATCCAATTTACACTACTTATTCTAATGTGAATCACATTCACACATGTGTCTTTAAATAATTATATGAATCATATTCACAAAAATATTAATTATTGTTTTGAATCACCATTCATATTAATTAGTGAATCACATTTTTGAATCGTATTCACAAAATTACCCTTATGAATGACAATACTAATTGTTGTCCCAATATTGACATCAAATAATATGAGTCCTAATCCAATTAGGACTCATGAGATACAAATGAAGATACTTTGAGATAACGTTAGGGAGATCATACTTTCCATGTATAGTGACTTGAAATTTGGATATCTATCCAATTTCAGGATTTATAGCATTTTTAACGAAAATGCATCACTTAAGAATGTTGAGCTCGAGCTGAGATATGTCGCTCTCTAAGTGAGCTCAACGAAACGCATCACACTCTCCATGAGCCGGAGAATGCATCAGTGAGTTGAATCTAGTTTTCTTGACCATTTCTAATCGAAGTCCAACCCATTTGGAGTTTAGAAATGAGCTCAAGGAGTGTATATATTTCCATTTTTATCACCATTTTCACTTTCCAACATTTGGACATTGATATTGGAATTGGATATTGGAGATTGGATTCAAACAAGATGAGACCTAATCCAATTAACTCTCAAATCATTAAGCTAAGAAATGGAGTCACTAAATCCATGTGGTTTCAACATTCCCTCACAATGGAAGTGTCATTGTAGATGATCTATTATAACATATTTAACCATGAGTATTCTCAATACTCATTCATCCTTCATACTAGAAGACTTTGATATATCAATTCAGACCCTAGTTTGGTTGTCCACTTCATGACACATCAATAGATTTTTCATTTGATAATGTGCGACAATATTAATTATATACTTTCCAAAAGCATATATTAATATCTAGAATTCATGTCTTATTTTATAAACAAGATGACCATGCATGTAATTTATTATGACCCCAATTTATATTATGAATGAGCTATGTCTCCTGGTTCATCAACTATGAACATGTATGATTATTTTGAGAGATCATACTTCTCATATGTCTTCATATGCATACCAACTCGGTGGTATATGGACCTTTGTTAGGTCACCAACTTACTAGTCCATCAAATGTGCACACTCAAACATATAGATGTATATCTATCTACTTTAAAATGGTGTGTGATTGATCATCCCGATTACGATTCAGGTCTTAGTTTATCTTGACCTAATCAAGTCAACTCTTTGACTTGATTATTCCAACATTTTTCAATCAAATGACCTACATCAAGAAGTCGGTTGGAAATGAGTCTTTAGGGAAAAATTACCATCTCTTTTTCAGACTGGAGATCTTTATTGAATAGAACATGTTAATATCAGTTGTATCCTCCCAACTGCACAATATTCAATATGGTCATGGCGCCTAACCCTAATTGTACAAAGGACCTTAATATTAATTACATTCATAATCATTCACTTCAAATGGACATGATAAAATAATACATTTTATTGTATTAGTGAGTCGCCAAGGGCTTACAAGTCTGGCCAAGGCCAAGGGCTTACAGTTGTTAAATGTTTAAAGAGTGTTTTTTTATCTATGGATGGTCATTTTGGATTTCTTTGTTATGGATGAAGCATATATTTGATGATGATTTCAAGAAATGTCTGGTAAAGGAGTTTATGTTTTATGCTTATTATGAGGAAGAAGAAAAGTTTGGATTTTTGTTATGCTCGTCTCGACTTAGCGGGGTAGGGTGTAACACTCCGGTTCGAGTTGGCGGCCATAAGCGGACCCGTATTTGCTTCGAATCAACAACAACCTCCACGTGGACCTGAACCTGTCTGAAGATCGAGCCTAAAATCAAGCCTGAAACCTGACACACCTCATGTGTGCACATGGCAGTCCGCCCACGCTGAGATCCAGTAACTGTAGGTTTACCCCCTCATGTGGGATATTTAGAGATAAGGCCCTAGAGATTTTTGTTATTTACATTTCAGTCCATCTTGGACCTTTCTGTGATTTTTTATTAATTATTTTATGTATTTTCTTTCCATATAGACCCCTGGATTTAAACCTTAATAACTTTTGCATCTTTTATCCAATTAATATGACATTGATCTCATTTAAAATCTTTATGCATGCTCTTTAACTTGACATAAATTATTCTCTGATATGATATGAGAATTTAAAATTACTAATTTATCTTAGGGGAATTCAAGGCATGAATTAAACCTCGATTTCTTTGATGAGCTCAGAATTTAATTAAGCTTCAAATCATTGATTCTTAATCATTAAGAACCTAATTGGCTATTGAATGTTCATTGAATAATTTAGGCTCATTCTAAAATAGATGCATTGATAAATAGAATTGAACTCAGAGAATTCATCAATAAGTTAAGGGCTAATATAATTAAATGGATATAAGTATTAAGTCATGATTTAGGAGCTTATGTTGTAACTGTGCATTTGTGGGTTTTATATATTTATTTGTCTAGCTTTATCATTCTGTAGCATTATATTTGACTTGCACATAAAACTCCTAAAAAGATCGTGCATTCATCCTCATTGTATTCATTAACCTAGACTATATTTTTTAAAGCCACTTAACCTAGATATTTAGACTATAATTAAGTAGTCTAATTGCTCGTGTCCTTGTGTTCGACCCTCGACTTATTTAGGATTAAAAGTAAATAAGCCTCTCTCTCTCTCTTCATGGAGAGCATTCAACGATGTTATGATTAACCGTCGGTTGGCTCGTACTACAATGAGATGAAATTAACATAGTCAAATGACGATCAATAAATGATTCCTTTAAGAGATCACACTTCTCGTATGTCTTCATATACACATCAACTCACTGCTATATGGACTTTGGTTAGGCCTTCAACCTATTGGTCTGTCTAATATGCATATTTAGGCATATAGATGTATATATGTCTCCTGTAAAAGGATGTGTTCTTGATTGTGACATTTACGATTCAACTCTTAGTTTATCTTGACCTCATTAAGTCAACTCTTTAACTTGACTTTTCCGACATCTTTGTATCTCTATTCCTATGCAGGGGACCTGCATCAAGAGCTGGTAAAAAATTAGTCTTTAGAGAAAGATTGTCGTTTCTTTCTCGAACTAGAGATCATTATTGAGTACCACATGTTAATGTTAGTTGTGTCCTCCCAACTGCATGGTATTCAATATGGCCACCAAGTCCAGCAAATGGACACTAAATCATGAACCTATATTAAGGTGCATTGATAAATATTCTTTTCAGATGGACATGAAACCACAATAACCTTTATTGTATTAATGGGTCGCTAAGGGCTTACAAGTCCAACAGTTTCCCACTATCCATCAAAGCCATTCAAGAACAAATTTAAACCAATACTCATTGTGCTAATCGTTGACTATTTTGTCAAATCGCCAGGTAAGCTGATTAGCCACTCTATCACTGGCGACTATCCCAAGTTCTGTTACAATCTTGCATGCCCCAAGTGAATACTAACTACATCCAATATAGTTGCCACATCTTATGCATACAATGCTTTACTTTGTTGAAACAACCTTAGTATCCCGTGTCTTGTTATACATAGTTCACATAGCATTATCATCCAATAAGATTAAGAACCAGGTTGAATTCTTATCATCCTCATTTGATTAGAAGTCAGTATCCGTGTACCCTAAGACTTGGAGATCATTATCTCCTTAAACCAAGACGTAGTCACGAGTTGTCATTAGGTACTTGAAGATGCTTTTCAATGTAGTTCAATGTTTCGCTCCATAGCAGAATTTGTAATGGCTTACCACTCCTACTATGTGGTAGATATCTAGTCTTGTACACATCATGGCATACATTAAGTTTATTACAACCAATGCATAAGGGCATCCGACCATGTATTCCTTTTCCTCGACAGATTGAGGAGCCATCCCTTTAGATAGATAAATACCACGTCTTAAAGGAAGGAAGTCTTTATTGAAATTATCCATATTGAATATTTCCAAGATCTTCTTAATATACCCTTGTTGTGATAGTCCCAATACTCCCTTTTCTCTGTTCATGAATAACTTTAGACCTAGGATGTAAGAGGCTTCTCCGAGATCTTTCATCTCAAAAGTATGGTACAACTAGATCTTAACATTAGGCATCATCCTAATATCATTCTTAATGATAAGGATGTCATCTACATTAAGCACAATAAACACGATGACACTCCCATTAAGCTTCTTGTATACACATGGTTCATCTAGATTCCGAATAAAATCACAACTCTTTATGGTTTCATCGAATCAGATGTTCCAACTACGAGAAGCTTATTTGAGCCCATAGATGGACTTCTTCAGCTTGCACACTTTGCCTTCCTCAACTATGAAGCCATGGGGTTGCTTCATGGTAGATCTCATAATCAAGATGTGCAAATATAGCTAGAGATGCCTTGATGGATTTAAGCATGGCTATATGAGAGAATGTCTCATCATAACGGATGCCTTCCCTTTATGTGTATCCATTGGCTATGAGCTGTGATTTCAAGGTATCTAACTTCCCATTGGGTCTCCTCTTTCTCTTGAAGATCCATTTGCACCCAATGGGGTTTATCTCTTTTAGGTGGATCTTTAAGGGTACATACATTGTGCATGGAGTCTATCTTAGACTTCATTTCTAGAATACAACTATCCATGTAATGATCACCAAAAGCTTTATCATATGAAGTTGGATCATCATCAAACTCTTCTGATACATGGAATATGTACCTCTTAGGTTGTCTTACAACCATAGAACTCTTTCCAAGAGGTACAATCATGTTATTTTCAATTCAGTTTCTGATGTAGGAACTCCGACGATCTTGCTAGACTTGATTAGTTTTTTAAACTTCGATGACCATCCTGACTTCTAACGTCATTAGAAACAAATATCTTTTGAGGCTCAGGATCATAAAATTGGTAGCCAATACCATATTTTAGGCATCTAATGAAGTAGAACTCTCTAGTACAAGATTCCAACTTGCTTGCATCGACATTCTTGGCATGAACAAAACAACACCAAATCCTTAAATGGCATACACTTGGCTTAGTACCATATCAAAGCTCTTGAGGATTTGAGGTACAGATTTAGATGGAATATTATTTAGGACATAAGCTGCAATCTCTATTGCATATCCCTGGAAACTAAGAGGTAAGTTTGCTTTACTCGTCATTGATTTCACCATGTCCAACATGGTTCTGTTGTGTCTCTCTACACTTCCAGTGAGTTGAGGGGTACATGGGTGAGTGAGATGGGAAATAATTCATCTCTCTTTAAGGTATTCTTTGAATTCATCTGAGGGGTATTCGTCACCTTTGTCAGATCGAATTTGTTTTATCTTCTTTACAGCTTGGTTCTCAACCAACCATGAACTCTTTGAACTTTTCAAAGGTTTCATATTTGTGATGTAATAAGAAGATAAAACCATACCATGAATGATCATTAAAAGGTGACATAATATTTATGTCCATTTCGAGTCGTAGTGTGAAAAGGACCGCATATACGAGTATGTCTTAGGTCAAGTATAGCTTAGCTTCTTTTACCTTTCTTAGAGAAAGGTGCCCTGGACTTTTTTACACAAATACAATGTTTTCAAGTTGGTAAATCATGGACCTCTAGGAAATATAGAGGTCCATCCTTTATCAGTTTATTGATCCTATCAGTAGACACATGTCCAAGTCTTCGATGCTAGATCATAGTTAAATAATCTCCATCCTCTCTTGATTGTTTAAGGGTTTTATAATTAATAGTGATATTGACATCCATGGCACATTAATTCATGTTCAATTCATAGAGTCCACCTGTTGTTAGAGAACCATCTGCTATAAAATTACTGTAATGAATTATGATATGTTTATTATAGAAAAGGAAAGACATCCGTGTCTAACTAGCATAGATACATATAGTAAGTTTCTTCTAATACATGATACATAGATAAAACTCTAATATATAGGACTTTCCCACTGTATAATGATAGTATGCATGTTCCAATGCTGATCAATGCAACAGTTATCGGATCCCATCTGGATTACTATCTCTCCTTCATCAATTATTCCGGTGTCTAGAAACATATGCAACCGATTGCATACATGAACAGAAGCACCAGATTCAAAAACTTAATTTCCTTCTCATCCTATGGGTTAGTTGGTTCTAATGATGAACGTAGATTTCTTATTTATCATAGTTATACATTTGTCCTTCTCTAAGGACTTTAGGTATTCTAGATGGTTACTCTTACAGAATTCTAGCTTATAGCAATGATGGTAGACATCCATCTCTATGGATGTCAGATGTATCAAAGCTTTAGAATATGCGCCAATAACTTGACTCTTCTTCTTTTCTTGTGGACCGAATCCTTCTTGGATACATGCTTCCTATCGCGCTTCCCTTTGACATACGCAACCATTACACTGCTAGAGGGATATTCTTTCTTCATAATGTCCTTAGTGGTCCTTAATGTAGAAAGAATATGGTTCACATCTCCATACATCTCCATCAAATTCAGGAGGATATCATGAGCACATTCAATGTCTATAAATTACTTCTGAAGCGCATTAGACAATGATCCAAGAATGTAGCGACGAGCGATCGAATGATCCTCATCCAACTTCTTGTTGAACTCTTAGGCATCCTCTGTCTGAGGATTCTCATACTTCATAGATGAGAGCACATACAGTAAGCATTCTATCTCAAGTACGAGTTCCAAACTACGGATCCAATCCGTATAATTTGAACATTTCAACTGATTGACCTCAAGCAACTTATTCGGTGGCTTTAGAGATTTCATCTAAAATTAAAATAATAAAGTTTAGTAAATATTGATTAAGGTAATTAAATATTATAATTTTTTCAAAACAAGATGTTCTCGTATTTTTTGCACTTTGAAAGTCTTTCCCTTGTAAGCTTTCAAAGTATGAGGTAGGGTAAATGATGAATCTCTATTTTATCACCTTTATTCTATCATTTTGGCCATAAAAACCCTAGCTGATGCATGTAAATAACAATATTTTGTACATATTAGAATTCATTATTTATTGCATTTATTGTGTATATAATATTGTTTTAATGTCAAAATTATAGAATAAAGAGAAGAAAAGAAAAAGAATAAAATACCAAAGGTATTTTATGATCCTAAACCCCGAGATCAAGTCAAGAATTGAGTTGGTTGGCAAGGAATAAAGTAGGGGGAGATAAGGGCTAAAAATACAATAAAACTCATATTTATTTATTCATTATTAATTTATTTTTGGGATCTATTTTATTCTTTATTATTTATACATCAAAAAAGAAACTCTGTACATGAAAGTTGTAGATAATAATGTAAACAAAAATACAAAATTGAGTTTGTACAAAAATAATACATATTGTACTTTTATACACAAAATAAAAAGCCAAAATCTCAACTTCATAGACATATCCTCCAAATAAAAACTTAAAATGTATCCAAATCACCTATAATTGTATATAAACTTTAATAATCTATTTAATGGAGATGGTTTCATATTTTTATAGTTAGGGTGTGAAAGTTAAGTTTTGGACCCTTATTGTATAGTATACCCGAATAAAATACTTATTTTATTCATTCTTTATTATTTTTACAATCTTATTTTTTTGTAATTTTCTAATTATTATTTATAACTTATGTAAATATTTAAAACAAAAATAAAATCACCAATTAAACATTAAAATAAAATAAAGTATATAAAATATATAGGTAAAATACCCATTCTAATACTTATAAAGAAATAAAAGGGAAACCTATTCTTTTATTCCTTTGCCCTTTTATATTTTAATACTCTTGTAAATATTATTCATATTCTATTAAAATATAAAGATAAAATAAAACCAAAGAAACACTTTATATAAATAATATAACCAAATACATAGATAAATATACAATAAGTATACCTATACAATTTATACCCCTATTTATTTAAGTATACAAATAACATCATAAAAATATAAAAAATATATTTATATACCTAAAAATAAGTTATAAATATATACAATAATATAATATAAATAAATAAAATATACAAAATAAAAATAAAATAGTCAAAACATATATGAATATACCTATAAATATACCCCTAATAATTAACTACTAATGAATAACCTCAAAAAATGAATAAAGTCATAATAAAATACTACATAAAATAATAAACAACTTTTTATTTTATAATAAAATAATAATAAAATTAAATGATATTTTTAATTATTTATTTTCGAATAATTGGACAGTTTTTTCCTGTAGTGCCCTTACGTGGGCCAATCACAGCCTTCTGTCCGTTGACCTCTAGCCAACTCCCCCTCCAGGTCATCTGACTTGTCAGAACCTTGAGCGACCCGCTTTTATCGTAATTTCCCTCGTTGCTCTGCTGCTCCATCATCCTCGAGCCATTCACCAATTATGTTCCTTGATCTCCCATGATCCACGCTGGGTATTTAGATTCTTTGGACATAGTTTCGATTCTCGCCAAATCATCATTGAAGAAGGGAGCTCATACTTGTATTTAAATAAGACCTCCGACCTTTCTCCTCCTCTTTGGTCACTTTCCAACTCCTAAATCCACGTAACTTCGACCAAGCGTGCATCCTTGTTATCGGGGGAGGTCCTCTGAAGCTCCACGGCGGCTGAAGGACGTTGGAGGTGAACCTATGGTGAGCTCCATCCACTTCTGTTGCCTACCCTTGCTGGCAGGTATGAGCTGCGCATTTTCCTTTTTCTAAGTAATTTTCGATTCATGTATTTTAATTATGCATTTATCTTAGCTTTTATACCTTAGTTTTAGCATTAATTACTGCATCCGTAGTTCGTCGAAGCTCCACTCCATTGAACATTTTCACTGTGCTTCGTGTGTTCTCCAACCCCGCACCCACTTCCATTCCTTTTCCCTTCATTTAGCCATCAGGTACCACCTCCCACTCACCCAGATCACTCACTTATCTGGCCAAATGGTGCTCCACCTCCTCTGCCTCGCCGGAGTTGCCGTCGCCACAACACATCCTTGCCAATAGGAGCCCCAGAACCCCCTTGTTCTTGTGTTGACTCGCTTTGCAGCATCTGGAAGCTCCAGACCCCTCGTGGGGTCGATTTTTGGGGAAATTCAGGTACCTGGAGCTGCTCTTCTTCATCGACGTTGCCAGCCTCTGTCGCAGCTCTGACCAACCTCCTGAAGCAACCATCTAGCGCCAGGAAGCCCAAGCTTCATTTTGCACCTTATCCGAGCCATCCAGGTGGCTGGGGGAGATCAGGGGTGATGATCGAAACTCGCTGTCGGTGAGTTCTTTCTCAGTTCTTCGTGAGCCCTTTCCTGTTATCTGATCAGATCGTCCATCCCAGATGTTGTTCGATCTAGTCCGCCCTAGATCGTCAGATCGTGCCCCACGATCTAATCTAGACCACTGGTGATCAAACTGGTATCGTGAAGCGTGGAACGACCACGTGTCTTAGTGGATCTCATCTTGCCGTCCATCTCCACACCTTAGGAGGTAATTTGCAATACTCCCCCACTTTTTTGTATATTTATTTATTATTCTTGTAAATAAAATATGTAGTTAAAATAAAATGGACATTTTGCTTGCAGGCCCCTGCACTTATGCATATAAACTTTTTGATCATGTCCATCTCAACTCACAATCGCATGGTAAATTGCAGGGAAACCCCTGCGATTTTTTGTATTTATTTTTATTCTAAAAAAATTTTAAATACATTATATATTTTTGGCAAAAATTGCATTGGAGAAGTTTATTTTATTTGCAGTTATGCCCCTGCCAGTCTATGAATTTATGTGCTTGAGTTTTATTAATTAAAAATAGCATCCTTCTCCTAAAATCGAGCAAAAATAGAGTTAGATACCTGGTAGCATGTACTTTCATGCCATATATTTATTTTGCATTTTTTATCATCATAACCATTTATTAAAAATAAAAAAAGCACATTTTTGTTCTGTCTACACTATAAAATACAAAAAAATAGAAAAACATTTCTGAAAAATCCCAAAAATATATGTTGCTTATTTATGTATTTTTAGCCTTCAGACCAAAAATCGTAAAAAATGGAAGAAGAAAACTTTTAAAAATCGAAAAAACCCAAAAACCTTTATAAAAATCTAAAAATTCATTAAAAAATTCCAAAGATACGTTTTCTATTTTATAAATTTCTTTATTTAATTATCTTTCTATTAAAATTGATTTGGGAAATTTTGGATTTAATTTGCTATTTTTAATCCAATTCAATTTCGGCTTATTATTTAATTCCTAATTTGTGATATTTTTTACTCTAAAAATCCATAAAAATTAGCAACAATTCTAGAAAAATTATAAAAACATTATAAAATATATAAAACCTAAAAACAATGTATTTTCTATATTTTATTTATTTATATTATTATTTAAAATTATATTATCTTATAGGGCGTATATAGCCTTATATGTATTATATATCTTTAATAAAAAGAAAAAGAAATATAAAAAAATTAAAATACAAAATACAAAATAAAAAGCAAAATAAAAAAATATAAAACCAGAATGAAATAAAAAATATAAAATCAGAACCCCACAAAAACAATAAAATGGACGCAAGACAAAAAAGAACAAAATTTTGCGCTTCATTTCGCACACTCTACTGTTTTCTCCCTGAGTTCAACCTCTACACATGCTTACATCGATAAACATTTGTTGTAGAGTCATAATAAATTTTAACTCCACATTTTTTCTATTTATTGCTTGATTCATATTGTGGGTTAATTGTTGTCTGAAGATTGGGTTTCGTGAGCGGTCGCCACATCGACTGGATCTCTCGCCTTGTGATTTCTAGACCCTCGCAAAATCCTTTTCAACAAATGACGCCGTTGCTGGTGAGCAACGCTGCATAAATTGTTTAAAATTGTTCTTTTGCTCTTGTCCATTCTTGTTTATTGGTTTATTTATTATCTTTATTAATTGATAATTGTTTTATGACTGTTCTGACCTCTTCCTTCATTTAACTTTGTTGCGAGGGACCGTTGCACAAGGGAGGACTTCCTAGGAGGACCGGTGCACCCAAGAAAGGCAGAGGCGACTTTCAGACTTAGCTGGTAGGAGAGAGCAACAAGGGAAGACCGAGGAAATTTTTGAAGACATACTCTTTTTGTATTTTATTTATTCTGCAATATTATCGTGTATATCATGTGAGAGATTGACATATAATTGTAATAATTTGGACTCTCACAGACACTACTACTTCACGAGGTCCAGTGCCCGAGGGATTGTTCCCTTGGGGGGCTCGTCAGATTTTGTCACGTTTTCACCACTTTGTTTTTTATATGTTTTTCGCTTTTTTTATTTATTTTGTGTGAATGAGCCCGAGCTTAGGAGTTGCTTGCTCTATAGATTAAGATCCAAACACTAATATAATTGCATGCACCTATAGATTCACTTTTTGGACTTAGTCAAATCATAATTGTTAATTATTTGGATTTGAGACCCCGTGCCGAGAGAGGTCGCATACAGCGCGTGAAGGACCCGTTGTGGCGGGCACCGAGTGGCATCGAAGACCGGACATTAGTTTCTTTTCTAAATAGTTAACATTTGGTGCTTCACAATAATAGCAATTACTATTTACGGCAATTTCATCGTTTTGCATTTCATGTAGTGTAGCTTTCAATTCAGTTATGCATCCTGCATGGAGAGAGCTGGGAAGCACTGTAAATCTTCTGACTTTGCATGCATCATCGATTTCTAACTTGCACGGCTTTTCCGTCCTTCTCCCTCTAATTTTGATGACCTAGGTTGATAATGGATTTGGAAACTCATTAGACATGTACAATGAATAATAAAAAAGGTGATAACCTAAATAAAATTGGGACTGCTAACTTTATTGGATCTTAAAAATAAAATGTAATGGATTCATTGCTTTGGGGAGAGAAATCCCCTCATTGTATTTGTATTTTATTCCTACATACACATTAAGGATTAATGCCCCAATCTCAAGCCTATCTTCGTGTTTATACAACTTTTTGATGATCTCCTAACTCTAAAATGGAAAAGATAAAAGGCCACCATCTCAGTCTTCACTGCATGAGTAGGTGAACAGGGGTTTTGCTTTGTACCTTGATTGTCAATTTGCGTCCATACTGTATTTCATCTCTCTTGGAGTTTTCAGTCCTGTAAGCGTGTGTTATTTTTGTTCATTGAGTCCCTCTCCCTCTCTTGTTTATATAATTCTTCATTTGCATCTGTATCATGATATCAGTTCTTGATCTTCATCATCTTCATTGGATTTCGCAGCCCTTTCCATGCCCATATCACCCCATCACTGGTCCGGATCAAGGAGACCCTCTCCTTGAACCATAATTTTGTCTATGCCCACTTTTATCTCACCCACCCTCCCCGTTCCCTCTGTATAATCCCTTCTTTCACTAGGGATTATTGTGCTTGTAGATAGGGCCTGCATCACGGTTTATGGATGATATTGATTACTTGAGTAAGCCAGGCAACTTTGATGATGCTGCGACTGGTGTGCTACTGTTGGTGGATATGACTTCGGATGTGTGAATATAGACTATTGAGGGTTTTGATGTTTGCACGATCAAGGTGTGATTCTTATTGGAGGATTTTTGATCTCGCATACCGGATTGAGGAGGCGATCTATTTTGATGATTTGATGGTGATTCCATGAGCGCCGATTGTTTGCCCTTTTTCCTGCAGTTTCAGCCGTCTTGATTTTGATGCTTGATGTACTATCTCTTTATGTGCTTCAAAGCGACGGTGTTGGGAATCCACATGATTTCACCCATCTTCTTGATCGGTCCATCCTCAATCTCCTTACTCTCCCATCCACCTGTGGCACTTAGAGGATCTCTTTCTGACATTTCGGTCTAGCTCAGCTGATTTGATTAACTTAAGGGACCGCATTGCGACTGACCTGATTGACTTCTATCCCTCTCATGATCTTATTCCCTCTTATTGGTGATTGATTGACTATTTTGAGGACCTAAGATTTGAAGCCAACAATCTCATGATCTTCATTGACTTGCCTTGCATTACTCCCCGAGGACTATCTGCGGGAGAATGCAACATTTTCTATACACTCGATTTTACTCACTGCTTGTGCTTCCATCTGTCGGAGCACGAAACCGAGTCGTTGGATATATGTTAGCGGTCTCACTTTCTGAGTGTGCATCTGATCTGTCAAAGAACAAGACCTATTTTCCTAGACTCCTTCGACTCTCCTCTCTTTGACGATCCTCATAAGGATGAGTCACACTTTGCTGATTATTCTCTGCTTAGATCATAATGTTTTCCGAGGGTTATATGCGGGAGACTGCGCCACTTTCTCGATCTTCCGGTCTCTTCTGCTGGGTAGCCGATCTCTCCCCTACCGAGATTGCTCCTATAGGTATGTCTGATGGATCTAACTCCTCTGAGTCTGCTCACCTTGACGACTCTTGCAAGGGTGAGCTATATTCTTATTATTCATTGATTAGTATGTATCACTCCCAGAGGGTTATCTGCGGGAGGATACATCATTTTGTAGGTACTTGATTTAACTTCTGGTGTCTCCTCTCTGATGGAGCATGAAGGCGAGTCTTCTGATTGTTTTGAAATCCTTGATCCTTATGAGTCTGCTTACCTTGACAACCCTTGCAGGTTGAGCCATGTCTTGTGATGTCCGGTGTGTTCATGCAATCTTCCGACCTTATGCCATCGGATATCCTGCTACATAGAGAGTCTCCTGTTCTTCACTTTTCACACCTATCTGAGACTTTGATTGACCTGGAGGATTCTGTACTGCTCAATCTTCCTCCATGTCTTACGGTATCGGCTCCGATCTCTCATTCCTTTCTTATGCGTCGATGATCTACTTCTCGCTACCTGTTCCGGCTTAGTTTTCGATCTCTTTCCCCTTATAGCTGACACCCACTGATTCCCTATTAGGGTGTCTTTCTCTTTCTGGTTGCGTCAACGTTCTCACAGGGAGATGATGATGAGAATACGGTATTCGCTTACCAGATACCGTCATGTACTTCACCAGTCTGTTCTTTTTGTATATATGTGTTTTGTCTTAAATTCCTTCTTTCTCTCGTATGTCATGTGTACCCTAGATCATTCGCCATATCTGTGTGTCTATGCTTAGGACATATCCTGTCCTAAGTATAAGGGGGTACACACTGTGTTATTCTTTCTTCGTTTCATTTCATCACTCCTGTTGTTGCCTATACCTAGGGCTCTTTTACCCTAAGTATAAGGGGAGAGATGTGTACATTTTCGATGATCTCTTCTTCTATCTTCATCTAACTTTTCTTCTTTTCTTCCTTTCTTCTTTTTGTTTCCCTTTTTCTTTTTCTATCGAAGATGTGTCACCCCTTTTTAATCATCCTTCTGTACTTAGGACATACTTTGTCTAAGTATAGGGGGTGTATACCCCGAGTTCTTTTAATTAGTTGATCCCCTCCATTGTCTCCTCTCTTGTTGATTTGCTCTACTATACTTAGGGATATCTTATACTAAGTATAGGGGGAGACAAACCGAGCCGTGATCTGTTTATTCCCACCCTTGACCCTCTCTGCATGTAGAATACAGTCTGTTATACTTAGGATTATTTGATCTAAGTATAGGGGGCGGTCGACTTCTCATTTATTTCTTCTTCATTTATTTATTTATTAGGCTTTTCTATACTCAGTACGAGTCACGTCTTCTCTTTTTTCTCTTTGATCTATGAGGACATAGCTCAAGCTAAGTATAGGAGGGTCGTATATAGTTTGTATATACTTTAGCCATAACTCGTACTTTCGTATTATTGATAATAAATGTGGCTAAAATACTATATATACATATAAAATTCATTAAATCAATTGATAAATGATGTATATTATCCCTAAATTCTTTTTGTATATACTGATTAATAAGTCATGTTAAAAATATTTTTGCAAAATGATTTGAAAAATGGTTTGACCAGTTTGGAAAACTTTTTGTAAAGTGTTTTCAACCTTTGTAAAAACATTTTTGATTTGTAATAATTCTTTTCTTTGAGTAAAATAAAATGCTTTTAAAATCTCTTTGCAAATGGTTTGTAAAATGGTTGTGAAAATATTTAAAAAATCTATATATACTATTTGAAAAATCTTTACAAAATGATTTTCAAATATGTATATATATTTGCAAAAATTACTTTGTCCGAAGTTTTCAAATTATTTTCAAATAAATTTGAGGAATATATGCATCATCTAAATAAATATATATAATTATTTAAAGCAATTGTACATATACACCTATAAATAATACTTTAACATGTAAATTCTTTAAACTCTTAATTCTTGTAAATAAAAAGAGGCATGCCCATGTAAATAGCTCATATATGTTCTTATCGAGATTTTGTATTTGTAAATTCTTTTTGAAAACTTGCATCGGATTTTCTTGCATTGTATATAGCATTGGCATAACATTTGCATTTTTTTCGGATTGAGCTTGATAATTGAATTAGTCTAAATAAAGTCAAAGATTGGAGCTTGATTGGACCTTACTGCACCTAACTTCACTGGAACCTTATGGGAACTAGGTTTAAGGTACTTCAGATCTATTCAGACTTAATTCTTTGAGACTCAGGGCTAGGTTCAAGACACCTCAACTGACTAACTAGAACTTTTTGAGACACACGCATGACTCTTGTCGACCGTGACCTAACTTAGACACTTGCACCTTTCACTTGGCTCAACTTTGTTGGAGTGGTGAGTGGATTGGATTTGCTGGTCTAAGACGCACATGAGTGGAAACATTTGTCCTCATCTAGGGAGGGAAGTGCACCCCAATCCATCTAGTAGCAATGAGGTCTAACGACAAGAGAATGTGGGTTGCAATAATGCTTCAAAAGAGGGATAGTCTTCTGGCTCAGGAGGAAAAACTCTATATGTAAATGCTACTGTATATAGTACTTCAAAAAAAACTCTAAAAAAGTGGACAGGCCTGATTGAAAATAAAATGCATGCCAGAGTTTACATATTTGTATAGTCAATAAGCAAGCTTGAAATTCAAAGTCATATCATGTGAGCCAACAGTTGGATGACTTGACTGCGCTGGTCATGCATCCCAGGATAGGTAACTACACTGGCTACCATCCATTCTTCTCTTCACCCCCTCCTCTTGAGCTGGTTATCACTTGAACTTAGAAGGGAGTACCCCTCTCCTCGAGGAAAAAGTTGTTGGATTGGGGGAATCATTGGGTTGTCAATCTGGAGAAGTTAATTCTTTTGTCATTTCAATTGAGGAGAGCCATTATCACTTATACTGTACAAGTCAGCTTCATAGTCATAAGGGTTTGCGTATGATGTAGGCTAATTGTAACTTGGCTATTGAGGTGGTTTGAACCGAGTTCTGTGACTCTCGAAGGCTGTCGTGTTTTAAATTTGATTTCCAACCAGGTTCCACATACGCTCTTACACCAAGGTCTGACTGAAGCTCCAAACTTTGACTTTGAGAAGACAAGTTTGAAAATTAAAATCAATCCATTTTCTTTTCTTTATTTTCATTCTTTCTGCACTTATTGCATAAGTGTTTGCTAGGGACTAGCAAAAGCAAGTATATGGGGGTGATGAATCTCTATTTCATCACCTTTATTCCATCATTTTGGCCTTAAAAACCCTAGCTAATGCATGTAAATAGCGTTATTTTGTACATATTAGCATTCATTATTTATTGCATTTATTGTGTAAATAATACTATTTTTAATGCCAAAATTATGGAATAAAGAGAAGAAAATAAAAATAATAAACTACCAAAGGTATTTTATGATCCTAAACCTGAGACTAGGCCAAGAAATGAGTTGGTCGACAAGGAATAACGTAGGGGGAGATAAGGGCCAAAAATACAATAAAACTCATATTTATTTATTCATTATTAATTCATTTTTGGGACCTATTTTATTATTTATTATTTACACATCAAATAAAGAAATTTTGTACAAGAATTTGTAGATAATAATGTAAATAAAAATACGAAATTAAGTTTGTACAAAAATAATACATAATGTACTTTTTATACACAAAATAAAAAGCCAAAATCTCAAATTGACAGACCTATATCTTCCAAATAAAAACTCAAAATGTATCAAAATCACCTCTATTGTATATAACTTTCAATAAGCTATTTAATGGAGGTGGTTTCATATTTTTTAGAGTTAAAGTATGAAAGTTAGGTTTTGGACCCTCATTGTAGAGTATACCCGAATAAAATATTCATTTTATTCATTCTTTATTATTTTACAATTTTATATTTTTTATAATTTTGTACTTATTATTTATAACTACTGTACAAATTTAGAACAAAATAAAATCTCCAATTAGACATTAAAATAAAACAAAGTATATAAAATATATAGGTAAAATACCCATGCTAATACTTGTAAATAAATAAAAGGGAAACCTATTCTTTTATTCTTTTAACCTTTTATATTTTTATACTCTTGTAAATATTATTTATATTTTATTTAAAATATAAAGATAAAATAAAACCAAAGAAAATACTTTATATAAATAATATAACCAAATACATAGACAAATATACAATAAGTAGACATGTACAATTTATATCCCTATTATTTTAAGTATACAAATAACATCATAAAAATATAATAAAAATATATTTATATACCTAAAAATAAGTTATAAATATATGAAATAATAGATTAAAATAAAATATACAAAAAATAAAATAGTTAAAACATAGATGAATATATTATAAATATACCCCTAAAAATTGACTACTAATAAATAACCTCAAAAAATAAATAAAGTCATAATAAAATACTACATAAAATAATAAACATTTTTCTTTTATATCAAAAATTAATAAAATCAAATACTATTTTTAATTATTCATTTTCAAATAATTGGATAGTTTTGTCCTGTAGTGCCCTTATATGGGCCAATCACAATTTTGTCCTGTAGTGCCCTTATATGGGCCAATCACAACCTTCCGTTTGTTGACCTCTGGTCAACTCCCCCTCCAAGTCATCTGACTTATCAGAACCTCGAGCGACACGCTTTCTCACAATATCCCTCGCAGCTCTGCTTCTCTGTCATCCTCGAGCCCTTCATTAATTATGTTCCTTGATCTCCTGTGATCCACGCCGGGCATTTAGATTCTTTGTACATAACTTCGATTCTCGCCAAGTCATCATTGAATAAGGGTGCTCATACTTGTATTTAAATAAGACCTTCGACCTTCCTCCTCCTCTTTGGTCACTTTCCAACTCCTAAAGCCCCGTAACTTTGGCCAAGCGTGCATCCTCGTGACAGGGGGAGGTCCCCTGAAGCTCCACGACGGCTGAAGGATGACGGAGGTGCACCCATGGTGAGCTCCGGCCACCTCTACTCCCTGCCCTTGTCGGCAGGTATGAGCTGCGCATTTTCCATTTTCTATGTAATTTTCGATTCCTACATTTCAATTATGCATTTATCTTAGCTTCTAGACCTTAGTTTTAGCGTTAAATACCCAACCCGTAGTTCGTCGGAGCTCCGCTCTGGTGAACATTTTCACTATGCCTCATGTGTTCTCTGACCCTGCATCCTTCCCTTCATTTCCCCATCACGTTCCACCTCCCTCTCACCCAAATCACCCACTGATCTGGCCAAATGGCGCTCCACCTCCTTCGCCTCGTCGGAGTGGCCGCCTCCATGACACATCCTTGCCAATAGGAGCCCCAGAACCCCCTTGTTCTTGTGCTGACTTGCCTTACAGGTTATGGAAGCTCCAGACCCCTCGTGGGGTCAATTTTTGGAGAAATGCATGTACCAGGAGATGCCCTTGTTCCTTGACACCACCAGCCTCCATCGCAGCTCCGACCAACCTCCTGAAGCGACCATCTGGTGCGGGGAAGCCCAAGCTTCATTTTGCACCTTTTCTGAGCCATCCAGGTGACTGGGGGAGCTCAAGGGAGCTGATTGAAACTCACCGTCGGTGAGTTCTTGCTCAGTTCTTTGTGAGCCCTTTCCTACCATTCGATCAGATCGTCTGCCCCAGATGCTACAGTTGTCGTTCGATCCAGTCTTCCATCGACCGTCAGATCATGCCCTGCGATCTAATCCAGATCGCTAGTGATCGAACTGGTATCGTGAAGCGCGGAGCAGCCACGTGTCTTAGTGGATCTCATCTAACCGTCCATCTCCGTGCCTTAGGGTAAATTGCAAATCCCCCCCACCGTTTTTTGTATATTTATTTATTAATGTTGTGAATAAAATGTGTAGTTCAAATAAAATGGATATTTTGCTTGTAGGCCCTTGAAATTATGCATATTTACTTTGGTCCTGTCCAGCTCGGCTTATATGTAGTCCCGCTTGAGCTGGGTAAAATGCAGGGAAACTCCTACAACTTTTTGTATTTATTTTTAGTCCAATAAAATTTTAAATATGTTGTATATTTTTAGCAAAATCGCATTGGAGCCCCTGAAGTATATTTTATTTACAGTTATGCCCCTACCACTCTATGAATTTTGATACTTGAGTTTCATTTATTAAAAATAGCACCCTTGCTCCTAAATCATGGAAAATAGGGTTAGATGCTCGATAGCATGTGCTTGTACACCATATATTTATTTTTCATTTTTAATATTTTAACCATTCATTAAAAATAAAAAGAGCATATTTTTGTTCTGTCTACAATATAAAATACCAAAAAATAGAAAAGTGTTTCTAAAAAATCCCCAAAAAATATATGTTGCTTATTTATGTAGCCTTCAAACTAAAAGGAAATTTTTAAAAATCAAAAAAACTGTAAAAACCTTTATAAAAATATAAAA